>CM053591.1:36644845-36661846 GCA_028646515.1 Pseudochirops corinnae | reverse complement strand
AGAGAATAGACTGGGGGAGGGGGGACACACTGGGATGGCTGTTTTGGGGTGGTGGGTGGGAGAAAGAGGGGGAGAAAATATGTAACTCAAAATCTTGTGGAAATGAATGATGGAAACTATAATAAAATTTAAAAAATAAAAAAAAAACTATTTTTTACTTAAGTCATGGCAGGGAAATATCAGTTGATTGAGCTTTCCTTTGTCAGTCAAATGAACTCTGAGTATAATCCATGTGTTGTCATGAGTTGCTCAGTGGTCAGCACTTAAGCATGATCAGAGATGTGAATAAGAAATGACCAGATCATGTGGGTAGTTTAAGAAAGAACTCCATTTAATGATACTTTGAACAAGGTTTTTATAGAACAAGCAGACAAAGATTCAAGTGCTCTTATCAATAAGCTTAGTTTGTCACATCCTGGAATATTATTGTCATTATGATAGTCTTATCATTATAATAGTCCATCACATCCTGGAAGCAGCTCAGAGATCAGGCTTTGTTATCATGGCAACAGGAAGTCATGGGAAAAGGTCATTAACTCTTATCAAAATGCATTCACATAACAAAGGACGCTCTGGAGAGCAGCTTCAAGGGGGAAGTGGGACAAAGCTGCAGTCATCAAGGACACCTACATAGGAACCAACCCCCAAGAATCAAATACTTTGGCTTACAACAATGTGTGGATCTCTCTCTCTCTCTCTCTCTCTCTCTCTCTCTCTCTCTCTCTCTCTCTCTCTCTCATCTGTCATAAGTTAGAAAAAGTGTATGAACAAGGTGTTTGCCTGACACAAAAGAAATTAGACCCCTTTAGATCATTTAAGAGTTAACAAAATGAAGTTCTCTTAGCCATATATTAGAAAGAATATTCAAAAAGGATACAGTGTATTTTTAGTTCCATTTGTCTTCATATAGAAACACATCTTGTCAGTAGGACAAGGTATAATGACTTGCTTGGCCTTGCTTTAGCACTGACACTGCCTGTCAGACAATTTTCCTTAAAGGCATGGGGGTGGAGAGAGAGATGGACAGAGACAGAAAGATAGAGAGAGAGACACAAAGAGAGTCAGAGAGACAGACACATGAAGAGAAATGTATAAAGAAAAAAAACAGGAAGAGATAGAGACAAAGAGAGACAGACATTATTTGTTCTTCATTTTTTAAAAGGATTGATATCACAGGGTGATGTTGTGACTTGCTTATAAATTGGATTTAAGTAAGGCAGAATTGTACAAAACCTTTACTTTCACTATCTCTTCCAGAGTCATCAAAATTCAACAGCAAGACAAAAGTCAAAACAACCAACTATGGTTTGGGATGCAGCAGATAACTTTGGCACCTAAGATGTCTGACTGAGCTCTAAGCATTCCATAATCCCTGCTTCAGCCACCTTCATGTTCATTGGAGCAAATTGTTCTCATCTGCCCATTCTGCCAGAGGAAGCCCTCACACACTTGGGGTAGACTTTCCCCGCATTCACCGACAGCTTGGCGGCCTTTTGGTTATCCTCAACCTGGTTTAGGCTGTCTGCCAAGATGGTTGAGAGATAGTGACAGAGATAGAGACTCAGAGAAAGAAAGAGGCAAAGTCAGACAGAGAAAGAAATACAGAGAACCAGTGAGCATCCATGTAGACAGTAGTGACTAATTGGTGCTGCAACTATAAAATGTGACAATGATAGAAATTATCTTCAAGTTAATGCTATAGTAAAATTAATAAGTAGTTCTGTAGCCAGAAGTGTTACCTGTTAATAACACTGGAGTAGGATGATTTAGGGTACTCTTTGCAAGGATTTCTGCTGGACTGGTGGGAAGATAAGAACAATCTATTGCCTTATACTTCTATTTCTTCCTAGCTTATAGTGCTGGCCAATATGGGTTCTAGACAGCTATACCTAATTCCTTTCCTAGACCTTTTCCATGACTGTGTGTGTGTGTGTGTGTGTGTGTGTGTGTGTGTGTGTGTGTGTAGAGAGGGAGAGTAAGACAGAGAGAGAAAGGGAGGGGAATGGAAAACTACTTCAAAACTGGCTTTTCAGTACCATAAATAGGGAATGCCAGGAAAAAGCCAGTTGTGAGAGGAGATTATGGGAGATGATTAGATGAAGTGCTCCATGAGAAATTGCCTTAATAACTTTGAAATTTTGCTATATCTAATAAACCATTTGGCTACAGAAACTTGATTGCATATAAAATAACAATATATATGGTTGGCATTGAGTTAGGACATTTTACAGAAATGGAACCATGGGAGCATTAGAACTAAGTCATTTTAACTTTCATCAGATACTTTTTGTTAGGAAGTTAATCTTGACTTGTCAAATTATTTTGCCCCTCCCAATGGTCCTTGAATATATACATGGTTTCATCAGCGATAGAATAATCAATGAAATATTAAATTTCATCTTGGTGTAGAAATGTGACCTCTCTCAAAATCCTTAATTGTCCTTTAGATAGTCAAAGCAAGAAGAGTGCTATGCTTTTTCCCATGTACCTATTCTCCATATTCCCTATCCCCAATCAATTCAAATTTTAATTCTTTGGATTGTATATCTCAGTTCTTCACTTTTCCTTGGTTGCCCTTTTAAAGACCGTATATTTCGTTGCAAAGTACCATTAATTCTGGTTTACCATAAATGAAAAATTTCCAAATCATCTTCAAATATATATACTACCATTTTTGCTCTTCCTGTTGCTGCCTTATATTTGTAGAGCATTTGGCATGTTTCCAAGTATTTTCATATGTGTTACCTCATCAAATTCTTATAACATCCCTTTGAAATTGAATGGATAGAGATAGGAATCTGACCTATGATTTTATTGGTGTAGGAAACTCCTGGATGAGGAAAATTTTTTTTACAAGTACAGGTTAGCATCTACGTGGAGTTTTCTAGTCTTAGAGTTGCCTAGATCACTGAGAGATTAAATGATTTTCCCAGAATCATGCAGCCAAAATGTGGCAGAGGTAGTTCTTGAATTCAGGTCATCTAAGCTTTGAGGCCAGCTCTTTATTCACTATACCATACCATCTCTAGACAAAGACAGAACATCTATTGTTATTCCCATTTTACTACACAATCAAAACATCTCAGAATTGAAAGGGATATCAGAGGTCATCCAGTTTAATCTATACCTGACAAGTCACCATCCAACTTCACTGGAAAACCACTAATGGAGGAATCCCACTACCATCTAAGCATTTGCATTCCATTTGGGTTTGGTCTAATTCTTATGAGCTTCCTTTTATCGATCCTAAACTTGCCTCTTTGCCACTTTCAAACACTGAGTGGGCCAAGCAGAACAAATCTAATCCAAAAACTACTTGAGAGTCCTTCAAATACTTGTAAACACATCTCAGGTCACCTACAAGTTTTAAATCATATCTTTTGAGATTGAAGGCACCTTAGAGATCATACAGTACAACCACCTAATTTTATCTCACTCCCAATGAAAAAGTTCCCTCACTCTCTGTTGTCTAAGTATATTTCCTCCCAGTATACCTCTCTGTCGTTTTGTGAGGAAAATTAATTTTAATTCTATATCATTTGGTTATTAATGTTAACCTATATCATTCCCTTTCCTGTTAAAACCTCCATCTCTTACCTCAAAAGAGAACTCTTCCATTAATCAAAATAAATTTGGGGTGACCTGGCCTACAAAGTAGAAACTAAGCCAGAGAGATCCTAAGTGGTTTGGTTTTCTTAGTCCAGATTGCTGGAGACTGCTGAATCTCAAGACTAGGCCTCTTTTTAAACTGGGTCTTCCTCCTACCCACCACAGTGATGAAGTAATCAGGAGGAGGAGAGTACTTTTAATCTACCTCTTCATTAAGTGTCTACCAATCAGGGTTGCTTTTTGCTTGTCAGGGGAGGTCCCAATAGTGTTTTGTCAGGAAGATGTACTGGCCTTTGACATGGACTCAGATGCTCCCTTGGGGTCTTTAATCATTGAGAGAGATCACTGACTTCAGTTTATTGTATTTGCTAGCCTAATTAATAAATCACACATAGAACTTTGTTTCTTCGATTTCAATTGGCAAATTTCCATAATTTGGGTAAAGGGTTACTTTGCTGTTTGCTCTATGTGTTCAATGTGAAACTGGGGTTTGTAGGAAAGAGGTCAAAACTTAGATATAGAGCTTAGGAATTCCTTCTTCCATTTAATGATACTGTGATCAAAAGTTACATTGAATCCATTAATGCCCCCTAGACCAATCAATATTTTAGTGAGTAAATAGACTAATTCTAGCCTGGTATTCCCTGTCTCTGAGGAAAAAAATATGACAGCCTCTAGACCCATCTTCTTTTTTTTACTGTTTAATTTGTTTATTTTTAGTTTTCAACCTTCATTTTCACAAGGTTTTGAGCTACAAATTTTCTCCGCATCTTTCCCCAACTCCCAACACCAAAATAGTGATCCTCTTGAATACCCCTTCCTCCAGTCTGCTCTCTCTTATATCCTCCTCCATCTCCCCTCTGACATTCTAGTAGCACAAGATGAATTTCTATGCTCCAGTGCCTGTTCATCTTATTTCCCAGGTGCATGTAAATAATAAAAAAAAAAATATGAATATACACATATATATTTTAACATTTGATTTTAAAACTTTGATTTCCAGATTCTTTCCCTTCTTCCCTGGTCACCCAACCCTACTGGGAGGAAAAGTAATTCAATATAGGTTATACATGTGTAGCTATGCAAAACATTTCCATAGTAGATATATTGTGAAAGAATGACTATATTTAACTCCATCCTATCCTGCCCCTCACTTATTCAATTCTCTACTTTGACCCTGTCCTTTTTCAAAAGTGCATGCTTCTAACTACCCTGCCCCACAATCTGCCCTCCCTTCTATGATCCCCTCTCTTATCCTCTTCCTCCAACTTTCCTGTAGGGTAAGATACTCAATTGAGTGTGTACGTTATTCCCTCCTTAAGCCAAATTCAATGAGAGTAAGGCTGGCCCATTCCCTTTTGCCTTCCTGTTATTCCCCTACATTGTAGTAATTTTCTCTTGCCTCTTTTAAAGGAGGAAATTTACCCTATTCTATCCTTCCCTATCTTCTCTCATTATATTCCTCTCTCACCTCCTGATTTTATTTTTTTAGATATCTTCCCTTCATCTTCAACTGATCCATTGCCCTCTGTCTATGTATACATGTACATATATATACACACACTCACATATGTATTTGTATGCACATATACCCTCCTATATAAACATATATATGTATGTATACATATATAGATATAGAGATAGAAATACATATAAATTATATATATATTCTCTTCAACTGTCCTCATACTGGGAAAAGTCTCATGAGTCACAATTATCAATTTTTCCATGTAGGAATGTAAATAGTTCAATTTTAATAAGTTCCTTATAATTTTATTTCCCTGTTTATTTTCTCATGCTTCTCTTGCTTCTTGTATTTCAAAAGTCAAATTTTCTATTCAACTCTGGTTTTTTCATCAAGAATGCTTCAAAGTCCTCTATTTCATTGAATAACCATATTTTACCCTGAAACATTATACTCAGTTTTGCTGGTAAGGTAATTCTTGGTTTTAATCCTAGCTCCTTTGACCTCCAGAATATCATATTGCAAGCCTTTTGATCCCTTAATGTTGGAGCTACAAGATCTTGTGTTATTCTGATTTTATTTTCACAATACTCAAATTGTTTCTTCCTGGCTGCTTGTAACATTTTCTCTTTGACCTGGGAACTCTGGAATTAGGTTATAATATTTCAAGAAGTTTTCTTTTTCAAGAGGTGATTGGTGAATTCTTTCAATTTCTATTTTGCCCTCTGGTTCTAAAATATCAGGGCAATTTTCCTTGAGAATTTCTTGAAGAATGATTTCTAAGTTCTTTTTTTGATCATGGCTTTGAAGTAGCCCAATAATTTTTAAATTATCTCTCCGGGATCTATTTTCAAGATCAATGGTTTTTCCAATGAGATATTTCACATTGCCTTCTATTTTTTCATTTGTTTGGACCTGTTTTATAGTATCTTGATTTCTCACAAATTCATTTGCTTCCATTTGTTCCAATCTAATTTTGAAGGAATTATTCTCTTCAGTGAGCTTTTGAAATTCATTTTCCATCTGGCAAATTTGGCTTTTTAAGGCATTCTTCTCCTCATTGGCTTTTTGGGCCTCTTTTGCCATTTGAGTTAGTCTATTTTTTAAAGTGTTATTTTCTTTAGTCAGTTTATTAACTCTCTTTTCATGATTTTCTTACATTATTCTCATTTCACTTCCCAGTTTTTCCTCCACTTTTCTTACTTGGTTTTCAAAGGCCTTCTTGAGCTCCTCTATGGCCTTTAACCAATTCATATTTTTCTTGGAAGCTTTTGATGCAGGAGTACTAATTTTGTTGTCTTCCTCTTACTCCATGCTTTGATCCTTTTTGTACCCAAAAAAAGTATTCTGTGGTCTGCTTGCTCATATTGCCAGTCAATTACTTGATTTTTGAGCTCTTTGTCACAGTAGAACTCTGCTTCCAGAGAGGAGAGCTTTGTCCCAAATAGCTGGGGTTTTTGAAAATGTTGTCAGAGGTCTAAGGAAGGCATGCTCTCTACAGACACCACACTGGCAAACCCGTGTTTCTCACCCCAGGACTACCACCCAAGACCACGACCCAGATCCAAGCAGGTCAAAGCAAGACTGATTACCCTCTGAATGGTTGCTTGGTCTGTAGGCCAGGAGGTCCTGAGGCACTCATATGGCAGATTCTATAGCCATTGTTCCTCTGACACCTCTTGCCCTTGGGGCAGGGCTGCTCTCTTCCTTTTCAACAGAATTTCTGACTGACCTTTTACTTTCTTTTTGTTGTTTATGGGTTGAAAAGTATGCAGACCACCACAGCTGCTGGTGATTTACTCTCCTGAAGTCTACTCTGCCCACCATTGCCTCCCTGAGGCCTAAACCACATGGCTCATGTGAGACTGCACTCAGCTCTCAGTGTACTGTGATGAACTCTTCCTGTCAGCCTGTCAGGCTGCCTTCAGTGGGAGATTTGTTTTTCTCTGTCACTTTCTGGCTTCTGTAGCTCTAAAATTTGCTTAGAGTCATATTTTATAGGTATTTGAGGTGGTTGTGGGGGGAGGTCATGGAATTTCTTGCTTCTACTCCATCATCCTGGCTCCACCCTAGACTCATCTTCTTGCTTCTCAGCTGGCAGGAATGAAAGCCTCCATTGGAGAAAGATGAGAAGAAAAGAGGCTGGAAATGATTGATTTGCCTCCATTCAAATTGCCCAGCAGCCCTCACTACATGTGGGGATAACTCTCTGCTATATATGATGTGTACACATTTATTACATGCATTATATAAATTGTATTTCATACTTACTAAGAGCTTGATTTTACTTATATTCTTTACAGAATGTCATCTAGTGTAAAGGTCTACTTTTTATGCCATCTAATAGGGTTTAGTTACTTAATGACCCAAAGTATCTCTTCTGAAAGTCCATCTCATGGTATGGATTGTGAAGATAAGGCTCCAGAGTACTCAGACTAAAATGCATATTCATAATATACTTATGTGTATGCATGTATTTATGATTATGACAACTCAGTTATTACAGGCCTCTTTTTATAAAACTTTTTCTAGTTTCAAGATCGGAAAAGCAAAAGGTAGCTTAGAAAATTAAGTGATCTTCAAAATGTTCTGCTATAATCATTGATATTTACATTATAATTTCATGTTAGAGTTGGCTCCTTTCCTAATGTGTAAGCTAACTGTGACACCTTCAGTTGCTTAAAATAGACCACTCTAAACTATAGATAGAATATGTCCTTGCTACAAAACAAGAGGTGAACTCATACTTCAGTTTCACACTGCCTACAGTGACAGATGTGATTAAAAAGGAAATGTCATTCAAAATAGAATTTAATTCCAAATTGAAAGTATAGTTCTCACTTCTAACTTTCTATTATAGCAACCCTGAAGTGCTAGGGGAAGTGCAATCACCCATATTCTTTACTATGATGGAAAAAGACTACACATTGATAAACCTAAACCACAAATGAGTTTCTTATCTCTACCAAACAAAGTTAGGGGGAAAGTGAGTTATTTTCTACCAAAGCACATATCCATTTCAGTTAAGTTTAGTCAGTTAGAGATGACTATAAATAGAAAAGACAGTTTCTCTAGCCCAAAATGTGTCTAAACTTTAGAACAATTGTATAGTGCTAAAATTTAAGAATTACAATGAAAAATGTATAAATTAGAATTTTATATTTTCCCTACTCTTGGGTGATAATCAGAAAGACCAAAGGAAATTCCCAAGGTATTCAAAGCAAGACAAGGGAGTCAAATAAAGAGATCAGTGTTATTTTTAAATTGAAGAACTAGAAATATTTATAAGATACACAAAAAGAGGAATTTAGAATTACTGCTAATAATAGTTGGAGTTTTGAGAAGTAAAGAGTGAGATGTAGTGTAAACATGAATATAAAATATAATGAAAAGTAATGGTCCTTATGTATTTGGAAGTATGGAATTCTATTTGTGATTCCCAGACTGTCAATATGAAGGAAAGGGCTGCTAGAATTTAAAGGGTTTTAAAGATTCCTAGCTAATAGATAATCACCTCCAAAATGACTGTATATTTAGTCTATGAACCTTCAATTCCAAGCAAATGAGGTTTCCTTATCAATTAGACCATTCCATTTTGCTCTTTGCCATTCCATCTATGTTGATTGAAAAGTACTCAATGTACTTGAACTTTTGAACCAACACTCATTTACCCCCTTGGACTTAACAGAAAATGGGCTTTCCATGAGAACATTACATTTTTTTTTTAACCTTTTCCACTGATGACTATTCCTCCCTTTTCTTCTGATGGGCAGGGGTACAGCAAGTGGCACATACATCTTTTTCCCCCGTCACTGCCGAATCATTCAAGGGCTTTTCTCACTTTCAGTTTCTGTAAACTAATCTGTAACATCAAATCCCAAAACTTATTTGTTGTTATTTAGCAATCTGTGTAATTTTCCCAATTTTTATTTCCATTTTAGTACCACAGGTCACAGAATTTTAGTTAGAAGAGACTTCATTAGCCATGTAACCTATTGCCAAAAAGAACAACCTTCCAAACAAGTGGTCATCTAGACTTGTTTTAATGACTTCCAAAGAAAGGAAATATACCACCTCTTGAGACATCCAATTCTGCCTTTGGACAATATACTAATTTTTAGGAAGTTCTTCCTTACTTCAAGAATAAATTTGCCTCTTCATATTTTCTACCCTTGATTCTTAGCTCTGTCCCTTGATGTGAGATAGAAGAGTCTTTAATATGAAATCAAATACTTGATGATCACCTTCACACCCCCACTATCTAGTATTTTATGTTTTGTAGGCTAAAAATTTCCAATTCAATTAGTCTATCCAAATATGCCATGAACATAAGATCCTTCAACATACTAATTGATTGTATAGTAATCTTCTGCACACTAATCAAGGTCCTTCTTAAACTGTGAGACCCAGAACTGAACATAATTAATACTCCAGAAACAGTCTGAGCACAGTTTTATTTCAAAACTGACATTCAATGCTACCCATAAGCATGCTAGCTTTTTTGATTACCAGATCATACTACTGACATATTCAGGTGGTAGTGTGCTAAAATTCCCATATTTTTTCCCCTAGACAACTTTCACATTTCTCCAGCCCTGTACTTTACATTTATTTCTATTGAATTGTACTTTATTAGAGGTAGACTAGTGCTCTAGATATATGAAATTTTTTTCATAATTTATTAATTGTTTGTTTTCAACTTTGTTTGAGTATGAAGGATTTTCAATTCCAAATTTTCTCCCCATCTCTCCTCTAACACCCACCCCAAAATGGCATGCATACAGACTTCCCCCAGTCTGTTCTCTTTTTGATCCCTCCCTCTATCTGGCCATTAGCCCCTTGCCCCTATAGGTGATTCTTTGTCTTAATTCTAGCTCCTTTGACCTCCAGAAAATCATATTCCAAGTCTTGATCCTTAATGTAGAAGCTGCTAAATCTTGTGTTATCCTGATTGTGTTTTCACAATACTTGAATTGTTTCTTTCTGACTGATTGTAATATTTTCTCCTTGACCTGGGAACTGTGGAATTTGTCTACAGTATTCCTAGAAATTTTCTTTTGGGGATCTTTTTCAAGAGGCAATTGGTGGATTCTTTCTATTTTGATTTTACTCTCTGATTCTAGTATATCAGGACAATTTTCCTTGATAATTTCTTGAAAGATGATGTCTAGCCTCTTCATTTGATCATGGCTTTCAGATAGTCCAATAACTTTTAGATTATCTTTCCTGGTTCTGTTTTCCAGGCCAACGATGTTTCCAATAAGATATTTCACATTGTCTTTTATTTTTTTCATTCTTTTGTTTCTGTTTTATAATATCTTGATTTCTCATAAAGTCATTAGCTTCTATTCACTCCATTCTCATTTTGAAGGAATTACTTTCGTCAGTGGGCTTTTGGACCTCCTTTTCCATTTGGCCACTTCTGCTTTTTAGGCATTCTTCTCCTTATTGGCTTTTTGGTCCTCTTTTGTCATTTGAGTTAGTCTATTTTTTAAGGTGTTATTTCTTCAGTATTTTGGAGGGGTCTCCTTTAGCAAGCTGTTGACCCCTTTTTCATGATTTTCTTGTATCACTCTCATTTCTCTTCCCAATTTTTCCTCCACTTCTCTTACTTGGTTTTCAAAATCCTTTTTGAGCTCCTCCATGGCCTGTGACCAATTCACAGTTTTCTTGAAGGGCTTTGAAGCAGGAGTTTTGACTCTATTGTCTTCTTCTGGTTATATATTTTGTTTTTCTTTGTCCCCAAAGAAATACTCTATAGTTTGATTTATTTTTCCCTCTGTTTGCTCATTTTCCCAGACAATTATTTGACTTTTGAGCTCTTTGCTAAGTCAGAACTCTACTTCCAGAGTGGAGAGTGCTCTGTTCTAAGTTTCTGGAGTTTTGTGCAGCTGTTGTCAGAATTTCTTCTAGGTATTTGCAAATATTCTGTTCTTCTAAGTTGATATGATCAAAGGAAAGTTCTTTACTCCTCTCCTGGTCTGCGTTCTGGTCTGTGAATAAACACAAGCACTCTTTTCTACCTTAGAACTGTGAGGAGGACTCCCTTTCCACAACCACCACAAACTCTGCCATGTTAGCACTACTCCTCACCCCAAGACTGCTACCCAAGACAGTGATACAGATCCAAGCAGGGCAAAGCAAGAGAACCCTGCCTCAGCACCAGCAAAGAGATTTCTCCAGCTGCCCTATGATCAGCTGCTTGATTCCCACACCATCTGTGGGCCTGGAGCTCCAGAAGCAGCCACTGCTATTGCTGTTGCTGCTGCCTCCCCATGGCTAGGGCTGGACTGCTCTCTCTTTTCACCCAGGTTCAACAGAGTTTCCCCACTGACCTTTCATTTTGTCTTTGGTATTTGTGAGTTGAGAAATCTGAGAACTGCCACAGCTGCCAGTGATTTAGTCCCCTGAGGCCTGCTCTGGCTTGGTCTGTGCCAATGTGGCCCAAATGGAACTGCTCCACTCCCAGCCCAGTGAGATAGACCTTTCCTGTTTTCCTGCCAGGCTGTCTTCTGATGGAGATATGTTTCAATCTGTCATTTTGTGGGTTCTATAATTTGTTTAGAGTCATTTTTTACAGGTATTTGGAGGTGTTTTGGGGGAAAAAGCTCAAGAAAGTTCCTGCTTTCGCTCTGACATCTTGGCTCCATGTCTGGTCAAAAATTTTTAATGATCCTAATTGTATCATTCATTGTGTTAGGTAACCCCCCCCCCCCAAACTTATGCTACATCTATTCAAGTCATTGATTTAAACAAATATTAACAACACTGAACCAAGTACAAATTCCTGGAAATTCCCCTGGAGACTTCCTGCCAAGTTGCTATGGAACTCCTTGTTAAGTTCAATCATTCATCCTGATTCAAACCCATCTTGTATTTGTATTTCTGTCTCGTGCATTTACCCTCATCTCTTTCACTAGCATATTATGATTTTTAAATAAAATTCTTTGCTAAAATCCAAATAATCTATAAAGTGTTCTCATATCCAATTAGTAGTTCAGTAACTTTTTCAAAAATTGAAATGATTAGTCTACCATAATCAGTCTTTGATGAAGTCATGCTAAATCTTTGTAATCACTTGGCTGGCTTTGTACTTACCACCATTTTCATTATCCATCCTAGAAACTTACCCAAATAGCAAAGTCAAGCTTGGTGGCCTATAGTTTGATTTTTTTTTCCTTCACTTTTAAATATGTTGGACATAGCAGCCCTTCTCCAGACCTAAAACAATCTCTCACTTTCCACAATCATTCATATATCAGTGAAAATATTTTTATAGCTTTATTCAATTCTTTCAGTAACCAAAGAAATAATTTATCTAAGCCAGTGACCTGAATTCACCTAGCTCCTCATTTTTCTTGAATTTCAGCTTTCTATTAACCAATTTTTTTTTTACCATCTCCAACAAGATTCCCTTAACTTCCCTGAGAAAATGAAACCAAATAAAAACTGATTAGTTCTGCCTGCCCTCTGTTGTCTATTATCATCATTTTAACCTCAGGTAGCAACTCTGTCCCTTCTTCTATTGTCCTTTTCCCCTTATATGTATATATATTTAAAGAATTCCCTCTTTGTTGGTCCTATTGTTTCCAACTCATTCTGAGCATTCCATTTTTAAAGGACCATGTAATATGATAGTATTTATCCCTTGTTATCTATTCTTACTTTCATATATTAAATATAATAAAATATTTATAAATATAATTTTAAAAAATCTGGGTTGCTTGGTGAAGCCTCAGCATCCCTTCGGACTTTGATATTCATGTTGATGATCCCATTAAACAAGCTTATTTCATTATTTATAACTCTCAATTGACTTCATATCAAAAGACAACCTTCCATTCCCTATCTTACCCATACATGAATATAACAAAAGCCTAGATTTCATCATATTTCAGAATTGTAGCAAAAGGTTCTCTTAATTCATTTCCTACCCTGACACTTCTCTCACTCTTCTTCATTCTATAGGCTTCTTTTCTACATTTAATGTGACCTTCCAATCTTTGAATCATTTCAGTCTGTCTCCTCCTTACTGACCTCCCATGCCTCCATACCCATCCTTGACTTCATGGTCACCCACTTTAATGACTCACTACTTATCAGCCAAGAATCTGTTGTTGTGTTGATTTTCCACAGCTCCCAGCCATAGAACCTTCAGCCCAGGATAACTCTCACCATTCAGTTTCTACATGCCCAGGCTGCTGAACATTATTGAATAAAATAACAAAATTAAGATGGATTCATATTCCACAAATCAACTTTAACCTTACCTGAGTCTTTAACACTACCTAACAATGCTTCCATTTTACCTTGATAATACTATTCAAATGATTTGCCTCTCTTCTTTAATACCAACCTTTTCCTCAAATCCTGATCAGTTAAAACAGAAGACCTAACTATACTTCATGGGAAAATTGAGGATATCCTATACAAGCTGCTTTAGACCACTCTTCCACTTCACATCAAATGCCTATCCACTGTCATTTGTGATACTCATTTTTTTTTCATCAGTTGCCCAGAATATATTGCCTTCTTATGAATTCCCTTTCTTTATAATTTATATTTACATTTATAAATTCCCTCTCTTTCTTTAAAACACAGCTCTAGAACCATCATCTGAATGAAATCTTTCCTGATCCTCTGAACTGCTGGTGTTCTTTCTCTATAAATTAACTTGTTGTTTTTTTTTTAACAACTTTATGTGTGTTCCTGAACTCTATTTTTGTGCTTTGTGTCTTTTTATATATACTTGTCTTTCCCATTAGGCTGTAAATTCACAATGAGCAAGAATGATTTCATTCAGGGAGAAAGTGTTAACTCAAGGAAACAGAAAACTCTTATGCAGGAAGGAACTTGGACATTCTACAAGGTGAAGGTGGAGGTAAAGACACAATGTGCTCCGGATATGGGAGACATCTGGAGAAGGAATTGGTCAAGGAAAGGGCAAATACATGACCAGATAATCTTTTAAGCCATGACCAACTCTAAATCCTAAAATAAATAGTGTTGGAGAATCAAAGTTCCCAACTTAGACCTTCTATGAAACTTCACTGCTCTTGATGAAGTAGTTTGATGTCCAGGTAGTCCTGCATTCTCTGGACATTTCAATGATACTCAAAGAAGGCTGCACAGGGATTAAAGCTGGTGTTACTAACATAGAGATATATGGATTGCAATTTAAGAGTCATCTGCTTTGAGAAAGGAGTTGAATCCATGAGAGCACATCAGATTGTCAAGGGAGAAATATTGTGACAGCCTGAAATATATAATCAATGAGAATCTCTAAAGAAAGATGAGAACATAATAAATCATCTAGGAATTAAGGAAGAAGAAGAAAAGGTGAGCTGCTTACATGGCAAAGGGAATGAATCACAAGTGTATCACTTGGTAATATCAGGAAAAATTAAGAATGGCATCTAGCATGAAGGGTGAACCCCTGTAGCAAGTCTCTGAGAGGAGATGGGAAGGAGTCAAATATAATGAGAAGGCATGAATAAAATTGGAATATGCCTCATTATAGGTAACTTCCAAATCAAAGAGATCACAAATACAGGTGAATATTTCAGAATCTCTAAGAGAACCCCACTCCTCTGGATTGACCAAGATCAGATATAAATTTAAGTTGGGGCAGGAAAAAAAAAAAAAAAAAACTTAAGGCATTACCTCAATCTCTGTTTTGAACAAATTGGTCATTGTCAGACAATTCAGACACATAAATTTTTAAATGTTCCCCAATTTGGGATATCATTTTTCTAGAATATTCTTTGTGGTTTTAATCTTCACCTACATACATACATACATACATACATGGATATGTATGCATATATGTATTATATGTGTATATATTCAATGTGTATATAAGAAATACACTGTTAGAAGGGATTCTTTAAAGAGATACTTTGCTCTTCTAAAAGTTTGTTTTTTTAACATTCAAAAACAAGATAGAAAGCACAGAGGGATTAGGGATTCACAACATCTTTAGGTCAGTTATCTTACTACAAAGATGTAATTTCCTGCAGGATATTTTTTGGGCAAGACTATTTATTCCCTTCTCATACTTAAATCAAGGATGCTCTTGATCACAGGTAGGTTATTATTTTAGACTGTGCAAAGCTAAGAAAATAGAATTATGAGTTTATAGTTTAACGTTTTTGTAGACTTTTGCAGTGGTTGACAAACATCTGCTGACATACCCATGATTTCCCAAAATATTTGGTATCCTTTCTTTCAAAAATTTTAAATGAATGAATAAATGAACACTTGAATGCAACAGCATTTAGTTAAGAGTTTAACAATGTGCCTATCACCATGCCTGAGAATCAAATCCTCAAAATTCCAAATGTGTGTTGCATTCATACTTCTTCTGTATATATTTAGTATAATTTAACTTTTCTTTTCCTTTTTTTTTTAAGGGACACTTCTACTTTTCATGCAGCTTATCGTGGACTGTCGAGTTAATTCAAAATGTGATGTCTCCACTGTTATTAATGGAGAGAATAGTTTATAACTTTGAGAGATGTTTTGCTTTTTTGACTAGTTTTTTTGTTCTCCATTTATTCGTTCTCTTAATGTTTTCAGGATGATCCACCTTAATTGGGTTTCATTTGCTTCAATCTAGCTGCTTTATGTCTGTGTTCTCAATAGTGCCATTTTTATCTTCCTGAAGATATATGGGACAGTGACATTAGAATTCAAGGGTGATGTACTACTTGATGGAACAAACACTGTCAAAACGATTTTTATGAAACTATTCCACTTTTCTTATGTTTGTATTCTGCTTGCCATTTTCATTCTTAAATCCCCTTGGGATGACTTTGTTTAGTTCAATTTCTTGCCAAGCTTTCTTTAAATTAGCTCTACTCTCTACTGCTTTTCTTTGCTTTATGAGATGATATTGCTCATAATTATCCATCATCCTTTCTCATAAGATTTCACGAATGAGTTTATATTCTCACCTGGAGTTGCCTTTTGGCACCACCTTTCTTTCTTTTTACAAATAAGTCAGATGTTTGTCAACTAAGATGCTATCTGTGATCTTCTGGTCTCCTTGCTATGGAAATTAATTAATATTTCTATTACCCATTATCTATTTTTTGTGGTCAATTACTTTTTGAAAATGTCTAGTTTTAAGTTGTTTTGATTTTATTTTATATACTTTCTTCTCATGATTAATTTTCTTGCTGCTTTTAAAAAATTAATTCTGATCTTGGTGCTGATGAATCAATTGTCTGACTTTAAAAAGATGTCTGATTCTGGGATAACTCCCACATCAATAATAAGTCTTTTCCTGTTTCTTAGAATATAACCTTTTTCAGTGTTTCTGGTGGGGGGGGTTTTGGTGCCAGTGCCTACAATTTTTTTTTTCTTAAATAAAGTGTCCATAATAAAAGACATGAGGCTTAATGTAATCTATAAAATTCTTTGGGTTCTCTCCTTCCTTCTTTGTGATCCACATTTTCTCATACATTTCTTCCTATCCTCATTGTTTCCCAACTTTGCATTAGTCACCAACATAACAGAGTATGCTTATTTAATTTCAAGAGTCTTATAAGTATTTTTTAAATTTGAAGATATGTTCAAATAAATAATTTTGTCCACTTCTCCAATCAGTTGATAAATACACATTACATCAAGTGATAGTAGTACCCTACAGGGCTCACAACCTTCAAGGGCTAATTATTTCTAATCATCTCAGTGAGCTGTTTGTTTATTTTAAAAACAAATAATTTAAACAATCACATGAAAATTCATGGTTGATCAGACTAGTAGAAAGGTGACTAAAGTTGAGAGTCAGAAGACCTGGTGTTGGGGATCTAAACTTAATTCTAGGCACTCCCATTTTCTAAGAACAAGCATTTAAGGAAAACTTCAGTAGAATTTAAATAGGTAATTCTGAAATGGATCTAAAGCATGAATTTATCTTTTTT
>CM053591.1:36627880-36644345 GCA_028646515.1 Pseudochirops corinnae | reverse complement strand
AGCTCTGATCTTTTCATCAAGAATGCTTGGAAGTCCTCTATTTCATTAAATATCCATTTTGTCTTCCCATAAAGGATTATGTTCAGTTTAGCTGGGAAGATGATTCTTGGTTGTAGTCCTAGATCCTTTGATTTCTGGAATATCATATTTCATAGCCTCTGGTTCCTTAATGAAGAAGCACCTAAATCTTGTATTATCCTAATTATTTTTCCACAATACTGGAATTTCTTTCTGGTTGCTTGTAATATTTTCTCCTTCCCATGTAAACTCTGGAATTTGGCTACAATATTCCTAGAAGTTTTCTTTTTGGCATCTCTTTGAGGAGGTGATTTATGGATTCTTTCAGTATTTATTTTCCCCTCTGATTCTAGACTATTGGGGCACTTTTCCTTGATAATTTCTTGAAAAATAATGTGTAGGCTCGTTTTTTTTATCATGGCTTTTGGGAAGTCCATTAATTTTTTAATTTTCTCTCCTCATCTAATTTCCAGGTCAGTGTCTTTTCCAATAAGACATTTCACATTGCCTTCTGTTTTTTCATTCTTTTGGTTCTGTTTAATACTTTTGTGATTTCTCATAAAGTCATTAGCTTCCATTTACTCCATTCTAATTTTGAAGGAATTATTTTCTTCAATAAGCTTTTGGACTGCTGTTTCCATTTGGCCAGTTTTTTTCTTTTTAAGACATTTTCCTCCTCACTGGCATTTTGTACCTCTTTTACCATTTGAGTTAGACTATTTCTTAAGGTGTTATTTTCTTCAATATTTTGGGCGTCTCACTTAACAGGCTGTTGACTTGTTTTTCATGATTTTCTTGCATCACTTTTATTTCTCTTCCCAATTTTTCCTCTTCTTCTCTTAGCTGATTTTCAAAATCCTTTTGAGCTTTCCATTTCCTGAAATCAATTCATATTTTTCTTGGAGTTTTTGGATGTAGGAGCTTTGACTTTGTTGTCTTCTTCTGGTTGTACACTTTGTTCTTTGTCACCAAAGTATGATTCTATAGTCTTTTCTTATACCATTTATGTTTATTCCTCTTCCCAGACAAATATTTGATTTTATAATTCCCTGTTAAGACAGGATTCTGCTTCCAGAGGGTGTGGGGGTGGGGTGGGTATACTGTCCTAGGCTTCTGGGGTTTCATATCAGCCACTGGAAGCCCCATTGACTGTGGGCACAGATCACCAGAAGCAGCCACTGCTGCTATTGCTACTGCTTCTACTGCTGCCACCACCACAGCCACATCCCCCCACCCCATGGCTAAGGTTAAAACCTACCCTCCTCTTTTACCCAGGTCCCACAGAGTTTACACACTGACCTTCCAAGCTGTTTTGGTGTTTGTGGGTTGAGAAATCTGAAAGTCACCATAGTTGCCAGCAACTTAGTCCCCTAAGGTCTGTTCTAGCCCTTGTCATGCCTGGCACAGCTGGCACCAGATTGTGCTTTGCTCCCAGTCCAATGTGATATCCCTTTCTGACAGTCTTCCAGGCTATTGGACTTGAGATGTGTTTCACTTTCTCTTTAGAGTCATTTTTATAGGTATTTGGTGGGATTTGTGGGTGAACTCAAGCAAGTCCCTGCTTTTACTCCACCATCTTAGCTCTGCCCCCTGTTGTTTTTTTTTTTAATTTCAATTGAGTATAGTTTATTAACCCCGTTTAGTTTCTTAGAATCAAAATTTGAAGGGATGTATTTCTGAAACTGTGTCTCCAGGCACTCCAGATGATCAATTATAACTCTTACAATTAAATCTTTGAGAAGGTTATCTTCTATTATAAGATCACCTGTAGCTGCAAACATTTCTAAAGAACTGTTTTTTATTCTATTCTTCCATATGTTGACTTTTTTATTAAAACTTCCAAATATATTACTTTTTTTCCTTGAAGCCTTTAAAACATTGAGTTTTTCAAAAATATCTGACAAATAACATAGTTTTGAAAGCTTTATGAAAAAAATTAACAGAATCGGATTTCTGCTCAGTCAAAAATATAACAATTTCATAGTTCAATTTGAATATTCTGTTTACACTTTGCCCTCTTGACAACCACCTTGCTTCTGCTTGTAATAATAAGCTTTTGTAATTGGAGTCCATGTCTTTCCAAAGTTTTGAAAATAAATGACTGATAAGGGAATGGCTTTTAATGAAGTTAATGATTTTGATAGTATTATGAAGCATAGCATCTAACTCCAGTGATTTTTTTATCTACGAGTGCCTCCCAATGGATCATACAGTGAGTAAGAGTGATGTTCACTGAAACCAACTTTCCCTTTTGCTACAAATCCAACATCCTCCCCCATCTTTGCTTCAGCAATGTTTTATAGGCACCAATGCAATTTTCCCACTGTAAATCTTCATTTGTGAAAAATTCATTGACTTTAAGATATATATCTTACCCTCTTGTATTCCTTTTCAAAGACTAACAAAGCAGGAATTTTTCACGTATGCTTCCTTAATAAATATATTTTACATAAAGTGACAACTGCGCCATGTTAGAAATATCAGTTGTTTTATCTCACTGAATTACAAACACTGGACTGCCTTTAAGCCTTGTAATGAGCTTCTGAATTGGTCTTTACTAATTTCAAAAGTTCTTTTGGAAAGGGTGTCATTCAGTAAAATAATTTTATGAATTTCATCCCCATACTTTTTTCTCATGGACTACTTCTGATATTTTAATAACAGCAGGTAACATGAGATCTTCTAACAAATAGGGCTTTTTAATTTTTTCAATTAAACAAGAAGTTTTGTAATATGCAAGTAAACACTTTTTGTTGACAGTAACAAATTTCTCAAAACATTGTTTTTCTGTCTTTAAAGACTTTAAAAGTCATTCAAAATATTCCTTCGGTTTATTTCAGTTCGTTCCATATTTGGTATTATCATTTTAGTTTGTTTGGCTTCATGCTCCTCACAGCCAAAACTTCATTAGAAAATTAATCAAAGAGGTTCTTCCACACCATCATTATTATTTAAAGTAAATTCATAGTGCAAAAATGATTCAACATGGTTTCTTTTTCTTGTTAATTTAGGTGTATTACAATCTGGTAGTGAAGAGTCTGCCACATTGGCATCAGCATTTTTACCTCTTTGGTCCAAATTTAGGCATTTATCCATAACAGAAAAATATTTTTGTCCTAAAATATAAATAACCATTACTGATAATTTCTTTAAAATTATGAGCTTTAGTGTATGAAATAACATTTGTTTGTGCTTAATTTAAAAACTGATGTTCAAATTTATATATACATACAGTGGTAGTGGCAGAGAAATATTATTAAAAGATTTTGTCTTAACTTGCTGCAATTAAACACATGTTTCTGTAAAAGAAGGAGATGACAGCAATTCTTCAAGTCAATTCAAAATCAGGTTTGAGAAAGAAAATTCAATTCCATACATTCAATGCCAAAGGAAGAAAAAAGCCATTTTTTAAAATTAAAATTTTGCTTCCTCTATAATATCTTGTCTTTGTCATAATGACCTGGCACCTCACTCTTCACACAATATTTTTAGTAATTCTCTAATATGCCATATACATTTGTGCATTATTGTAATTCATATTTATGTCTTTCCTTTCTAACAGATGGTAAGTAGGGTGATGGGAGGAAATAGTTCATATCTACATTTTCTATTTCCCCCCAGAACTTAGTGCTATGTTTTATATATAAAAAATGATTATTGTATTATTTTTAAATAATGATTGCTAGAATGTTCTCTGAACACTAGCTACATTGACTGCTAATTTAGAACATTGCATTATTTATCTTTTATTCTCAATAGAAATACTAATTTGATCAGGAATTACCAGCATTTGAGTGCATTTTAGTAAAAACAAAAAATAACTAACATTTATATAGTGTCAGGCACCTTTTATGAATATTTTCTTATTTGATCCTATTAACTAATTTGGCAAATAGATTCAATTACTATCCTGATTTTATAGATGAGGAAACTGAGATAAACTGAGATTAAGTGACCTACCCAGGGTCCTGTAGCTAGTTAAGTGCCTGAGGTCAAATCTGAACTCAGGTTCCTAACTCTAAGTACAGCACTCTATCTACTCTACCACCAGCTAGCTGTGCATGCTAAAATGTTTGTGCTTTTTCTCAATTATTTCCAGAGGCTGTTGTAAGCATTAACACTTCATTCATTTTGTTTCCCAGACCTTAGGGCAGCATTATCAACTTTAGCATGATAGACACCATGCCTTGGATGGGTTAGTAAGCTCCCAGAATATTAGACATTTTCTCCTTTATATCTCAAATTCTGGTCATGCTTATGTGACCTTTAGCAAGTCATTACATTCAGATACTTCAGCTATAAAATGGTGTACTCAAGGAAGCCAGTGAATTCCTGATAAAAAATTTACCCTCAAAAGAAAAAAAGCACATTGGAAAAACAATTAAAATCTTCTTAGGTTAAGGTCTGTGATGTTTGTGAATATCTTAAGACCATATTATCATCACTTTTATGTGACTCCTTCTCGAAAAATCTGGTACTTTATGAGTGTGTTTGTCAGTACTGTGCCATATGTTTGATTGAGAACCATCCTGTTCCCAAGTTTCATTTTTAGTTGCTGGTTTCACCTTGAGGATGCTATCATGACAGTAATGGAATTTTACTTGATCAAAATTCAAATTTGCTTTGAGATTTAATGTAGCTCGATATGTTATAGACTCATTCCTTGGATTGCATAAACACTGAAATTACTTTTTATTGGCTACATTTTTGAGTATGTATGAAAATTTGAGTTGTGAAAATTATACCACAAACACTGGTATATTTTATTTTTATTATATCAGTAGCAAAAAGGAAAGAAAACAGAAAGAGTTTGGAGATATTTCAACAAGAATAGGTTATATCCTAGTAGATATTTCGTTTGAAAAATAGCAATCTAGTCACTTTCCTACAATACTTATAGAAATCAGTCCCAGCAGATTTCTGATTCTGTTTTTAAAAGATGTTATTTTCCCCTTTTAAGATATCATGATCTTCATCTTAATATTTATTATTAGAGCAGGCACTAACATACCTGGACTTTATCTTCTGTGGATGATTCTAATAGTTTATAGTGAAAGATAGCTTATGATCTCATACGGTATTGGGTTTATTTGTGAACAACAACAACAAAAAAAGAGAACATACCTTAACTCCATAGAACTATTCAATAGTAGGAGAAACAGATAGCGTGAATTTAATTTTTAGTTTATAATGTTCCATTTGTAGTTTCCTTTGCTGTAGATTTGAAATTAAATTAAATTACTATGGTTAAATATCTAAGATGATAAAATGTGCTGTTGAAGTGATGTCCTTCAGGTTTTCTATTAACCTTCTTATATCAGTTTTGAGATGGAAATTAAAACAGAATTTCTTGCTTTATATTGAAGGCTATTTCTTTTCTTCTCAAAAAATGTAACTGTAATAGAATCTCCATAGGCATACACTCTATTTAAACTTTGATGTATTAAGTTAGGAAACATGTTATCCACCTCCAGAGAAAGAACTGACTCTGTCTGAATACAGACTGAAGCATTCTCTCTTTCTCTCTCTCTCTCTCTCTCTCTCTCTCTCTCTCTCTCTCTCTCTCTCCATCTCTGCCTCTGTCCCTGTCCCTGTTCCTGTTCCTGTGTCTGTCTCTCTCTCTGTCTCTCCATCTCTGTCTCTGTCTCTGTCCCTGTCTCTGTCCCTGTCTCTGTGTCTATCTCTGTGTTTGTCTCTCTCTATGTCTGTTTCTCTGTCTCTGTCTCTGTCTCTCTGTCTCTCTCTCTGTGTCTCTCTCTCTGTCTCTGTCTCTGTCTCTCTTTCTGTCTCTCTCTTTCTCTCTCCCTTTCTTGAGTTTTCTTGTACAAAATTACTAACATGGATGTGTTTACATGATTAAACGTGTATAACCTATATCAGATTGCTTACTATCTCGGAGGGGGGGGCGGAAGGGTGGGAGGGAGGATAGAATTTGGAACTTCAAACATTTTTAAAATGTTAAAAATTGTTTTAACATCTAACATGTGACTAGAATCCAAAACAATGCAATCCAGCAGTTGTGTACTAAGCATCAGTTATATGCAAAGCATTATACTAGTGGATAAGAATAAGGAAAAGGACTGAACTTGTGGTTTCACTCATATGGGGCACTCCAGGGTGATGAAACTCCATTTATTAATACAATTAATAATTATTAACACCTTGTCTGAAACTTAGAGTCTTATGGTTGACTGGGCACTGAAAGATTAAGTGACTTGTTGAGGGTCACGTTTCAGGATATTGTAAGTCAAGAAGAATTAAATCTCTCCTAATAGTTTCCCTATGTGACTGTGAGCAAGCTACTTAACCTGTGTTTGCCTAAGTTTCCTCAAATAAAAAATGAGAAACTTAATAGCACCTCCCTCCCAGGGTTGTTGTAAGGATGAAATGAAATAATATTTGTCTAGTGTTTAGGGCAGTGACTGGCACATAGTAAGTGCCATGTAAATGCTAGCTATTGTTACTATCAAAAGAAGAATCATGACTTAAAAAATGGTAAATTTTTATTTAAAATGCCTTTAAGTGATAAAGAAAATAGATGTGGGGAAAATATTTGAAACAAATTTCTTTGATAAAGTCTCATTTCCAGATACATAGGAATTATATTTCAAGATATATAGGAAACTAATTTATGTTTATAAGAGTCAGAAGCATTCTCCAACTGACAAATAGTAATAAGACATGGACAAGCAGTTTTCAAAAGAACAAACTTAAAAACTATCAGAAGACGTCTGAAAAAAAGAAAGCTCCAAATTACTAATAATTAGGAAAATTCAAATTAAAACAATTATGACATATGTTAACTGCAAATTAAAGCAACCTCACTTCAATCAGATTGGAAAAATTTTCTTTTCTTTTTTTTTTTAAAGGAAAAACAAATGTTGTAAGGGCAAGGGGGAAAAGACTCATGAATGCATTGTTAGTATAGCTATGAATTGAATCAGTCTTTCTAGAAGTCACTTTGGAGCTATTTCCCCAAAATTATTCATCTGTGCATTCCCTCTGAATCATTGATATGATTACTACTTCTATTACCCCAAAAGAGTCCAAAGAGGAAAATGGTCATATGTTCACAAATAGTCATAGTAGCTATTTTTGTAGTAACAAAAATCTGGAATCTAAATAGATACCCATCAATTGGAGAAATGACTGAACAAATTATGGTATATGAATATAAGGGAATATTATTGTGCTATAAGAAATGATGAAGAAGAGTTTTAGAAAAATCTGGAAAGACTTGTGTGACCTGATGCAGAATGAAGAAGATGGAATGTTAAATTTTCTTATTCTTTTCTTATTCCATTGAGGGCTCAGTTAAGATTATGTAACATAAATTTGTACAGGACCCAACTACCATGGTTTTGTGATTTTCTCCAGATTCATTCAGTAGCATATGAATGGGAACAGAGGAGGTAGATGACATAAGTAATAATCCACAGTTGGGTTTGGCACGGTTTGATAGATGACAGGACAAGGTTACAAAGGATTCAAGAAGAGGAGGAAAGGAATAAGCATTTATATGGTTCTTTTTATTTCATTATATTTATTTTATTCTGAACTTAAGAAATTAAACAATTATTTCCATAACATAGCAGAATAGGAAAAAACAAAGACGATTGCACATGAAACTACAAATCTATCGTATACAATTTACTATTGCTTTTATGTATGTATGTATATATATGTAAGTTATCATGTAACTTTTTCTTTTTTCTCCTCTCCTTCCATGGCCCTAGAGATGACTACCATTAGACACTAAATGTGTGTGTGTTTGCTTATATTAAATCATTGTATACATATTTCTCTGTCAATTCTTTCTTTGGATACTCATAGCATCTTCCTTCATAGGTCCTTTGTGTTTAATCTGGGTATTTATAATAGTCAAAATGACTTAGTTGCTCAAAATTGCTCTTAATTTGAGGAGATGTTCTGACCTCTTGTGTCATCTTTCCAGAATCCCCCCAATATGGTTCTTTCTTTGTATGAGGCACTGTGCCAAGCACTTTATAAATATTTTCTATTTGATCTTCACAACAATCCTGTGAAGTAGGTGTGGCTATTATCCCCATTTTTACCACTGTGGAAAGTAAAGCAAAGAGAAGTTAAGTAACTTGCCCAGTGTCACACAGTTAGAAAGTGGCTGAGGGCAGAAGATAGTGTAGAATAGGATTCAAGATATGCAAGGATTCAAAAGGCCCAAGGGATAGTGTAGCTAGTGTAGAAATGAAGGCTAGGAAAAAAAAAAAACCTTAGTGGTGGAGTGAATTGAGGTCATAAAGAGTTGTGGTTTGTAAAGTGTATGGAAAGAATGATAACATCCTAATAATTTTAATCATTTAAAATTAAAATGGGCTGCCTGAGGAAGTTCCTGGTCATGGTGGGTCTTCAAATCAAGATGAGATGACCAGTTATTTGATACTTTTTTGAGGGAATTCTTTTTGTGTGTGTGTGCGCCTCAGATTACACACTGGAGTTTGATGGATTCTAAAAGTTTTGTTTTTCAGAGACTCCTAAAGGCCATCCTGGTGAAGCTGTCTAGCACACATCAATGGCTATTCACAACTGGAATGCATGAGCTTTATCAGAGTAAGTAGATTCATAAATATTCAAGGAAATCATGTCACTAAGAGAGAAATAGCAGAAAAATAAGAGAAGAGTGATACATTAGGAGATCAATAAAGGAGCCCGAGGAGGCAGGCAAGTAAACAAGGACAGCAGTGTCATGGAAGGAAAGAGAGAAATGAAGCTTCCATTCCTTTTTGGTTGTATTTTTGTTCCTTTTATTAGCTTTTTAAGATAAAAAACAAACATACTTTACATCAATCTCTAAGCACAAGCACCCTAGTTCTCTGTACTATCTAGAAAGTCTCCGGAAGGGAAGAGTCTGTGAGATCTAAGTGAATCTGATCTCTGACCTTAATCTATTTCAGTGCTTAGTTTTTTGCCCATTAAATACATTTTGAGGCATAATTATGAATATGAATGCTCCCTAAAAGACACTGACACTAATTAACAAGAATCGCCTCAGTCATTTGGATTTTGCTTTTATGATTTTAGATAATTTCAGAGGTGGGATCTTATTTCTATTTGGTAAAAAAAATCCAAATGTGGTATTTCCATATGCCAATTTGAATGGCACATTTTATTCATGCCTGATCCAGGTATTTTTTCTCATACACTCTGGCTTTTTCTACCTCCACACCACAGGAAAAAATGGGGCAAAATATCTAAGACAAAGTATATAGTTCATGATTATGGTTTACCCCCAATGGATTAACAGAGTACCTTCTAGGAAGTAAAGTAGAAGTTATCAAATATAGGGTAGCTATTTATTTCCTAAATCACAAGAGAAATGTTTAGTACATAAAAGATTCATAAATATGAATTAACACATACGCTTGGAACATAAATTAAAATCCATCACTCCCATTTTATTTTCCTGGGTGGAAGGAAAATTTTCCTTAGAGATTTGTAGGAGTGCTGAACAGAGTATATGTTTTCCTCAGTCTTCACTATCTAAGTGCAATTTAAGGTTCAGGTCTTCTAAACAACCAAAATGAGTCATGGCTTATCTTCTTTAGAGTGGTTATCTTCTTCTAGAAGTTTCTAGTTTCATGAAACACCTCCCACTGGGCAACCAACATCTACTTCAAGGATTCTGTACCTCTCAAGATCATAAGGGAAACACCAAGAATAGAAATCTCCTCTCAGGATCATTATTCATTAATCTGTGCTCAGGGACAGAAACACAAAGCAGAAGAGGCAGATACCAATTTGAGATCCATTCTCAGGCTCAAATAAACAAGCATATACACTCAGTGTCATATGCATTTTTCCATAATAGCTTCTGCTGGGGAAAGGCAGGATAGAGAAAGCCTTTCTCTTCTTCAGTAGAAATCCAAGAAAGATTTGGCATTGGCTGTTTCCCAACAAAGAGGTTACCTTGAAAAAGATTTGAAACTGTCTCTCTTCATTCCATATGTCATAGTAAGAATATCTTTCAGGCACTGTTGCCAATCCTCTTTGGCACAGGTTCCCCAATCCAATCTCATCAAAAGAAAAAAGGAGAAGCCAGCAGCTTTTGGTCACATGTTTCAGTAAGGAGCCAGAGCATGTTTTCCTCTCTGTGGCACCAAAACTCATATGCACACAGATACTTGAGAAACAGCACAATTGTACCCTTTATATTTTTATGAAAATGGATTACTTTTGATCAATTGAGAAAATTTTATTTGAACAGATATGTTTCTAACAAGGCATGTGCATTTGGAATGCTTAACTTTCATGTAATTTTAGAAAATTATCATTAATAAATACATAAATCTATTTTAAATGTCTTCAAAAGTTATCCTTCCCTCCCAATTTTAAATTATTTTCGATTGACACTTATCTATTCCTCACTTCTAAAAACAGTGAATATTGGTACAAGCTTCTCAAAAATGAGGTCTACGTTAACTGTTTAAATTATCTTCATAAAGTGGCAAGTGACCATATCATCATTAATTGTAAGTCATTACTCTTGTTGCATTGTAACAAGTCCCAAAATGTCATAATGACCATTGAATTTCTTAATTTAAAGACCTGATTAATACAGCACCCTGCATGTCTTGTGGCAAGTTGTCATCATTGTATTTTTATTGTAATCTTTCTCATAAAGGCTCACACATCAATTTCACAAATGTACGTGGATTATTCAGGATTATAACAGTAGACTTGAGCTGGCATTTCTAAGTACATCAAAATTTATTTGAAATTTGTTTTATATGTGTTTTATGGAAGAGACATAGAGAATGACAAGGAAGGCAATATTTTTGCCTAAAGCATCAAAATTTTCTGTTCTTTCATTACAAAATATGGAATACATTAGCATGTATCAACATCAGAATGTTCTAACTTGAAATGAGTTTTATTTGGGCTACGTTTTCTGTATTACCTGAGATTCAAAACCTTGACTTCTTAACTTACAAAAAAAAAAAAAAAAGCAAAGCAAAAAAAAAAAAAGTTTTCTGCTGAGCTGTTCATTAATAGGAAATGCACTTTAATTGTAAGATTGTTTGACTTCAGAGATTTATGGGGAACTATCAGTGCAAAGGAGATGAAAGCATTCTATGTGAGGATCAGCAAATAGGTTGGAATTGATGGAATGTAAAGTGAGTGAAAGTATTATGTAAGAAGAGTGGAAAACTAAGAAGGAGTCAAGTTGTGAAGAGATATAAATACCAGAAAGATGTTTTCTAATTTTATTCTAGAGGTAATAGTCACTTGAGTTTAATGAGTAGAAAGGTGACATGATCAGAAATGCACCTTAGGAAAACATCCTTGTTGGCCAAGCAAAGATTGCAGTAGAGTGAGGAGAGATTTGAATCAAGGAGGTCCAATAGGAAGTTGATCCCACCTTTCTTAACAGAAGCCATGACTTTTCACTGTGCCACCTAGCTGTCCCCAAACTCTTAATGTATGTCCAAAAAGGGCAGGAAATTAAGGTTTAGATATTGGATCTGGAGTTCTCATTGAATCAGTGGAAAAGACAGTACTTATAAATGCTTTGGCCTCTTGACCATAGGACATATCAAGCATACAACTGTCAAAGAGAAATTCACAGATGAAACTTACTGACATACTAAAATCAAAGCTGAATCGAAAAAAAATTTACCAGTTAAAATCCATGCAACACTAGTTTAAATGCGTACCTTTAAAATTGTAAAAACAACCTATAACCAATTTGAGAAGGAATCTCCCCCCCAAAACAACTGTACAATATAAATAAAAAACAGGGTCTGTTAAAAAAAAAGTTATCTACTGAAACATGAACATTTCCTCACCCAAAAGAGGGAAGAAGATTGATAGACATTCTTCGAGCAAAATAAACATCAAAAGTCTACAGAAATACTTTGGGAACAAGCAGAGATGGCTTCATTAAACAATAGTCAAGGCTTAAAACAGGCTGATGCTATTAGATTGGTCAAATGGTACTTAAAGTAAAAAGTTTATCTTTGGGTAGAGCCTAAGGCTAAGGAACAAGAATAGAACTACCTTCAATATGGAAATCCATATGAACTAAGACTGCAATATGTCAATAAAAAAATTCCAAACAAATGGTTGAAGAGAACTTGACTGGAGAAATTGAAGAGTTTGTGCCATTCATGACTAGATCATTTCCATCAGAAATTAAAGAAGGGTTATCTTTAAGGAGATTAGACTTGGTGATCAATGTAAACTAATGTAAAGAAATGGTAGAAACTGTTTAGCACTGTGTTCTGTGAAATTTTGCAACCTACCAAATAACTCATAAGGTATACTTAGACTTAAACAGGAGAAGATTGCTATCTTTCATGAACGGATAGAAGACAAATCCTCAAATTACAAATACAGACCTCAAAATAACCAGGAAAACTTAATCAATTAACTGAACTAGAACCCAGATGAACAGATATCATCTGAACTTTTACCCCCAAAGACAACAGAAGGAGGTGTATATTTCAGGGAGATTGGCTACTAAACCAGATAGAACAATCCACTTAACACAGATTAAAGGGAGGGACACTTCCCTCTAAAACTCTCAGAATCTCCTGAGCTCTTCGAGCCCCTCCCCCCAGACTTCTGGTGATGGGTGAGTGCTTCCTTTCCTCATCCCAGCAAAAACATTGAAATTCTTACATGTGAAAACCAGTTCATGCATTGGGCTAGATGGATTTGAGCCTGGACACTTGACTTTCTCTTGCTTCCTTTTAATGTTTCCCTTTCTGTTTCAGTATCTTTGCCAAGAAAATCCCAAATGGGGTGATGAAGAGTCAGACGTGATTGGAGTGACTGAGCAATAACAACAACGAAAACTTCTGCTTTGTGCTTTTTTTTTCCATTCAAAGAACACACATCAGTGATCCTGAGATAGACATTTTCAGATTTGAAGGAATTCTTGTGTTTGAAAAGTTGGGAACTCCTGGATCCTTTAGTCAGTTCTAGCTACACTATGGGAGGTGCCCCTCCTACATCTTCTACAACTCTTCTTACATGAGATGACCACCAACAATGCATTAGTGTTCCATTTTCCCCACATCCAACATTTATCATTTTCCTGTTTTGTGATGTTAGCCAATCTGATAGGTGTGATGTGGTACTTCATAGTTGTTTTAATTTGCATTTCTCTAATCAATAGTGATTTGGAGCATTTTTTCATATGACTATAGCTTTAATTTCTTTATCTGAAAACTGCCTGTTGATATCCTTTGACCATTTATCAATTGATTATCGAATTGTATTCTTATGAATTTGACTCAGTTCTCTATCCATTTTGGAAATGAGGCCTTTATCAGAGACAATGATTGTAAAAATTATTTCCCAGCTTTCTGCTTCCTTTCTAATCTTGATTGCATTGACTTTGTTTGTGGAAAATCTTTTTAAATTAATATAATCAAAATGATCCATTTTGCATTTAATAATGTTCTCTATCTCTAAATTCTCCCATTCTCCATAGAACTGACATGTAAATTATTACTTGATCTCATAATTTGCTTTTAGTAGCTCCCTTTATTTCTAAATCATATACCCATTTTGACCTTATCTTGGTCTATGGTGTAAGATGTTGGTCTATGTCCTGTTTCTGCCAAACTATTTTCCAGTTTTCCCAAAAGTTTTTGTTAACTAGTGAGTTCTTATCCCAGAAGCTAGAGTCTTTGGGTTTATTAAATAGTAGATATGTCTTAGTCAGTATGAAGTTGTTTGGCTGATTGCTATTTTTAATATAGTTTTAGATCTGGTACAGCTAGGCCATCTTCCCTTGCATTTCTTTTCAATAATTCCCTTGCTATTCTGAAGTCTTTGTTATTCCAGATGAATTTTGTTATCTTTTTTCTAGTTCTATAAAATATTTTTGGTAAGTTGATTGGCATGACACTAAATAAGTTAATTAATTTAGGTAAAATAATCATTTTTGTTATATTATCTTGGCCTATCCATGAGCAACTGATATTTTTCCAATTATTTAGATCTGACTTCATTTGTGTGAAAAGTGTTTTGTAATTGTGTTCAATATAGTTCCTGGGTCTGCCTTGGCAAGTAGATTCAAATTTTTTTTAATGTCTATAGTAACTTTAAAAGGAATTACTCTATCTCTTGTGGTTGGGATTTGTTAGGAATATATAGAAATGCCAATGATTTATGTGGTTTTATTTTATATCCTGCAACTTTGCTGAAGTTATTTTTTATTTAACCATATCATCTGCAAAGAGCTTTGTTTCTTCTTTGCTTATTATAATTCCTTCAATTTCTTTTTATTATTGCCAAAGTTAACATTTCTAGTACCATACTGAAGAACAGTGATGATAATGGAAATCCTTGTTTCACCCCCAATTTTACTGGAAATGATTTTAGCTTCTCCTCATTACATATAATGCTTGCTGAGGGTTTTAGATAGATGCTACTCATTTTAAAGAAGATTTCATTTTTTCCTAAAATCTTTAGTGTTTTTAATAGGAATAGGTACTATATTTTGTCAAAAGCTTTTTCTGCATTTATTGAGATAATCATATGATTTTTGTTAATTTTGTTGTTATGATCAATTATACTGATAGTTTTCCTAATATTGAAACAGCCTTGCATTCCTGCTATAAATCCTACCTGGTTATTGCTTATTATTCTCACAATAAGTTGCTGTAATTTCTTTGTTCATATTTTATTTAAAATTTTTGCATCTATATTCATTAGAGAAATTGGTCTATAATTTTCTTTCTCTGTTTTGGCTCTCTCCAGTTTAGGATCAGCACCATATTTGTATCATAAAAAGAATATTTTAACACAAGACAATTATGGAAAGCTTAATGCTTCCTCCTTGTCAAAAAGGAGGAAGAGGATAAATAGAGTTTCTTAGAGTGCAAAAAATAAGTAAATTTATAGACATACTTCTGAAACAAACAGTCCTTTCTAGTCCCACAAAGTAAAGTCTGACAATAGTACTATGCCATTGCACCTATCAAATATAGCCCCAAAAATGTTTTATCCCCAACAGATTTTATGATACAACTAAGATCCAAAGGTGGAACCAAAAGGTGCCCTATGAGCAATATGGACATAAGTACAACCAATATGTCAACAAAGACACATAAAAATATAGTTGAGTCATGTATATATGTTTAGAGACATGAAGAATCTTATGATATCAATTCAGGATTACATTGTCGCCACCAGAATTTACCAAAAGGTTTTTTTTTTCTTTAAGGAGTCTCAACTTACTTATCAATGCTACACAAGTAGACTCTTCTTTGCTCCTTAACTTGTTCTAAAAATGCTTTCAGTGATCCAATAGATGATGAGTGCATATCCCAATATATTTATGCAATTGTAACAAGCAATTATCTCCTTGTGAAGCAGCCTACAGCATATTAAGCATAAAAGAATGTCAGGACAGAGAGTTGTCCTCTTGGCCATTTCTATCTGACTGTCTTCAAGAAATGAGAATGAAATTTACAATGACACATAATAATATAATAATTGACCTTTATATAGTACTCTAATTGCCTTCTCTCATTTGATCCTTGGAAGAGTCCTGTAAGAGAGATACCTGTTGAGGTGTTATTCCCGATTTATATATGAGGAATTTGATGCTTGAAAAATTCACCTAACTTGTCCTTGGTCATATAATTCAGAAGTGTCAAAGATAAGAAAGAACCTGCATCTGCTGACTCTCCATCACTCTTATCTAACTACTATTCACATTCTCCCTCTCTAAGGAGTTGAAGTATCCTGGCTATAGAAAACCTGAAGAATGAAAAGCATGCCTGGAAGGTTATGGTTGAGGAAAGGCAAGCCAAGCCGGAAACTGCTGCAAGGATCAAAAAACTTCTGCTGGGCAAAAATTAAACAGTGCCTGAAGCAAGTCGAACTGGGAATTATATGGAGAAGCCACATATAGAATATGCAAGAGATGTTTGGTGTGTTAGGAAAGGCACTAGCTTTGGAGTTAGGGAATCTCAGTTCAAATCCTATCTCTGAGGCTTATTTACCTATGAAAATTTGAGCGAGCTACTTAAATTCCCTGGGCCTCAGTTTTCACATCTGTAAAAATGAAGGAGGTTGCCAGTATCAAACTCAAGTAAAAATGCATTAATATGTAGGCCATATATTGATATAGAAAATGACAAATTAATATTATCTATATTGTATTATTTTAATCTGATCTCGGTCCCATCGTGAGTTTTGCAATGAGGCCTGGAGGCAGCAAGTTTGTCATGTCTGTTAGATCATGTTTTAGGACTGTTATGGGAATCTAAAGATCTTCCCTGCCCCTAGGCCCTTTGCTAATGTGGCTACGTGACTCTGAGGACCCTTGGATATTTGAAAGTATACTCTGTTCCCTAATAGGCTGAATGTGGTCACATGGAGCCTGTGGCGCCAGGCTTGTTTTCCAGGAATGCCCGTGCCTTGTAGCTTTGTGATTGGGCAGTGGGTCCAG
>CM053591.1:36589457-36627380 GCA_028646515.1 Pseudochirops corinnae | reverse complement strand
TCAGTGTGCTGGGTGCTCTGTGGGGGGTGGTTCTTCAAGCTAGTCTTGATGCCAGTGACAACCGAAGCCTGAGAGGAGGAAAACAGCTGGAAGAGGTAAGCAATCAGACCATTAGTATACTGTAGGAGAATAGGGTCCCCAGAGTTTAAGTTGGGGGGCACTCTTCAGAAGTGAATGTTGAAAACTAAAAATAAATAATTTATTTTTTTAAGAGAGATACACCCACTGATAGGGATGTGATATGATGATCCTCCAAATAAAACTGGTCTATGTTCAGATAGATAAAAAAAAAAAGAATTTTTTAATTTTAAATTTTCATTTTAAAAGGAGGCAATGTAATAAAATGTTGGAGGGGAGGTTGAGTTCCAAGTCTCTGTCTTGTGCTAAGCAGGCTGGTTGTTGTCAGAATCGTAGACGAAGTTAAAAATAACAATAAAGATCCTCAGGAAAATGACTCACCAGAGACAACAAATATGATGTTTAAGTTTGGTCATGCTGAACTTGTTTTTATTTTTACTCAGACAATAGCAATCATTATTACTAGGAGGTAGCTCAGGGTCAAATTCTCCACATTTCATTGCTATTTGGTCTCTTGCTATTTTTAATTCTTCTTATGTGATGTGTCATTAGGAAATCTGCAAATTGGATCAAGGACCAGCTTTTAAAGTAGCTAGGTCATGAGTTACTCATTATATTTAAGATAATATTTATGGAGATTACTTCTTAATAAAATTATATTAATTTTTAAAACTTTTTATTTGGATAAACAAGGAAAATGGGAATCTAAAAAGCAATTTAGATCACCTTCAATAAGGAACAATGGAATTATACTTATCTGAGATTTATTACTTTATTTGAAAATCCATACACATTTTGTAGAAAGACTTTTTTCCTTCTTTTGCAGTGCAGGGAGGGTGTCTGGACCAGTGATATCATGTCTATGGGGAAATTGCAGTATGGAGATTTCATCAAGTAATGCATATAGATGTCCCACCCATTAGTAGTTTATAGCCCTATAATCTTAGGGAGTTGTCAGAATTACTAAGAGGTTAAATGACTCATCCATCCATGTTCACACAGATGGTGAATATCAGAGGCAGGAGGACTTGAAAAAAGGTCTCCCTAATTCCAAGGCCCACTCTCTATCCACTCTTTCACACTGCCTTTCAAAGTTTATCACTAAGTAAGAACTAGAAAACAAAAGTTATTTGTCACAAAAATGATTTCAAATATGTTTTTTCTGTGGTATAGGCGTAATCCTAGAGAGTTAGGGTATATTCTTTTACCAAGAGTAAAACAAGACAGAGGCAGCTAGGCGGTGCAGTATATAGAGTACTGGCCCTGGAGTCAAAAGGACCTGAGTTCAAATATGACCTCAGACACTTGATCACACTTACTAGCTCTGTGACCTTGGGCAAGTCACTTAATCCCTATTGTCTTGCCTCCTCCAAAAAAGAAAGAGTAAAACAAGAATAAGTTCATAAGATCCTAAGGTGTCTTTCATTACAAAGAGTTAAAATGATATATCACTATTTCTTCTTTTAAATCTACATTGATCTGAAAAGCACAGACCTTGATTTTAAGTAGAAGAGATATCAAGGCAAAAGATAATTAAGAATATCCTATATAAATGAAAGTTACTATTAGAAAGAATTCTTATGAAATTGTGGATTGAGTTGCATAGATACTTAAGTTCCCTTCCAACTTTATTGATTCTATTTCTACAAAGAGATCAATTAACATCCTTTTGTTACACTTTTATTTTATAGTATGTAAAGAGACTCGATAACCTCCAAGATCAATGTAGTCTATGATTTCTCTGACTACTAACAATGTTATATACTCTTTGCTCCCTTAGGTTTGGGCCCTTGTTTAAATACATGTTCACTAACCAAATAACCAGATAGTCTGACTTTTCCTTCCTTCTCCCTTGCTTCCTTCTACCCTTCCTCCCTCCTTTCCTTGTTCCATTTCTTCCTCCTTTCCTCCTTCTCTCCTTCCCTCCCTTTCCCTCTTCCTCCCTATCTCCATTTCTTCCTCTTTCTCCCTCCCTCCTTCCTTCCTTCCTTCTTTCCTTCCTTCCTTCCTTCCTTCTTTCCTTCCTTGCTTCCTTCCTTTCTCCCTCCCTCCCTCCATAACTCCTTTCCTCTCTTTTTCTAGTAAAGTTTCAGCATTTAGTATATCAAGACATATATCCCAGTTCATTAGCAGATCTTTCTTTTACAAAACTTCAAAGTTGGATGCTTTGGGGTTTTGCTGTTATCTATTTGCAAAAAAAAAAAAAATTGCGGACAACATAATTTCTGGTATAGTCTAGCAATTATAGATGTCTATCTTCTTTTCTTAATTTGAGAATTTCTTTGTACTATTTCTTTCCACCAATATATTTCTCTCCTCCTTTTTTTTCATTAAATAAAATCATTTTGTGTTGGCCCCTTTTGTCATCAAATGTTTTTAGGTGTAAAATTGAACACTGAATCCTTCATATGGCTTTTAATAGTTTGAAATTATTCTTTGGAGGACTATATATTAAGCCCGTATACATTGGGGGAATGACTCTAGGTTTTTGGTATTTTGTATTAGTTCCCTATATACCTTGGATAGCAGACACTTATCAAAGATATTGATACAAAAGTTCTTTTCTTCCAACTGATCATGTCTCTCTCTACGCTAATTGTGTTGGCTTTGTTTGTAAAAAAAGAACTTAAGTTTTATATAATTACAAGCATCTTTTTAAAAAAAATCAGTCTCTAAACTTTGTTTAGTAAAAAAAAATCTTGGCTATAATTGATTTGACCTCTTCTAATTTTTTATTTAGGTCTCATATCCACTTTGTGGTAAATATTGTAAGATGTTGATCCAACCATAATTTCTACCAGAATGCTTTCCAGTTTTCCTAGCAGTTCTTATCAAAAGGCTGTTCTTTTATCCAAGAAATTGTATTCTTGGGCTTACTGAATACTACTGCTGAGTTTTTTTTTTTAATATTGTTCTTAAATCTATCCTACTGATTGCTAATATTTTTAACTCAGTCAATCTTTCTATAATTTCTAATGCATTTCAATGGCTTTTGTTGTAGAGATTGGAAAGATATGTAATTCTTCTGAGTGAGCATAAAATTATCAGAACCTCTTTTGAAAATTGCATTCCCAGCTTCTTACTCACTTCTTGTCAAAAACATGATGGGTACAAGTTACAAATAAATTATACATTTTCAGATACAGGAAAATTAGGCATTTGTTTTGCTTGAATTAGATGTGTTTCTTTGTTCGTTAAAGGAGTTTTCTTTTTTTTTCTTTTTATTCATCATGAGATGTATTAGGAAGGCAAAGGAGGATTGGAATAGAGAAAGAAAGAAAGAAAGAAAGAAAGAAAGAAACAAAGAAAGAAAGAAAGAAAGAAAGAAAGAAAAGGAAGGAAGGGAGGGAGGGAGGGAGAAAAAAAAAGAAAGAAAGAAGCAGAAATAGAGCCAAGATGGCAGAGAAAAAGCAGGAACTTGCTCCAACCACCTCCAATACCTATTAAAAAATTACCCTAAAAAAATTTTATAGCTACAAAACCCGCAAAGTTACAGAGAAACAAATCTCCCACTGAAGGAAGCCTGGCAGGTCAATAGGAAGGGTCTATCATGTCATGCTGGGAGCCAAGCACAGAGCTGCCTGACCTGTGCTGGCCCAGACTCACAGTCTACACTGGCCAGATCAGACTTCAGGAGAGTGAATCACCAGCAGCTGTGTCAGTTTCCAGACTTCTCAACCCATAAACACCAAAGAGAAAGTAAAAGGGCAGTAGGGAACTCTGTTGGAACTAAATGAGAGAAGAGCCTGGTCCAGCCCCTGCCTCCAGAGCAGCAGAGGTGGCAGAGGTGCTGATGCTGCAGCTGCTATCACATGGCTGCTTCCTGAGCTCCTGGCCTGCAGACTCTAGGAGGACCAAAGTGACCATTCAGAGGGTAATCACTCTTGCTTTGACCTTCTTGGATCTGGGTCTCAGTCTTAGGTGGTAGTCCTGGGGTGAGGAACACTAGTGTGCCAGAGCTTGTGGTGGCTGTAGAGTGGGAGCTCTACTCATAGCTCTGACATCTCTGAGAACTGAAAAAATGCCAGTAATTTGGAACACATCTCTCTCCACTCCAGAAACAGAGTTCTACTGTGGCAAAGAGCACAAAAGTCAAGTAATTGACTGGCAAGATAAGCAAACAGAGGAAGTGCAATCAGACCATAGAAGCTTTTTGAGGGACAAAAAGGATCAAAACATGGAACCAAAAGAAGACAACAAAGTCAAAACTCCTGCATCAAAAGCTTTCAAGAAAAATATGGACTGCTTCCAGGCCATGGAGCAGCTCAAGAAGGATTTTGAAAATCTAGCAAGGGAAGCAGAGGAAAAACTGGAAGAGAAATGAGAGAGATGTAAGAAATTAGTGAAAAATGAGTCAACAGCCTGACTGAAGAAAATAACACTTAAAAAATAGACTAACTCATATGGCAAAAGAGGCCCAAAAAGCCAATGAGGAGAAGAATGCCATAAAAAGCTGAATTGACCAGAAGGAAAAGGAATTTCAAAAGCTCACTGAAGAGAATAATTGCTTCAAAATTAGATTACAGCAAATGGAAGCTAACAACTTTATGAGAAATAAGGATACTATAAAACAGATCCAAACAAATGAAAAAATAGAAGGCAATGAGAAATATCTCATTGGAAAAACCACTGACTTGGAAAATAGATCCAGGAGAGATCATTTAAAAATTATTGGACTACCTGAAAGCCATGATAAAAGAAAAACCCCTAGAAATCATCCTTAAAGAACTTCTCAAGTAAAATTGCCCTGGTATTCTAGAACAGAGGGCAAAATAGAAATTGAAAGAATTCACTGATCACCTCTTGAAAAAAATCCCAAAAAGAAAACTCCTAGGAATATAATAGCCAAATTCCACAGTTCCTAGGTCGAGGAGAAGAATATTACAAGCTGTTAGGAAGAAACTATTTGAGTATTGTGGGAACACAATCAGGCTAAAACAACATCTAGCAGCATCTACATTAAGGATCAAAGGGCTTGGAATATGATATTCTAGAGGTCAAAAGAGCTAGGATTAAAACCAAGAATTGCTTTCCCAGCAAAACTGAGTATAATGCTTCAGGGGAAAATATGGTCATTCAATGAAATAGAGGGCTTTCAAGTATTCTTGATGAATAAACCAGAGCTGAACAGAAAATTTGACTTTCAAATACAAGAAGAAAGAGAAGCATGGGAATGTAAAGAGGAAAAGGAAATGATAAGGAACTTGTTAAAGTTCAACTATTTACATTCCTACATGGAACAAACAATAATTGTAACTCATGAGACTTTTCTCAGTATGAAGATAGTTAAAGGGAGTATACATGTACATATACACATATATGTATGCATAGGAGGGTGTAAGTATGTGTGTGTATATATATGTGTGTGTGTGTATGCATGTGTGTACATGTATACATAGACAGAGGGCACAGGATGAGATGAATATGAAGGGATGATATCTAAAAGACATATCTTTTAGGAAAGGAAAGAGAGAGGAATATATTGGGAGAAGGAGAAATGGAGAGAAAAAATAGGGTAAATTATCTCATACAAAAAAGACAAGAGAAAACTGTTACAATGGAGGGAAAGAGCAGGGAGATGAAAAGGAATGGGTCAACCTCACTCTCATTGAATTTGGCTTAAAGAGGAAATAACATACACATTCAATTGGTATTTTACCCTACATGAAAGTAGGGAGAAAGGGATAAGAGGGGGGATGATAGAAGGGAGGGCAGATTGGGGGACAGAGTAGTTAGAAACAAACACTTTTGAAAAGGGATAAGGTCAAAATAGAAAATAGAATTAATTGATGGATGGGATAGGTTGAAGGGAAATATAGTTAGTCTTTCACAATATAACTACTATGGAAACGTTTTGCATAACTACATATGTACAACCTATATTGAATTGCTTCTCTTCCCAGTGCGAGTGGGTGAAGAGAAAAGAAAGGAAAGAATCTGAAAAAACAAACTTTTAAATTATTTTTTTATTGTTTAAAAAAAAAGAAAGAATCATTAAGGCATTTTTTAAATGGAGAGATGAGAATTCCAGAAAGAAAGTCAGGCAAATAGAAGAGTTTTGAAATTACAGGTTGATTTTGTTACATACTGAAAAGAAAAAAGGAAAGAAAATCAAGCTGTACACAAGAGAGACTTTCAGTTTCATGTATAAAACTTTTTGATTTTTATGTATATGCAAAGGCCCATGCTATTTAGTGCTTAAATTCAGAATAAAAATAAAAATAATATTTAAAAGGGGAAATTGCCTTTTATATCCTCAAAGTATTTGTAAGGTAAATTTTTCATTTAAAGGTTACTGTGAGGAAATGGAGAGATGAAAAAAATAAGTCAACTTCCCTCCCTCTTTCTTAAATCCTAAGGTGAGTTGAGCAACTTTAGTCAGCAAGGGAGAAAGGATACTTGCAAATCAGTCCATGACTTTTTTTGTGAAGTGGCCATTCCTCTCAACCTCCACTAGCTGGAAAATGAGTCCTGAAAAGGTAGTAGTGAAGGTAGAGAAAAATCTGTGGAAAACTAGATTGACATGTCCTGTTGGTTTACATGTTGTCCTAGAGAAAATGGAAGCTAGGATTCAATTATCTTTTCCCTGAGTTCAGGACTTCTAACTTCCTATTCATAGACAAACATATATACAATGAATCATTGAATATATGAACTTGGAGGAATCTTAGAAATTATATCATTAATTACCTCCCCATTCTCCATTTTGTAGATAAGAAAAGAGATAGGGAAGGGGTCAAGATCACACAGCTGGTATTTGACTAGAACTCAGATGTTCTCTTTCAAAATTTCAATTAAAACTATTTATTAAGAATTTACCATTTGCAAGGCACCCTCCTGGTCCCTGATGTCACAAAGATAAATGTTTAAGAACTAACTCTCTGAGTGGAAAAATCACAATGACACACTTTGAAGTTTAATCTGTATTGTTAACATTTTCTCCTACACTTTTAAGTCCAGACAGTTGACAAAAGAATGAATCAAAGCTTGATTTATAGATTTTGATGATCTTCAAGGTATTAATCCTCACACTGAAAAGTAGACAGCTTTCAGGAATCTGTACAAGCTCACTCCAGCATATCCCCAATACATAGTCCTTGCCCCTCAAGGTGCTTACCGTAAAAAAATATGGCATGTACACTAATGTAGAATGGGGTCAATGTAGAATGGGTCAAAAGAGAAACCCTGATGAAATGATATAGTGCAGCAAAATCTGAGGAGGTAGTGTTTATCTTTGGCTTGGGACAATCTTAAAATCTTTATGTAAAATGTGTTAGGTACCCAAGCTTAGCCTTCAGGTAAGGATGCAACAGGCAGAGAAGAAGAGTGTATTATGGTTATGTAAATGGCCACTTGAATGTTGAGATGTAGGAGATGGAAGAATGGGCTCAAGAAGTCTCTAGTAGTCCTATTTGACTAGAACATGTAAAAGAATATACTACAAAATATGCCTTAAACATTACAATGGCACTAAATTTTGGAGGGTCTTGAATCCCAGGTCAAGGAGTTTATATTTTATCTCATAGGTGATAAGAAACCATTTAAGATTGAGTACAGGAATGATTTGACAAGACCTATGCATGCATAAGAAGACTATTTTGGCAGATTTATGAAGGACGGATTGCAGAAAGGAACTAAATTCCAAGAGATCTATCAGGAGGTTATTACAATAGTCTATTAAAGAGATAATACAGTGGGTTAGCCAGGTTGATGGCAGTATAAATGAAAAATACAGGGGAGATTCAAGAAATATCATCAAATAAAATTGAGAGGAATTAGTATACTAGGTAGAGACTTAAATAAGCATTTAAAATGTCAGACTAGAACTCAATGTAGATTTATAGATGCATATAAATGATTTCAGAAACCAGGGGAGTGAAATGAGATCACCACCTGCAGGGAGAAGAGAAGGCCAAGGATTGAACCTTAAGAGAGAACTACACCATTACCTTTGTAAATGGGCCTGATTAAATATGATACTTCACCACAAGCCCCCACTTTAGCTTCAAATCTTAGACATGGAAATTCAGAAAAAAAATTTTTGCCAAGATATCCACATGAAGTATCTCCTCAACCTGAAGCAATCTGCTTTGAATTTTTTTTCAAATATATTTGTTTACCTAGGGAAGTTAAAAATGCATGACCCTCCTCCCCCTTATATTCAGTGATTTTGTATGAAATAGTAAAGTAAGAACACATAAAAGCAGTTTCATTATATTATAGTCCTCCACTATTAAGTTTTCCTTCTTTTCCTAACTCAGTAGAGAGATAATTTACTATTATTTTCAGATAAAACACCTTACCTTGATGTATTGATGGAGCTGTCTGAGACATGCCAGCCTTCCCATTGTCTACATATCTTAGGGAACTGGCACAGTGTCAGGAGCATAAATTGATGCATTCTTTTCTGTCTGCAAATTTTCATTGTGTGACAGTACTAGAAATTGAGGTATTCAGTCTTGCCATATCTCCTCCTTTCTCTGTTTTCCCTCCAGAGTTCTTCAGGTAGAACAGCCCATTAAAAATGACAATTAACATTTCACCTCCTTCTCAAGCCATCCGAGGTTTGAGTTACACAGTAGGTCAAGGATAATTCTTTCCTTTGGGTTCCAAATGGTCTACTACTGAGCCCTATCCTGTATTTTCTGAATATCAACAGATAAACATGTTTATTCTGGGTTGCCAAAGAGGGTTTGGTGGAGAGGGATACACACAAGGTAGGAGTTCATAACCTGGTATCTATAAACTTGAGTATTTTTTAAATATTTTGATAATTATTTATTTCAATATAATTGGTTTTCTCTATAATCTTTTGTATTTTATTTTTTGCGTTAAGATATTATTCTGAAAGGGGGTCTACAGCCTTTAACAAAGGTGTCCATATCACAAAAAGGGTTATGAACTGCTTGATTTAAATGAAAAGCCACTTTAGAACTTATACAGAGGAGTCTTGGAACTGACTGATCTCTTAGAGAGTCATAAGAATTAGAAACCATCTACATACTTAATGCAATCACTAAGTAACAGCATTCATCGCAATATAAAGGTGGACATACTGAGGCCCAGGATTGAAAGTGAAACACTAAAAACATTGCAACTCAATTAGATTAGCAATTATGTAGCATTATTTACAAGGAATGACCATAATAGCTGGTTACTGTTAAGTAATGTTAGAACGAAGTTTTCATTTCATTGAGGAGTAGCCTAATTGAGTATGAACACCTTTACTTAAAAGCACAGAGATTAGAAATTCATCTGTGACCAAAGGAGGTGATTCATAATCATGGAGAGAACTACATTTGGTTTTTTAGGTATAATGTGAATATTTATTTTGGGAGGAGTGGGGCATATCACAAGCACATTGATATATTCTTGTCAGAGAAGCTTGCTATAGTCATGAAGGTCTGTCACAAAATCTAAATGGAAGATGGATAAATGATGAAGTTCTCTAAATGTTCCTTTGATAGATTATATAGTGCTGATTGTATTGATCTCTCATAGAGTACACTGAAGAGTGTCCTAAATGAGATCCATTAACACTCAAAAAAATTTAGATTAATGATCTGGAAAAATAACTGAAAGAAGAATGATATTCAATTGGATGGACAACCTGTAGGGCTCATATATTTGTGCATATTTGTTGGAAAGGCATATCAGATAGAGAATAATTTCGACAAAAAATTGAACCAGATGAAGAAGGGGGATTGGACTGACTCTGAGAAGTTACAGTTTTATTTTTAATCATCCCAAGCATACATAGTCCTGAAATAAAGGACAATCTTTTAACATCAATATTTTTCCCAAGACTGTTGTTTGACTTTTCAGTTGTGGAATACCACAGTCTCCAAAGAATTGAAGATATGGTTCAAACCAAGGGTGAGAGAGGGTAAATAATGAATATGGGCAGACTTCAAACCTTTACAGATGAGGAAAAACTACAAACAAGCTAATGTAAATGATCTCACAAGATAAATGTAACTGGAAAAAAGATGAGTCAGCCATATAACAAGAGCAAAATCTAGCCAACGATAACTTGCTTGCTCCATTGGTATTTACTGAATATGAAGAGATCTAAAACAAGGTGTCTCTTGTAGGATTGTTGAGTGGGTTTCCTATGGTTGGTTTGTGAGAGAACATGAACAAAAATCACACTGAATGGGCAGGCACAGAAGGCTTGTGAACTGTTTCATTAAAATTGAGTGCCTGAGAGGTGCAGAGCCAAGATGGAGGAGTAGAAGCAGGGACTTACTTGAACTCTCCCCCAAGCCCCTCCAAATACCTGAAAAAATTACTCTAAACAAATTGTAGAGCAGTGGAACTCATAAAATGATAGAGTGAAACAAATTTCCAGCCCAACACAACCTGGAAGGTCAACAAATACTTTCAACAGGAAAGTATTTATCTACTGCACCAGGCTGGAAGATGAGTGCAGTCAAGCATGGGCCATGCCAGCACAGACTGGGCCCCAGCAAACCTGGAGCAGGTCTCAGGGGATTGAATCATTGTTAACCCACAAATGCCAAAGACAACCAAGAAGGTCATTGAATCTGTTGGATCTGCTGAGAGAGGAGCATAATCTGGCACCAGTACCCTGGTGGCAGCAGTGACTGCTTCTGGAGTTTGGGGCTCACAGATACTGGGGAAATTAAGCTGCTGATAAGAGGAGGACTGCAGGGATCTCTTTGTTGGCACTGAGGCAGGATTCTATTGCTTTGTTGGTGCTTGTAACTGGGTCACAATCCTACTTAGTGGTCCTGGGGCAAGGAGAACCACTGGCATGGTGGAGCTTTTGGTGTGGTGGAGAGGAAATCTCCTCAAAGTTCCAAGGCAGAAAGATATGATTGTGGTCAATCATAGATCATAACATAGACCAGGAGAAGAGTAAACACCTCTTCTTTGGTCATACCACCTTAGAAGAACTGATCATTTACAGGTCCCTAGAAGTATCTCTGAAAACAACTGCACAAAACTCTTGAAGCTTGGAACAATGCACCCTCAACCCTAGAAGGAGAGTCCTACCTTAACAAAGAGTTAGTAAGACAAGTAAAGGGGAATACAAGAAGGTAAACAGAAAGAGAAATATTTTGGGGGGAGTTGTTTTTGCAGGGGGGAAGGTAGGGCAATTGGAGTTAAGTGACTTGCCCAAGGTCACATGGCTAGTTTTTTGTGTTAAGTTTCTGAGGCTGGATTTGAATCCAGATCCTCCTGACTCCAGGGCCAGTGCTCTATTCACTATCTATTCACCTAGCTGCCCCCAAAAGAGAAATAGTTAATGATTTAATAAAGTTGAACTGTTTACATGCCTACATGGAAAGAAGATATTTGTAACTCATGAGATCTTTCTCAGTATTAGGGTAGTTAGAGGGATATAGATAGATAGAAAGATAGATAGATAGATAGATAGATAGAGATATATAGATATTTATATATATATATATATATATATATATGTATGGTATCTGAAAATAAAATTAAGGGGTGAGAGAGGAATATATTGGGAGGAGAATGAGAGAGGTAAAATCGGGTAAATTATCTCCCATAAAAGAGACAAGAAAAAGCTTTTACAGTGGAGAGGAGGTGGGGTGGAGATGAGAGGGAATGAGTGAACCTTACTCTCATTGAATTTGGCTTAAGGAGGGAATAACACACACTCAATTGGGTATGGAAATGTATCTTACCCTACAGGAAGGTAGGCAGAAAGGGGATAAGAGACAGGAGATGATAGAAAGAAGGATAGATTGGGGTGGGGCATAACTAGAAGCAAACACTTTTGGAGAGGGATGGGGTCAAAGGAGAGAGTAGAACAAACAGGGGGCAGGATAGGATGGAGGGAAATGTAGTTAGTCTTTGACGACGATTGCTATGTTTTGCATGATCTCATATGTATAACCTGTATCAAATTGCTTGCTTTCTCAATTCAATATCTGTTGTACATGTGTAGTTATGCAAAATCTTTCCATGGTAGTTATACTATGAAAGACTAACTCTATTTCCCTCCATCCTATCCTGCTCCCACTTATTCTATTTTCTACTTTGACCCTGTGCTGTTTCAAAAGTGTGACTTCTAACTACCCTCTCCCCCAATCTGTCCTCCCTTCTACCATTCCCCCTCTTATCCCCTTCCCCCCAACTCTCCTATAGGGTTAAGATATCCAATTTAGTGCGCATGTTATTCCCTCTTCAAGCCAAATTCAATGAGAGTAAGGTTGACACATTCCCTTTCACCTTCCTGTTCTTCCCCTCAATTATAACAGTTATCTCTTGCCTCTTTTATATGAAATAATTTATCCTATTCTATCTCTCCCTTTCTCTTTCTCTAATTATATTCCTCTCTCACCTCATAATTTTATTTTTTAGATATCATTTCTTCCTATAAAACTGATCCTGTGCCCTCTGTCTATACACACACACACACACACACACACACACACACACACACATACTCACATATGTATTTATAGACACATACACCCTCCTAAATATACATATATATATATATATATGCATACATATATATTCCCTTACACTATCCTCATACTGAGAAAAGTCTCCTAAGTTATAATTGTCATTTTTCCAAGTAGGAATATCAATCGTTCAACTTTAATAGGTTCTTTATGAATTCTTTTCCATGTTTACCTTCTCATGTTTCTTGTATTTAAATGTCAAATTTTCTACTCAGTCCTGGTTTTTTCATCAAGAATTCTTGGAAGTCTTCCACCTCATTGAATAACCATATTTGCCCCTGGAACAATAGACTCAATTTTGCTGGGTAGGTGATTCTTAGTTTTAATCCTAGTGCCATTGATCTCTAGAATATCATATTCCAGGCCCTTCGATCGCTTAATGTAGAAGCTGCTAGATCCTGGGTTATTCTGATAGTGTTTCCACAATACTGAAATTGTTTCTTCCTGACAACTTGTAATATTTTTCTCTTTGACCTGGGAACTCTGGAATCTGGCTATGGTATTCCTAGGAGTTTTCTTTTTGGGATCTTTTTCAAGAGGCAATTGGTGAATTTTTTCAATTTCTATTTTGCCCTCTGGTTCTAGAATATCAGGGCAATTTTCTTTGAGAATTTCTTGAAAGATGATTTCTAGGCTCTTTTTTTTATCATGGCTGTCAGGGAGTCCAATAATTTTTAAATTATTTCTCCCAGATTTATTTTACAGGTCAGTAGTTTTTCCAATAAAAAATTTCATATTGTCTTCTATTTTTTTCATTTGTTGGGATTTGTTTTTATAGTACCTTGATTTCTTATAAAGTCATTAGCTTCCATTTGCTCCAATCTAATTTTGAAGGAATTATTTTCTTCAGTGAGTTTTTGAAATTCCTTTTCCATCTGGGCAATTTGGCATTTTAAGACATTCTTCTCCTTATTGGCTTAAGGGCCTCTTTTGCCATTTGAGTTAGTCTATTTTTAAGATGTTATTTTCTTCAGTATTTTTTGGGTCTTCTTTAGCAGGCTGTTGACTCACTTTTCATAATTTTCTTGCACCATTTTCATTTCTCTTCCCAATTTTTCCTCCAGTTCTCTTACTAGATTTTCAAAATCTTTCTTGAGCTCTTCCATGGCCTATAACCAATTCACATTTTTCTTGGGAGCTTTTGATGCAGGAGTTTTGACTCTGTTGTCTTCTTCTCTTTCCATGTTTTCATCCTTTTTGTCCCCCAAAAAGATTCTATGGTCTGATTGCATTTCCTCCATTTGTTTATCTTGCCAGTCAGTTTCTTGACTTTTGAGCTCTTTGCCACAGTAGAACTCTGTTTCCAGAGTGGAGAGAGCTTAGTCCCAAATTACTAGGGTTTTTGCAAATGTCGTCAGAGTTCTGAGGAGAGTGCCCCCTCTATAGCCACCACAAGCTTTGCCACACTGGCATTCCTCACCCCATGACCACTGCCCAAGACAGCTACCTAGATCCAAGCAGGTCAAAATAAGAGTGATTACCCTCTGAATGGTTGCTTGGTCCCCCTACTATCTGTAGGCCAGGAGCTCCAGAGGCAGCCATGCAACAGCAGCTGCTGTGCCTCCTCCATCTCTTGCCCCAGAGGCCAGGGCCAGACTGTTCTCTTTTGTCACCTGGTTCCAACAAAGTTCCCCACTGACCTTTCACTTTCTCTTTGTTGTTTGTAGGTTGAAAAAATCTGGAAACTGCCACAGCTGCTGGTGATTCACTCTCCTGAATTCTGTTCTGTGCTGCTGATTGGGGCCACCCCAGGTCTGGGACCATATGTCTCACATGGGACTGTGCTCAGCTCCCAGTATGGTGAGATAGACTCTTCCTGTCAGCCTTCTGGGCTGCCTTTTGCAGGAGATTTGTTTCTCTCTGTCACTTTGTGGGTTCTGTAGTTTTAAATTTGTTTAGAATCTTATTTTACAGGTTTTGGAGGTGGTTGGTGCTGGAGTTCATGCTATTTCCTGCTTTGGCTCTGCTCTGCCCAGAAAAATTAAAAAAAATTAAGTTGATTGCCTAAAATTGATTAGGTCATAGACCCATCAAAGTTCCTTTGCCATGAAAAAGTACACACTAATTGAATGCAAGAATGAGCATGATTATTATGAGTGCTAAACATTAGGCAGCTTAACTCAAGAAAATATTAAGGAATTTTGGGGAACTTTACATGTGATAGATAACAGGACAATAATTTGTTATAGATAATGTTTGACCATTTATCAGGAGATTTGGATTTTAGTATCTGCTCTGTTAGAAACTTTGTGAATATGAGGTTCTGATCAGTATGTGGTCTTTATTTTAATGGACTCTAAAAATGAGATTTAGGTAATATGTATGTAACTCAGGGCTCAAGTCCATTTTCATAATTTTTATTTCTAAAATTCCCTGAATCTAAGAAAAAGAAGTTCATGATCCCTTGGAAAATGAGTTTTTACCCCTGGATGAGGACTGATAATCAAAACACCACATCGATGCCAAAAATGCTATAGTTGGGGGATACTGGAATCATCTTTGTTTCAACTCAGAGGGCAAAAAAAAGGCAAATTGGCCTTCAAAACTTGGCACCATTCTTTGGCTTTTTTCCTCTCCATTTCAGGCCAGCAATCTGTTCACTATCTAAATACTGCCACTTTTCCCTTGGCCCGGTAAATTTAAACACTATTAAATAGATACTTGAAATGTTGTCCACGTTGAGATTATCACAGGCATGATGGGTCCTAAATATTCCATTTTGTCTATTAATATTGCTATTCTCAGGCTACAGACCACTCACATGCTATTGCATGCCATTTTTCTGTTCATGAATGGAGCCTATAGTAAACATTTCCTGGTACAAAGTAGTGGATATGCCAATGCCCACTCTTGGCCCCTCATCTTATGTGTCATATTGTACCAGATGGCATCTCAAAATAGATTCTCTCACATATGAAGCATTTTTAGGTGTGCGTGTGTGAGTTTCTCACTCTTTCTCCCTCCTTCCATAGAATTATAAGAAGACTTAATGTGAAAGAAATTTGATAAGTACATCTCCTTTATAGAATGCAAAAAATGGAACTTGAATTCATATATTGTTGTAAAGTACATTTCTATCTGTTGCCTTTACCTTCATAATACTGTGAAGTAGATAGAATGAATATTATTGCCCCCACTTTATAGATGAAGAAACTGAGGCACAAAAAGATAAATGACATGCCCAAGGCAAAAAGAAACTCATCAGCAGTCTGAACTAAAATTCTGAAACCAGTGTTTTTTCATTTGGCTCCTATGTACAAGAGTTAATCATCTTTCCTTGCACAACCAGAGAAGAGGACTTATATAAAAAGTAGAGAGAGTATAATAATGTTGTTTTCCTTTCCTTTCCTTGTACTTTGCCACTAACTATTAGAAAAATGCTTCTAATATACTCTAACTATAATTTCCAAGATTGTATGAATTTTAAAAATAAATGTGCTTTAGTACAAAAAAAATGTATTGGGAAGAATTGGAGTGAATAAGGAGAAATGAAAAAGTCTCCACCACATCTTAATATCTGTTGGGATATAATCACGGAGTTGCAATTCAGTGTATTAACAATTTGTACTCTTTTTTCCCTTTCTTTTCTTTCAAGTTTCTGAATGGGCAGAGAAAGAATAGAAATTACCAGATAACAGCACTCAACTACTAAGTAGTTCTACCTCTTCTGACTCCCTAACTTATGTGAAGTGTCTGGGTGAAGTAATCCATTCTTTGCCCTTCTGCTCTGCTGATCCCACCATGCTTTTTTCCTGCTTTCCAGGAAGCAAATGCAACACAACAACATACTCTCACTTGGGGCAGCATCAGCATTTGCTGCATTTGACAGCTATTGCCACTTTTGTTTGTGAGACTGTTTCACTCGGCCAGTTTTATTTTTGTTCATAAGTCTGCAAATGAAAATCTCTTATTTGTTGCTAGATTTATTTTTGAGCTCGTTTGAAAAAAATATATGTGGAGATAGCATTCCTTTGTAGCTGTACAATCAAGCTTGAAAGATTTGGCGGCTATTTGACTTTTATTTTCATTCTAATTTTGTCTTCCAACTTATGACAATACTGTTTCAAAATATAGCAATGAAGGAGTAAGGCATGCCTAAGTCTCTACTTTCAAGGATGTTGAATTAGCATGAACCAATGATTATTCTGTTATGGTATATGCCAGGTCAGTCTGTGCCCTTGAATGGATGAGTCTTGACATTGTTATAACTATGAAGCTCATTTTCTCTTCATAGCAAATTTCTATAATCAGGGCAGGTGAGTCATAGAAGTTTTGTAAATATAATACTATAAATCTATTAATTGATAGATTGATACTCGAACATCTCTGAGTTACTATAGTAGGATGTAAGTATGAAAAAAATCTTACAATTTTAATCTAAATTTGTGGCCAAATTATAATATAGGAATGTTATATTACTTAAAGGGGAATTAGACAAAGTATTAAAACAAAGATGTAATGCAAAAGTTTTCTAATGAAATGGAATAGTGAAATTTGAGAAAACAACAGGATTAGATGTTTCCCTTCTAATAACTGTGTACATGTGTATATGATTGGTTTTCAAATATATCTAAGTATGGAAATTCAGGCTTTGGTTATTTTTCAGTAATAAGTTCTCAAAATTGGGTTAGGGATTTTACATATAAAATTTCGTTGATAATAGTAAAGAAAGTGACCTTATTTCCCTATTGTTAAAGTATTTGGTAATTTTAAAAGAAAGAAGGGTTTGTGTTACAAGTTAGACCTTCATAAATTTTTTTCAAGATTCTTATGTCAGGTATAGTGCTAAGGAAAAAGTTTTTAAAAAAACAGCTCATGGGAATTGAATGAACCACGCTGACTCCATCTTGTGACACTTCTGAAGCTAGCTCAATTCCCTTCTATTCAGTTACGGCTCTCATCCAATTTCTGCCTTGTGAGAAAACCTTATTCTGTTGTGGGAATTGAGAGGAAACTTTGTTGTATTGCACAGATCAGAAACTGGACCAACTCTAACTGTTGTTTAGAGACCTTTAAACTAAGGATTGTAGGTTATGCTGACCAGAAATTCAATCAGATTCAAAGATCAAAGCAGTGAGTTTTCTCACCATCATACATTTCAAGCAACCCAAATGGCTTATCTGAAAACTAGTCCCATACTGATCAATCAGTTATTGGTTCCACATTCCTTTTTATTATTTACAGGTACTTGGGGGCGGGGGTGGGGGTGAAAGGATACATACCTCTTTTCTGAATTCAAGGAATTGCACCTGTATGGTCTCCCCCTCCCAACTTGGAAAGTCCCTAATCCTTCGTTCAATCAGAAATCAGATTACCCAAGATTGGATTGTTTCCTTTTAATTAACTGCCCTTATTTGCAGAATTGTTTTAATGTATGATAGCCTGTATTCAGAGTCCAACCCTCACTTAAGGAAAGGGTCTGGTCTAAATTTATTGGGCAATTGACATGCATTGCATAATAAATTGATATGCTTAGAAGATTGAACTTTTGTTTTATCAGTTGTTTCATCTTTTACACATCACACTTACATCATAACAAAGGGGGGAGAGCTACGTGGCACAATGCATAGAGTGCTAGACCTGGAGACAGAAACACTTAAGTTCAAAACTGGCCTCAGATACTTACTAGCTGTGTGACTCTAGACATGTTACTTAACCTATTAGCCTCTATTTCCTCATCTGGAAAAGGAAATGGCAAACCACTCTAGTATCTTTGCAAAGAAAACCTCAAATGGGATCACAAAGAGTCAGACCTGACTAAAGCATCTGAACAACAACAAAAACATCATAAAATTATCTTTCTTTATTCATCCCTGGCATTAAATTTTTTTAAAAAGGATTTTGAATTTTATGGTTTAAAAATGTTGAATTTTAGCTTTTAGAAGACTAATGGTTACACCTATTCCATGTACACGAGAAAAGAGTTTGCATACTTTACATTGAGAAGCATTCAGAATTCATTAATACATTATTTTTTGGCTATGAATTTTGAAGTTTTGGCATGAGCAGTTCTCAGTAGAGAGATCTTAGCAATCTGTTGAATTCTCTGTGCAATGACTAAGTATCTTATACTAATATATGCATTGTAGTTGATCTTCTGTGCCAGTAGTCCTTTTATGTTCCATTCTAGGAGTTGGTAAGGGTTCCTCTTATGAACTATGTTTCTCCCAGTCATTTATAAGGATTTATTCGCAAGGTCATAACTTTAGATATACATCCTTAGGGATAGCCATAAGAAAAATTCTGAGAGACTGATTACTCATTCATCTTGGACACTTTCCCATCTTTACTTTCAAAATAGTTCCCCCTTTTTAATTGCACTAAAATACCTTTTTGCTTCCTCAAGACTACACTGTAGTAATTCATGCTCCAAATATTTCTATCTCCTCCAAACCAAAATTCAATAGATCTCCTTCAATAAATTTATAAAAAAGCATTTATTAAGCACCTATTTTATGAGTCAGGTGCCATTCTAAAACATGGAGATACAAAAACACAAATAAATCTTACATGTGAGAAAACTGAGATTGAGACAAAGTTAAGGAATTTGCTAAGGGCATATATAAAACAAATATGAAAAAATGGTGGTGGGTGGGGAAAGGACATTAGCAGTTAAGGACATCAGGAAAGGTTTATATAGAAAGCAGCACATGAATAGGGTTTTGAAATAAAAATAAAAGGGTTTTAAGAGGCAAAGGTAAGGCAGTTTAGAGGTACAGAACCATTTGGACTGGATCACAGAATAGGGTGAGGAAAACAACATATAATAAAGTAGGGAACATTGGTTGGGGTCAAGTTGTGAGAGTCTTTAAATGCCAAAAAAAAAAAAAAAAAGGTTTTATCTTATTCTACAAGTAACAGGTAATCACTGGCATTTATTGAATGACATAGTCAGACTGTTGTTAAAATCATTTTGATGTCTGTAGGAGTAATGGAATTGTGAAAAGTGAGAAAAGACTGAGAGACCAAGTAGGAGATTATCGCAATAGTTCTGGACAGAGGTAGTATGATAGATAGATAGATAACAGAGCATTGATTAAGTGTTTAATACTACTACATGTTTATAGGTATTGTGATGTTAATACAAATACAAACAAATAAAAAGATCCTTATGCTCAAAGAGCATTCTAATGGAGGAAGACAACACAAAAAAGGGTGAAGAGGGAAAAGGTTAATGCAGGTAATGTAGGGGCAAGGGTAACACCAGTCATGGGAGCAAACATGAGGACTGCAGCTATGAATAATTAGAAGGGTCTGACAGCATAGAGTAATGAGCTCTCTATTTACCCAGAACTAAACTAAACATTGCTCAATAAAGTAAAGCATAAAATGCATAGCAAAACCCTTAAGCAAAACATGTTATATAATAAACACATATACATGTAGATATAGATAGATATAGATATGATAACCCTCAGTACATCATAAGGTGCATAGCATATGGCATTGCATTCTGTAGCATTCCCCAAAATACTTGTTTACACAATCAGTGGGTCTCAGGTTAGGGTCTTAAGGATCCCACATGATTAAAGAGTAGCAGAAAATACCACACTATCCATCCCTAGGTCACTGTAAGAACAATCTCCATAATACCAAGTGTCCAAGTCCTTTTTTCATCTTAACTTGAGATTGACTCCCAAGTCCCCTGAGTCTTCCTCTGTGGGCTGACCACCCCTACTCTCACTGAGATTCACAGGTAGGCAGCTCTCCATTTCTGCTCCAGGTCTCAGCTCACAGGGACTGCTCCACTTCAAGTTTTTCCTGCTCAATAGCAGTCTCCAGGGACTCCTTCCTGCAGTTTCTGCCTCTTAGAAATCAAAGCTTAACAAGGCAACAACATACACTACCACCATCTCAATTCACCTCCAAAGTTCAGAAACCATGTGTTAACAGTTCAGTTCATTTTAACGGCTCTTAAAAGGGTATTAAGCTAAGCCTTCTTCTCATGGTCAGGTTTCTGCCCTACAGCTCTATTTGCTTTTATGACTCAGAAACTCCTTCCACAAGTCTCTGTCATCAAAGATCTTCTCTTTGCTCTCAGAGGTCTCCTCTTCACTCTCAGAGGTCTCCTCTCATCTCAGAGGTCTCCTCTCCCCACCTCTTTTAGGTTTCCTTTTGGCTCAACTCTTACATCTCATCCTTCTCTTCTTCATCACTTCTCTTCATTCTCTTCTCAATGCTGACAGCTCTTTTGATGCTGGCTTTCCCAATGTCTGATCTCTCACACTACCAGCTCTCTTTATATAAAATTCTAGTCAGCATCTGATAGACTAAAATTCAGTACCCATGTCTGATTGGCTAGAACTCACATACTAGTCTCTGATTGTCTAGAACTCAATACCCATGTCTGATTGATTAGAACGCAACACTCATATCTGACTGGCTACAACCCAATACACATGCAAATCTCTGACTGGTCAGAATTCAATCCAGCAAAAAAAAAAATTCTCATTTTGTTTGCCATTACAGTAAGGTAGGAAAATCAGGAAAGGCAGTAGTGGAGTTGGGAAAGAAATGAGCATTCAAAGTCTACAGTTCTTTGTATTGTGATTCAAGCAGAAACTTACCAATCTCTGAAGGGAGCAATAGGGATAGAGGCATTTCCATGGTGGTAAGGCTACTGAGATGGAGGTGGAAAAGTCCAGAGGGTCCAGAATGGAGCTAGGAGAAGTGAATATAAATGACCTGAACATTTCTGCAAATGATAGTTCTGGGCAAGAAATGACAAATTTCAGGACGGAGCAGGGGCTCCCTGGAGTGGAGGAGTAGCTGAATTAGTATGCAAAAATTTAAGTAGGGAAAAAATGGACAAATATAAGAGATGCTATGGAGATAGAAATGACCAGATTAGGCAACTGATTGAATCAAGAATAATTCTGAGGTTGAAGATCTGGGTGACTAGAAAGACGTTGGTGCCTTTGAAAAAAACAAGGAACTTTGTAAGGGGATAGCTTTGGGGAAAAGAAAATAAGTTCAATTTGGGACATGTTGAATTTGAGAAGCCTATAGGAAATCTAGTTAGAAAAGTCCAATAAGAAGTTAGAAAAGCATGACTAGAGCTCAGGAAAGAGCCTAGGTCTGAAAAAGCTTTTTCAGTCATCTGCACAGAAATGGTAATCAAATTCATGAGAGTAAATGAGCTCATTATGTGATAAAGTATAGAGAAAAAGGCCTAGACCAGAACTTTAAGGTCACATACAGTTACTAGGTCTAGCATGCACAATGAAACATCAAGGGAGACTAAGGAAGAGAAAGGCAAGAAAAGAACCAAAAGAGAATAAAATCATAAAACAAAACAGATTGAATCTGAAAGTAAGCATAGTCAATAACAGTACTAAGGGTTACATAAAAGACTGAAAATGATGAAATTTTAGAAAAGGTTATCAGAATTGGGAATTAAGAGCTCATTGGTGACTAGAGAGAGGAAATTCAGTTGAGTGATTTAGCTAGAAGTCAGAGTGAAAAAGGGAAGAGAAGTTAGTAATAGGAGATGAAGTGAAGGCTGGCAGAATAGAACACTTGAGTATGTAGAAAACCATGAAGAAATCAGATGAGATTGAATATTTAAGAGAGGGTGGGATGATTGTGAGTACATACTGCTGCAGAAGCTGTGACAAGATAGAATCAAGGGTACATCTCTTTTAAAGAATCTCCTAAAATTCAAATGTAGCCCTGTAATGCCAAGCAAAGGCAACTTCCAAGGTTTGGATTACCAGCATAGTAAACTGCATTTATTCAGCAAACATTTGCAGAACAGAGAAAGTCAAAATACAGTGTAACTTGTTCATTTAGGAAGTAAGTTCTCAATTCAATTGCAAAGTATCAAGGTCCAAGTATCCTGCTCCTGGCCAGTACATTAGTCAGTCAACAAAGTCTCTCCTCTCAAATGGAGATTAATCTCCAATCATAAACAAAATACATTCATTTGGTCAATCACAGAGCACAAAAAACTCAAAGGCTTCCCACCCCTGAGTCTCAAAAGGGGCAGGAGAGCACAAAAGGCCATCCACCATTAAGTTACAACTAGGTTAAGATATCTCAGCATTGAATATCCAAGGAAAGGCCCTTCTTTCATCTTCACTCGAGGAAAGCCCTCAGCAGTCTCAGTTTCTGGGGGGACAAGGCTCAGCAAAGCCATAGCCAGTGTCCTCATCAAGTCACTCTCTGCCTGTAGAACAGTCCCAGAACCCCTGAAAACATCCACAAGGCCCTCTTCCAGGATACAGGAAAATCTTCCTTCAGGGCTTCTGAACCAACAGCAAGGTTCCAGGACCTCTACAACAGCAGCACTGTTCTTCACCAGCAGGTGAATCTGGCAAAACAACATCAAAATAGACAGACAAAATACTGGCATCACAGCTGTGCCTCCTCAGTTCTTGGCAGCTCCGGGTGGCAGTTCTCAAATGTCCTGGGCAGCTCCAACAGGCTCTCAGCAGTTTCTCTCAGCAATTCAGGCTCCATGATACTGGATAATACTCTCCCAAAAGTCCTTCTGGCCTTCTCTAGGCTTGGGCCTCTCTCCCAATTTACAGCTCCTCCTAGTTCAGCCCTCTCTCTTCACATCAACAAGTCCATCCCACAAGTGGGATTTACAAGCTCTGGGTTTTACCATTTAACCCAAAACCAAGCCAATACAGAGGCATCTCCAAATTCTATCACCATTAGAACCCCACCCTAAAATCATAGCAAACTGACCATTTCAGTGATATAATTTGGAATCATTTAATTACATCAGAGAATAGACATGAAATAAGGAGACACATGGAAGATTCCTTAAGTTTTGCCTTCTTCCCTGGATATGAGAATTTTTGTCCACTTTTTTATGTTTTAATATGACAAAAAAGCTATTTTGATTGACAAAAAGGGACTGAACATAGATTTTTTTTTTATTTATGGAAAATTGAGAGGGGACTGCTTCATATTACAATTCATATCCAATGAGGGGAGAATTTCAGATATACACTGTAGATTTAGGCAAGGCAGGTTTCAAAGAAAGTATAGAAATGATTCCAATTATCTGCTGTTCTACCAGTGGAAGTTGGCCCTAAAGCCTTTTTATGTCATGGATCCTTTTTGAAGTCAGGTGAAACATGGATATCAAAAAAAAAAAAGAAAAGAAAAATATTTAAGTACATAAAATACATAAATTTTAACAGAAACCTATTATACAGAAATACAATTATCAAAATATTGAAATAATAACTTCATAGACCCAAGGTTGAGAACCCTACAGCAGGATTGGACATTCTCAAGATCAAAATTATGATGACAGAAGCAGTAATTTACAATGAGAGAGGGAAAAAATTGACTATAGAGCAGAATTAGATTGTCATTTTGTAAAGTATATTCAGAATATGTAAAAAGTAACTGAAATTATGTATTTTAAAAGTCGAATTGTCCTTTAAAACCGCTGTCTGAAACAATAAAAGTCATAGGCAATTAATGCTGAGGACAACAAATGGATTTTTAGGGCTATAATGTAAACAAGAGGAAGATCAAAGAAAGATATAAGATCATTGCTTTGGGTAGGTAAGACATAACAGAATATGGACAGACTGAATTCACTCAACTCTCATTTTGCATGTGATGAGGCAGGAGATACAGTAGATAGAATACTGGTTTTGTTATCATAAGAGCTGGATTGAAATCCCACTTCAGATGCTTACCACCTTTGTGATCTTAAGGAAATCATTTCACATACTTGAGCCTTAGTTTCCTCATATGTAAAATGAAGGGTTTGGACTAGATGGCCTTTGAAGTCTCTTTCAGTTCTAGGTCTTTGCTTCTGGAAAGGGTATGCCAGTGGGCTGTCCTATTGTTCCACTTACTTTGTGGCTTCCCAGACCATAGCTCCCTTTCCTGGCCAATACTTCCTTTCGTATGTTGATTCCCAGATTAGAACATAAGTTTCTTATGTCTTAATAGTATTCCATTACATTCTAATACATCTCCCAGTCCCCAAGAGATGGGGACTCCCTTAGTTTTCAATTCTTTGCCACCACAAAAAGTTGCAATAAAACATTTTTGTACAAATGAGTCCTTTTCCTTTTTCTTTGATACCTTTAATATGGAGACTAGTGGTATCATTAAGCCTCAGAGAAATCTGGAAAGACTTCTATGAACACATAGTGAAATGAGCAAAACCAGAATAATACAACAATAACAACACTGCAAAGACAAAAAAAAAAGCTTTGAAAAACTCTGAACACATACACTAGGCATTACTCCAAAGTACAAATGATGAAGAATGTTATATACTTCCTAAATGATGCAATAAACTCAATACACAGAATAAAGCATGTATTTGGGGGTGTATCCAATGTGGGAATTTGTGCTGCTTGACTACACATATTTGTCACAAGGTTGTTGTTATTGTTTTTATCTAAATAAGGAGGAAAGAAAGAAAAGAAAATGCTTGCTAACTGTAAAAATTTTAAAAGAATATAAGTTCCTTCACAACAGTGAATCAATAAACATTTGTTAAACACCTATTTTTTAGGTATTGTGCTAAGGCTGAGGACACAAAATAATACCAAAAAAAATACCTTCAAAGAGTTTACAATCTAATGGGAGAGACAACAGAAAAAGGACTATATACAAAATATACGTACAAGAAAAATAGGAAGTAATTATCTAAGGGGAGATTCTAGAATTAAGAGGGATTGGGAAAGGATCCTTGTAGAAGCTTGGATTCTACCTGGGATGTGGAAGAAGCCGGGGGGCCAGGAGTACTAGGGACAGAGATGAGGAGGGAGAGTATTCAATGCATGGACAATAGTCAGTGAAAATGCCCAGGGCCAAGATACTGAGTGTCTTATTTGAGGAATAGTAATGATTCCAATGTCACTGCATTGAAGAGTATATCCCCATCTTTTGGGGACTGGGAAATGTCTTAGAATGTAATAGATCCTAGAGTGATAGGGAGCCACTAGAATTTATTGAGCAGGGGAATAACATAATTGGACTTACACTTTAGAAAAATAATTTTGGCAACTGATTGAAAAATGTACTGGAGTGGGGGAAGACTTGTAGCAAGGAGATTAAATCGCAGAGTATTAGAGTAGTCCATATGTAAGGAGATAAGGGCTTATCCTAGGTTCGTGACAGTAACTGGAGAGAGAAGTAACATTAGAGATATGTTGCAAAGATGAAATCAAAAGACCTTAGCAACAGATTGGATATGGGAGGGGTTGAGAAAGAGAAGTTGAAGATAACACCTAGGTTATGAAGATGGTGAGGATAGTTGTGCCCTTGAAAGTAATAGGGAAGTATAGAAGTGAGGAGGAGTTTTGGGGGAAAGATAGAGTTCAGTTTTGTATCTGTTGAATTTAAGATGTCTATAGGACAGCCTGTCCAAGATGTCTAATTGGCAGTTGGACATGCAAGATTCCAATTTGGTCAACGGTGATCAGCAGAGAGGTTAGGGCTAGATAAGTAGATGTGACAATACTGGAGACAATAATGGAATATGTGGAAGTTTATGAGAACATTAAATAAAATAACACAAAGGAAAAAGATAAAGGGGCCCAGAACACATTTACATAGGAAAACCACAGTTAGCAAGTATGACCTTTCAGGGAGATGGCTCTCCAGAAAGGGAAGTAGTGGTAAGATATGTAGGAGGAAAACCAGCAGAGAATAGTGTCCTGAATACCTAGAGGGAAGAGGGTATGAAAGAGAAGAGAGTGATCAACAGTTGTTAGGGGCCTCAGAGAACTCAAGAAGGCTGAAGATTGATAAAAGGCCTTTATGTTTAGCAATTAAGAGATAATAACTCTGGAGAGAACCTGAAACTGGCAATGGGGCTCATGAAGTATTCCAACTCATCTATCTATATCATTAGGAAAGAGTCAGATCTCAGTGAGAGTCAGGAAATGGAAGGAATAGGAAAGGAAATAATTCAAGATAAAAGCATGTTCATTACCTATGGAACCAGGATTCTTGAAGGCATGGTGGAAGGATTGAGCACTTTTGGTTGGGGCTTTGAGGGGGAAAGTGTTGAAGGGCATGAGAATAAGAAATCAGATTGTGGGATTTGGGGAATAGGGTTTGAATAATGGCCTATAGGGATTCACTGAGATGGGGAGGATATGGTCTAATTTGAGTTTTTTAATCATTAAGTGAAAATTTTAATTTTTCATAGCTATGTAAATACTGCTTTGGTGCAGAACAATACAGCTCTCAAGATCATCATCCATCTGTTTCTGGTGAAAGAACTGCTGTATTCCTTAAAACTGACCAATGACATATATGACTACAGTTTTCAATGGGATTGCCCTTCTCATTCTTGTGAAGTGCTGATCTTGAGTGTTCCAATTGTTTATGAGGCAGTATAAGACAGAGACTGATTATGTGATCAGACCAAGTCAATTGTTGCAAAGACATAAGCAGAATTTCTTTGGTGTCAGAATATAACAAAATATTAATATTATATGTGTGTGTGCATGTGTGTACCTATATTCATAATATAAATATGGAGCAGAATATAACAGCTCAAAACCTGGAATTCCAACAGTTACTAACATGCTATTTAATAATTAAAACCATTGTTACTCACACTCCTCTGAGTCTGCAGTCTAAGCATTTTTAACAAAAATTTTGTTAGGGACTACTTTAATTGTATACTTGCATCACTAGCATTTAGCAGAGTCCTTCATTCACAGCAATGATGTAAAAATTGTTTTAAATTAATTACTTGATTAATTAATTCATTCTATACTAAGGAGAATGGCCTTTATACTAGCAGAGATTAGAAAAAATGGTTAATAGCAAGTTTTGAAGACTAGGACAAATGAGGACAAGGCAGTAGAAATCCTAGTTGCCCTCAATTACATCAAATCACTGAACTTGGGTAGATAAAATTTAAAAGTGTAGAAAAGATTTGAAGATAAGCTGGTTGATCTTTGAAAAGTCATGGCAAACAGGAGAGGGACCATTGGATTAGACATGAGGAAATGTTCTAATATTTTCAAAAGATCAGTACACTTGACTAATTCCAAGAAAAATTCTAAAAATTATTCTTAAGGAAATGGTTTATGAGCACTAATAAAAAAAAACTCAATGGCCCAATTTGATGTGACAAAAGTGTTCCACGTATTTAATAGAATGAAGAAATGCCAATAAAACTGCTCGATTTTCTCATGTTCTCCTGGAATTTTGACCTTGGACTTATTCATAACACTTATGACACTTCTTTTTTCTTTGTATGGCTTTGCATAACATAGGACTTGATAATCAGATTGGTATCAAGATGTGAGGTGGCATCACTGGAAAGAAGAAAGAAATAGGCAAAAATATGTAAAGATCATGTCATACTTAATAATTGGTCTATTTGACTATTTCTAATGGAAAAGCGTAGGTGACACATGGTCAAAAATGTGATTGTATGCTGAAAAATAACTGTAGAGACACCTCCTAGTTCTGTTTTCCCTCCATCTCAATGATTTCATGACACACTCACTGGTTTACAAATAAAAGATTTGTCCTACCATCAGTCATTTTGGTCCAGGTACCAAAAACTATGAACTAACTGTCTATTTCATACGTATTCCTACTTTCCTCCTACAAAGTGAAGATTTTCTGATTCCCTCCTCTTAAAATTAGAAGAAAATGATTTATTTCTCCTCCAACTTTTTCACGGTATTTTGTCTGTATCCTTTTACACTATCTGTTGTACACGCACATGTGTTGTAAAACATGTAACACATGTATACTGCTCAACTTTTTTTGTCTTTATTAATTTGTTTGTTTACTTTTAGTTTACAAGATTCAGTTCCACAATCCCTCAAGTTTCAAATTTTCTCCCCCTTTCTCTCCTCCCCACTTCCCCATGGCGGCATGCAATCGACTAAAGGATCTACAAATACTTTCACATTAGACATTAGACAGGTCGTAAAGAAGGATTGTAATGAGTGGAATGAACAACGGAAAAGAGGAAACAAAATTAAACAAGAAAAAGAAAGAGAGCAGGTACTTTGCTTCAGTCTGCATTCAAACTCTGTTCTTTCTACTTCTTTCTCTGAATGTAGACATCTCCTTCAATCATGAGACTTTTGGAGTTGTCTTATAACCTTGCACCACTGAGAAGAGTCTAGTTTATCAAAATTGGTCGTCACACATACGTTGTGTCTGTAATCGTGTACAAATTTCTCCTGGTTCTACTCTTCTCACTCAGCATCAGTTTGTGTAAGTCTCTCCAGGTAAATATGAAGCTCATCTGCTCTTCATTTCTTATAGCACAATAGTATTCCATTACATTCACATACCATAACTTTTTTAGCCATTCTCCAATTGATGGGCATCCCCTTAATTTCCAATTCTTTGCCACCACAAAAAGAGCTGCTGTATATATTTTTGTACATACAGGTCTTCCTCCCACTTCTATGATTTCTTTGGGATACAACCGTAGAAGTGGTATTGCTGAGTCAAAGGTTATGCACTTATTTATAGCCCTTTGGGCATAGTTCCAAATTGCTCTCCAGAATGGTTGAATCAGTTCACAACTCCACCAACAACACATTAGTGTTCCAATTTTTTCTACATCCTCTTCAGCATTTGTCATTTTCCTGTTTTGTCATCTTAGCCAATCTGAGAGGTGAGATGTGGTATCTCAAATTTGTTTTGATTTGCGTTTCTCTAATCAATAGTGGTTTGGAGTATTTTTTCATATGCTTATAGATATCTTTCATTTCTATCTCTGAAAACTGCCTGTTTCTTATCCTTTGACAATTTATTAATTGGAGAACTGCTTGTATTCTTATAGATTTGACTCAATTCTCTCCATTTTTTTGAAATGAGGCCTTTGTCAGAGACACTGGTTGTAAAAATTCTTTCCCAATTTCCCACTTCCCTCTTAATCTTGGTTACATTGGCTTGTACAGAAACATTTCAACTTAATGTAATCAAGATAATCTGTTTTACATTTTATAATGATATCTAATTCTTGTTTGGTCATAAAATCTTCCCTTCTCCATGAATCTGACAGGTAAACTATTCCTTGCTTTCCCATGTTGCTTACAGTATCAGCCTTTATACCTAGATTGTGCACCCATTTAAACTTGATTTTGGTATACAGTGTTAGATAATGGTCTATGCTCAGTTTATGCCATACCATATTCTAGTTTTCCCAGTTTTTGTCAAATAGTGAGTTCTTATTCCAAAAACAGAGGTCTTTGGATTTATCAAACAGTAGATTACTATAGTCATTGACTGCTGAGTCTCGTGTGCCCAATCTATTTCACTTATCCACTACTCTATTCCTCAGCCAGTACCAAGTAGTTTTGATGACTGCTGCTTTATAATACATATTGAAATCTGGTAGGCCACCTTCCCTTGCATTTCTTTTCATTTATTGTCTTGATATTCTGGACCTTTTGTTCTTCCAAATGAATTTTGCTACTATTTTTTCTAGCTCTACAAAACAATTTTTTGGTAGATTGATTGGTATGGCACTAAACATGTAATTTAATTTTGGTAAAATTGTCATTTTTATTATATTAGCTTGACTCAGCCACAAGCAATTGGTGTTTTTTCAATTAGTTAGACCTGACTTTATTTGTGTGAAAAGTGTTTTATAGTTGTGTTCATATAGGTCCTGGGTTTGTTTTGGCAGGTAGATTCCCAAATATTTTATAATGTCTACAGTAACTTTAAATGAAATTTCTCTTTTTATCTCTTGCTGTTGGATTTCCTTAGAAATATATAGGAATGTGGAGGATTTATGTGGGTTTATTTTATATTCTGCAACTTTGCCAAATTTATTTATTTTCTCAAGCAGTTTTTTACTTGATTCTCTAGGATACTCTAAGTATATCATCATCATATGCAAAGAGTGATAGCTTAGTCTCTTCCTTGCCTAATTTGATTCCTTCAATGTCTTTTTCTTCTCTAATTACTACTGCTAATATTTCTAGTACCAGATTGAATAAGAGGGGTGATAGTGGCCATCCTTGTTTCACCCCTGATCTTATTGGAAATGCTTCTAGTTTATCCTCATTACATATAATATTTGCTGATGCCTTTAAATAGATGCTACCAATTATTTTAAGGAAAAGTTAATTTATTCCTATACTTTCTAGTGTTTTTAATTGGAATAGATGTTGTATTTTGTCAGTAGCCTTTTTTGCATCTATTGAGATAATCATATGATTTCTGCTAGTTTTATTGTTGATATCATCAATGATACTGATGATTTTCCCAATATTGAACCATCCTTGCATTGCTGGAATAAATCTTACCTGTCCAAAGTGTATTATTCTTGTTATAAGTTGCTGTAGTCTTTTTGCTAATATTTTATTTAAAAATTTTGCATCTATATTCATGAGGGAAATTGGTCTATAATTTTCTTTCCCTGTTTTGTCTCTTCCTGATTTAGGTATTAGTACCATATTTGGGTAATAAAAAGAATTTGATAGGTCTCCTTCTTCACCAATTTTCCCAAATAGTTTTTAAAGAATTGGAATCAATAGTTCTTGAAATGTTTGATAGAATTCACTAGTAAACCCATCTGGCCCTAGAGATTTTTTCCTAGGGAGTTCATTCAGTTTCTTTCTCTGAAATGGCTTTATTTAAGCAATTTAATTCCTCTTCAGTTAATTGGGGCAACTTATATTTTTGTAAATATTCATCCATTTCACTAAGATTGTCAAATTTCTATGCATACAACTGGGCAAAATAAACCCTAATTATTATTTTAATTTCCTCCTCATTGTAGGAAGATTCACCATTTTCATTGTTGATACTCATAATGTGGTTTTCTTCTTTCTTTTTTTTTTATCATATTTACTAAAGGTCTATCAATTTTATTGATTTTTTTCATAATATCAGCTCTTAGTTTTGTTTATTAATTCAGTACTTTTCTTAATTCCAATTTTATTAATCTGTCCTTTAGCTTTCATTATTTCTAATTTAGCATTTAATTGGAGATTTTCAATTTGTTCTTTTCCTAGCTTTTTCAATTGCATGCCCAATTCATTGACCTTTATTTTCTCTAATTTATTCATGAATGCATTCAGGGATATAAAACTCCCTAAGAACTGCCTTTGCTGCATCCCACAAGTTTTGGTATGTTATTTCATTATTATCTTTCTCTTGAATGAAGTTACTGATTGTTTCTGTAATTTCTTGCTTGACCCAGTCATTCTTTAGGATTAAATTATTTAGTTTCCAATTAGTTTTTAGTCTATCTTTCCATGACCCTTTACTGCATATGATTTTTATTGCATTATGATCTGAGAATGATACATTTAATATTTCTGCCTTTCTGCAGTGAATTGTGAGGTTTTTGTGCCCTAGTACATCGTCAATTTTTGCATATGTGCCGTGTACTACCAAGAAGAAGGTATATTTCTTTTTTTCTCCATTCAGTTTTCTCCAGAAATCTATCATGTCTAGCCTCTGAAAAATTCTATTCACTTCCTTAACTCCTTTCTTGTTTATTTTGAGGTTAGATTTATCAAGTTCAGAGAGGGGGAGATGGAAGTCCCACACCAGCATAGTTTTGCTATCTATTTCTTCCTCTAATTTTCTTGACTTCTTCTCTAGGAATTTGGATGCTATACCACTTGTTGCATATATGTTAAGTAATTATATTGCTTCATTCTCAGTGGTGCCTTTTAGCAGAATATAGTTTCCTTCTTTATCTCTTTTAATTAGATCTATTTTTGCTTTTGCTTTAGCTGAGATTAGGATTGCTACCTCTGCTTTTTTTTTTTTACTTTAACTGAAGTATAATATATTGTACTCCAGCCTTTTACCTTTACCCTGCGTGTATTCTCTTGTTTCAAATGTGTTTCTTGTAGACAATTATTGTAGGATTATGATCTTTAATCCATTCTGCTATCTACCTCTGTTTTATGGGAGAGTTCATTTTATTCACATTCACAGTTATAATTACTATCGGTTTCTTTCCCTCTATCTTATTCCCTCCCCTGTTCATGTTTTTGTTCCTTCTTTCTCCCTTTCCCTTTTCAAGAGTTTTCCTTTTGACCACTGCCTCCCTCAATTTTCCCTCCCTGAGATCCCCGTCGTTACCTGCCCTTTCCCCTTACTACTATTTCCCTACCTTCTAACCAGCCCCATCCCCACCCCCTTACCCCTCCTGTTGCCTCTAGGGCACAATAGAATTTTATACTTAATGGAGTATGTCATTCCCTCCTTGAACCCAAACTGATGAGAGTAAATTTCCTACAGTGCTCCTCTCCTTCACTCCTTTCCCTCTATTATAATGAGTTTTTGTGTCTTTTCACATTTGAGTACTAATCTTAACTGATTATGTTGATCCCTCTTTGAACCAGAACCAATGAGAATAAAGTTCATATGATGTTCATCTCCTTCCCTCTTTCCCCTCTACTATAGTATGTTTTTATGCCTCTTCATGTGGTATAGTTTACTTTTTTCTGCCTCATCCTTTTCTTATCTTCCATTATAATCCCTTTGTACCTCTAAGTAAGGTTTTTTTATCATCAGATTAGTTAACTAATACTGGAGCCCTCTATCTATGCATATCCCTTTTAAATGTCACAATAATTATATAAATTTCAGTATTGACAGGTATCAGCTTCTCATATACAGATGTAAACAGTTTGCTCTTATTAAATCCCAAGTTATGTGCACATGTGTATGTGTGTGTGTATGTGTGCATGTATGTGTTTGTATGTATGTGAGTGTGTTTTCCTTGTTTATCTTTTTATGTCTTTCTTGAGTCTTGTAATTGGAGATCAAATTTTCCATTGAGCTCTGGCTTTTTCATCAGGAAAGTCTGGAAGTCCCTTATTTCATTAAATGATCATCTCCTTGCCAGAAAGATTATGCTCAGTTTTGCTGGGTAGTTGATCCTTGGTTGTAGTCCCAGCTCTTTTGACTAACAAAATATCAAATTCCAATCCCTCCAATCTTTTAATGTAAAAGCTACTAGGTCCTGTGTAACCCTGACTGTAGTTCCACAATATTTGAATTACTTCTTTCTGGCTGCTTGCAGTATTTCCTCCTTGACCTTGTAATTCTGGCTACTACATTTTTTGGAGTTTTCAATTTGAGATTTCTTTCAGGAGGAGATTGGTGAATTCTTTCAATAACTATTTTACCCTCTGATTCTAGGACCTCAGGACAGTTTTCTTTGACAATCTCTTGGAGGATGTTGTCCAGGCTATTTTTTTTTCATCATGACTTTCTAATAGACCAATAATTCTTAGATTATCTCTCCTGGATCTGTTCTCCAGGTCAATTGTTTGTTTTTTCCCCAGTGAGATATTTTACACTTTCTTCTAATTTTTCAATCTTTATGTTTGTTTGACTGACTCTTGATGTATCATAGAGTCCTTAGCTTTGATTTGACAGATTCTAATTTTTAGTGAATTATTTTCTGCAGTTAGTTTTTGAAGCTCCTTTTCCATATGTTCAGTTTTAATTTTTAGGGAGAGATTTTCTCAATTTTACTTTTTAAGGATTTGTTTTCTTCAGTGAGATTTTTTTTTTCCAATTTGGTCATTGTAGATTTAAATTTATCTTCTACCTCTCTAATTTGGCTTTTAAAATCTTTCTTGAGCTCCTCTAACAATGCTTTTTGGGCTTGAGAGTAATTCATATTTCCTTCTGTGGTCTCAGGTGTGAGTTTAGAGTCCATGTTTCCTCTGAATTTGGTTATTCTTGCTCACTAGGATCATATGCTTCTTGATTTCACAGACTCCTTCTTGCCCATTGTGATTGCCTATGGCCTGAAATTTTAGAGTGGATATCTGCTTCTGGAGTACAGATGTACTGCCTTTCTCGGGCTGGGACTTTGGAGCTTGGTTGTTAACTTTGTGTGTCTAAACTGAGGTGTCTAGACTGGGTGTCTAGACTCAGGCCAAGGCCAGTAATCTCAGTGTTTCCTCTGAGTTACCCTGAGGCTCACAGAGTAACCTCTGAGGGGGCGGTGGTCTGGCCACTTTGGGTTTCCACCTTGTGCTTTGATACTACAGATCAGGCAGGCTCAGGAGCTGGTACCCGGAAGTGCTGGTGTCTGCAGATTCCCCTGGTGGTGCCAAAGCACACCTGGGCTGGTGCTGTTAGTGCTCGCTGGCTCCACCCCCTGCCCCAGGCTATGGGAGCCCCAGCAGATCATCTGAGATAGGGCTTGTTGGGACTCCTCCCACTCTTCACTTCAAACTCCTTATGCCTTCAGTTACATCCTTCTTCTAGGTCTCCCAAGCCTGAAGCTATTTCCACTAATTCAGGATTTTACTCTGAGTGTGACATTTATCTCTGGGTTTTCTGCATGAGGGAGGGGGATTACAGCAACTAGGGTTTACTCCACCATCTTGGCTCCTGGAAAGTCAGGTAGGTGATTTTTAAACATCCAGGCTGTGGGGTGGTAGCCCAAGGAGAAGATGCTGTATCTGCTGCAGATCCTGCACTTTCTCTTACCTAGCTCCAACAAATCCTCCCTCCTGTGGTGAGAGGGCTGTGAATCGCCCTTGGTGTGGGTGAGTCCACTGGCTGGTGCTCCTTCTCACTCTGCTGTAATCTGCTCTCAGGTCCACGCTGGTGCAGCCCCCCCACCCCATACTCAGCACTCCTGCTGCCCAGATCTATGTGGGCACTTTCCTGGGCTAGGAATCTGCCATGCTCTGTCTACCAATGGGTTCTGTCCTTCTAAAATCCATTCAGATTCACTTTTTAAAGTTTAGTGGCAGAATTCATGGAGGAGCTTAGAAAAGTTCCTGCTTCCCTTCTGCCATCTTGGCTCTGCCCTTGCTGCTGAACTTGTAATCATTATTATTTGTATACTTATCCTTCTCCTCCCATCAGAAATAATACTTCTAGAAAGTGATGTTTATTTTTGTAGTTGTAGCCATGGTAGTAGTGTGATAACCATTGCTGATATTTGTAGATATAAAGAGTGCAAATTCCATAAAGCAAGTTATCTTTTTTGATCCTCAGTGCCTAGCAACATTTAGCAGGAACTTTTTTTTTTTTTAGCAATTTGGTAATTTAATTAAACTCTCAGAGTTGAAACTTTCTCCATCATTTCACATTAGTAACTTACCTATAATTTAGAGTTTTATCAAGCTTTAGTAAATTTGAATTTTGTTTCAAGACCCCACACAAAGAAATCATAGCAGGGTAATCTTTGACTATGAAAAACAGCAGAGAGATAAAATACTGAAGTGGTTTCTGAAAAATGCTAAGTTAAATTGGTTAAAAAAAAAAAGCTCAGGAACACTTTCAATGCCACAAGTATGAAGATTTGGTTTTTGAATAAGTGAGTGAATGAAAGGGAAGATGCACTAAGTAGCATCCTCTCCCTCACCAAGCAACGCATGCCTCACTTAGCAGGGTCTGGGAAATGAGAAGCACATTTTCTTTAGGTAACTATTGCTCTCATGAAGCAATGACACTTATCTGAAGGGATCAACCAGTATTTAAGGTCAAAAGTTAAGTGTAAAATATTAACTGTTAATGCTTAATGTCAAGATTTTAAAAGGTTTAGTGTAAGAAATACTTTCTTGATGCTTTGGAAAACATTTGCTGAGTAAGTTCACTTGCATCTGAGAGGCTATTTAGAGTCAGGATACAAATCAAGTGCAGATGAGGGCACTGGTCTGTAGCATCTCAATGTAACTGGCTCACAACTTGAAATGTTACCAGACTGCTGATTTTAAGGAAGAAAACAAATTGTTACGCTTGTGGATTCCTTTTGAGATTGAATAAACCTATATTTCTGAGCTGAGAATGGCTTCAGAGGCCATATGGTTCAACATATCTGTTTTTACATGGCTAAAAATCCTTCTCCACCCAAAAAAAAAAAAAATCCTCAACAAGTCATCATCAACTCATTGCTTTAAGATGGCCAGGAAAGGAAAATCAGAGGAAGCAGACCATTAGACATTTGTACAGCTCTCCCCATTAGGAAGATTTTCTTGACATTTCTCTCTGGGGTCAAGTGGTCAGATGTAATCCTTTTTCCACACAAGAGCCCTACAAATAGTCTTTAATTAGAAGGATGCCAAGGAACTTCCCCAAAAGAGTTGTTTTCTGAGTGCTTCTCAGGGCACAAATCTCTCTCCTAAGCTATAAATTCCACAACTGAAAACAGTATTCTAGATCTGGTCTGAGCATGGGGGAATACAATAGGACTTTCACTCTTTGTCCCTTCTTCTGAGCACCATACTTCTTAATGAGACCTAAGAGGGTGTTGATGGGATTTTTAATGAGCCATTCTGCAACCTAAGGATGCTCAGAGCCCCACAAAGCAGTCTAGACATAAGAGTGTCAGTAATCAAGTCATTTAATTAATCATTTTCATAATGAGGAATGTTCTCTTAGCTGAAGTAAAAGCACGTGTTATATACTTAAATCACATGTGGAGAAGGAGGGGGGAACATAGATTACAAATAATCAGTTAGTGGTTTCCCATGAAAAACCCACAAATTCCACAATACAACAATTCTGGAGTCAAGTATTTGGGGGTTGTGACTACCTCTCCTAGGGTGTAGAACCAGAATTTTGTGATGGGAACAGGTTCTACAATTTTTAATTCCCTTCACTTAAGGTCCAATGTTTGTGAGCTTCGTCAAAGTTTTGATTGATTAGTTCAGGCTGCATTGTGAGCACTGACTCCTGAGGCAGAAAGGCAGCTCTTGAGAAAACAAAATTATTAGTATAATTATAATATATATAATATATTATATATTATATATTATATATATATAATATATATATATATTGATTACTATGAAAGTTGTAATTCTCATCTCAAGGACATGGGCTTTTTTTTTTTTTTTGGCTTCCATGTCACTTTGTTGACTCATACAGAGCTTTGAATCTTCTAAATCCCCCAAATCTTTTAATAAAAATGTAAGGTTTAATGTGGCATAGTGTAGACTCAGGAAAATTAATTAAAGCTTTTCTCCTAATTATCTTTCCAGACTTTTTTTTCAAATTACTCTTCCACTCTATTTCGGCCAAATTGGCCCACTAGCTGCTATTCTCTGTAAATATTTAATCTTCAACCACTGTGCCTTCATATAGGATCATAAAACCATAAATCTTGGAGGTCACTCAGACCAATTCCTTTGTTTTTGCAGAGGAGAAGACTGAGCCCCAGAGAGGTGAAATGACTTGCCTAAGGTCACAGAGACAATAATTGATAGAACCAAGAGTTAAACCCAGGTCCTCTGACTACACAGTACTGTTTCCTATCATACTCAACTGCCTCCTTTGTGCCTAGAATTCTCCTTTTCTTGGAATCCTGAGCCTCCTTAATAGCTTGGTGTAACAGCAAGCACCCTAGCATACCTAGGGCGGCTACTAGCACAGGTTCTTAGATCTGCTTTTCTAAAGGAAAGCAACTCAAAATGGGTTAACGGTTTCACTTTAATCAATCAAACATATATCATTT
>CM053591.1:36558571-36588957 GCA_028646515.1 Pseudochirops corinnae | reverse complement strand
CCTGGCGCCACAGGCTCCATGTGACCACATTCAGCCTATTAAGGAACAGAGTATACTTTCAAATATCCAAGGGTCCTCAGAGTCACGTAGCCACTTTAGCAAAGGGCCTAGGGGCAGGGAAGATCTTCAGATTCCCATAACACTTGGTTAACTGCAGAAGACATTTTATGCTGCCCCCTTTATTAGTAATTTTCCAACCTTCCCTTGACCAATACTTAGTACTTACTACATATTACTATATATTTTATAATTATTTATATGGGTACATGTTTCCCACCACCACTACTAAGTAAAATGCAAGTTCCTTCTCTCTCTCTCTCTCTCTCTCTCTCTCTCTCTCTCTCTCTCTGTCTCTCTCTCTCTGTCTCTCTCTGTGTGTCTTCTTCTTCTTCCTTCCTTCCTTCCTTCCTCCCTCTCTTTCTTTTCTTCCTTTCTTTTTCTTTTACTCTTGTTTTCCCTTCCCTCCTTCCTTTCTTTTTTTTTAATCTCTTTCTTGTCTCAGCATCTGGCACAGAACCTGGAGCATGGTAAGTTCTAGGGGGAGCAACCCTGAGGGGTTATAGCCCCTAAAATAGGAACTTATAGCTTCTTTAGGATATTTCAGTTGTGATTCTTCAAAAAAAATCAATCAATCAGTTGACATCAATTAGCTTTTACAAAAGGGATATTAGCTAACAAGACATAGCAAAGATAGAAGCCTATAATCATACTGCCAAACCAGGGGTATACTCTTCTCTATGGAGAGTAAATTCAGGCTTAAAGTGGTTGAAACATTTCCCTTCACCAACCAATACTCTCCTTACACATGTAAGGATCCCTAGGGATCCTGTACTCCAATTTGAAGCACAAAAGCACTGAAGTATGCCTGTAGGGAACATATGAATCCTAGGGGTAGCTCAAACCTGTTAGGCTTGAGAGTTATTTTCTCCCTTTGTGAGTTTTTCGCAATTTCACTTCAAAATGAAGAGATCCCTTGTATAGCTGGAAAATGTCAATATATAACCTAGAAGTTACATATATTTAAATAAATATTTATATATTTAAATATAAAAAGTGACAATATATAATTTGGAAGTGTCAATAAACTTTTGGGCTGGGACAAGTTGAGAAAGAGGGGAAAGGAAGAAGCATTTATTAAGGCTCTGTGTTCCAGAGGTATTATGTTAAGTTCTTTTCAAGTATTATCTCCTCTGATTATCACAACAATCCTGGGGAGGGGGAGGGGAGTAGGTGTTGTTATTAGTCCCCTTTATTATTCCTAGTTCTACTTGGCTGTTGTGTTGGCTTCTCCTAAGACTTGGCTGTCACTGCTAGTAGTTCTGGTGCTTTTTACTATTGATTCTGGTTCCTACAGGCACTTCTGACAGTTCTTCTAAAGTTATGAATCACATGAAATCATAAGCTATTCAATCTCATCTCCAGAAACTCAGGGAAGAATAAACATAAAGGAAAGAGGTATCATATAATCAGGTTCACAGTGAGAGCCAGAATGGTGAGAGAAGTAGCCTACCTTCCTTACCCTCCCCCCCCACACCTATCCATTGGTTCACAGACAATATTTTTCACTCAAAAGTAACTAGATACTATCAGATAATCTACTCAAGATTTCGGTATATAAATTTAGCAATTCTGTCACTGAAACCAACCAGAAAACTCATCGTCACACAGCACCAGGACCTGGCCTCATCTTTCTTCCAGAGTCATGGTCAGAAGAAGAATTACCAAGGTTCCACTTGTTGGATTGAAATCATGTGAGATTCCCCAATTGATAAATGGTCAAAATATGAACAGGAGGAAGAAATTAAAGTTGTCTATAAGCATATGAAAAAATGCTCCAAATCACTATTGATTAGAGAAAAGCAAATCAAAACAACTCTGACGTACCACATCTTACCAGCCAAATTGGCTAAGATGACAAAACAGGAAAATGATAAATGCTGGAGAGTATGTGGAAAAAATTGGAACACTAATGCATTGCCGGTGGAGTTGTGAATTGATTCAACCATTCTGGAGAGCAATCTGGAACTATACCCAAAGGGCTATAAATAAGTGCATAACCTTTGACCCAGCAATATCACTTCTAAGGTTGTATCCCAAAGAGGTCATAGAAGTGGGAAGAAGCCTTGTATACACAAAAATATTAATAGCAGCTCTTTTTGTGGTAGCAAAGAATTGGAAATCAAGAGGATGCCCATCAATTGGGGAATGGCTAAACAAGTTGTGGTATATTAATTTAATGGAATATTATTGTGCTATAAGAAATAAGGAGCAGATGGACTTCATAAAAACCTAGAGAGACTTATGCATACTGATGTTGAGTAAGAAGAGCAGAACCAGGGGAAATTTGTACACAATTACAGACACAACGTATCTGTGATGACCAACTTTGATAGACTGGGCTTTTCTCAGCAATACAAAGTTGCAAGACAACACCAAAAGATTCATGATGGAAAGAGATATCCACCTTCAGAGATAGAACTACAGAGTTTGAAGGCAGATTGAAGCAAACTACCTGCTCTCTTTCTTCTTGTTTTGTTTTGTTTCTTCTTTCCCATTGTTCACCTTTACAACCTGACTAATGTTTAATGTGAAAGTATTTACAGATCCTGTGTCTGATTACATGCCACCATGGGTATGGGGGGGGGGGGTGAGGAGAGAGAAGGGGAGAAAATTTGAAACTCAAGGGATTGTGGAACTGAACCTTGTAAATTAAAAGTAAACAAATAAATTAATAAAAAAAGAAAAAGAAATCAGTTGAGAAATACTGCCCATGCTCTTATAACCCACTTTAAAAAATACACTCCTCCTACCTCAGTTCTAACTTAGTAGTCAGTTAGAAGATACTTTGTCACCACAGTAGAAACCCCACCATAACTCAAGGCTGAAAGTAGCTTAATCAATCCTCTGAAAATTGGATTGGAGTTAGGAAACATTACACATGATCAGTATACCAAGTATACCAAGAAGAGAAAATCCACAAATGTTCTAAAAACAAGGAATTCATTGATCTGTGTTTCTTCCTGCCCCCATTATGATTATATAATAAAAAGTGAAGCTTAATATTTCTCATGATATATTCATTGATCTTTCTTTTTATATTTGGCTTTGACAAGATCTAATAAAACCTTATTTTCGGCTCCAATGGATGGGGAGGAATTTCTTTTTTTTTAATATTTCCTTCCTACTCAATTTACATAAAAACAGGAGCTCCAGGGAATAGATGATATGTTGTTTGCTCAACAACTCCAGAAGAAATGCCAGGAGCAGAACAGAGGTCTATACACAACACTTGTTAATCTGCCTTTGATCTGACTGACTTGTTGATCAGTCTTTGATACTGTCAGACATGAGGACTTGTGGAAATCATGACAAAAGTTGGTTGTTTGAAGAAGTTCATTAGTAATGTATGTCATTTTCATGATGACATTCTGCATGGTTTCTAGATAGTGGACAATTCGATTGTGCTTTTCCAGTCCAAGAAAGTAAAGCAAGTCTGTGTGCTTGTTTCCATTCGTGTTTTCAGCAATGTCATTAGACATTTTCAAAGAGGATAAAAATGGCCCTAAGGTCAGCTCCTGCACTGATTGTTACAATATTTAACTTTAAAAGTCCATAAACCAAGACTAAAGTGGAGGGAGTGTTGGTGCATGACTTTTTATTTACATATAATTGTGCACTCAGTGTAGCCTCTGAGGCTGAGATGCAACAAAGTATCAATCAGTTCTCTGCTGCTTGTGCTAATTTTAGCCTAACAATCAACTGAGAAAACAGAGGTTCTCCACCAATCAGTGCTATACCATCCATATGTAGAACCATCAATTACAACACAAACTGATTGCTAGTTTTATTTATTAGTTCAATTGTTTTCTTACTTTCAATTTTATTATTCTCTTCTTTGGTTTTCAGGATTTCCCTTTTGGTTTTGAATTGTGGATTTTTAATTTGTTCTTTTTCTAGATTTTTTTTTTGGATTATTTCCCAATTAATTGATATGCTCTTTCTCTATTTTATTGCTGTACACATAAGAATAGAAATTTTCTGCTAAGTGCTGCTTTGGCTATATGCCAAGAATTTTGAATTGTTGTTTCACTGTTGTCATTCTCTTAAATGAAATTATCAATTGTTTCTATGATTTGTTCTTTGATGTACTTATTCTTTAGGATTAAATTATTTAGCTTTTAAATAAGTTTTAGTCTGTTTCTACTGACCTTCATTAAATATAACTTTTATTGAGTTATGGTCTTAAAAGGATACATTTAATATATATGCTTTTCTTCATTTTTCTGAAGTTTTTATGCCTAATATATGGTCAGTTTTTATGAAGGTGCCATGTACAGCTGAGAAAAAGGTATACTCCTTTCTATCCCCATTAAGTTTTCTCGAGAGGTCTATTATATTTAAGTTTTCTAAAATTCTATGATTGTTTTTGACTCATTTCTTATATTTTTATAATTAGATTTATCTAGCCTTGTTGGGTAAAGGTTGAGGTTTCCCCCTAGTATAATGTAACTATTTCCTCCTGTAAGTCAATGAAGGGGCAAGGTAAGCCCCTCTGTAAGGAATAAGATTATACAAACCAAGGCCCTAACTCAGGAAGACCTTTCTATTACCCTGAGTTGTTTTGGAATAGAAAATCCTGGGAACGTGCGGGCTGTGCTGCTCCTGGAACCCTGGCCAGGACCTTGAGAAGAGATATGGTTAACTGCCCAAATCCTGGAACTAGCCATTCCAAGGACACATTGTTCTTGGGGGGCGGGGGGGGGCTTTGGAGGGATTTGCCTCCCTCCCCAGCCTCACACAAGATGATGCTTGCTAAAAAACAGCTGGCAGGATACCTTCTTTGTTCTCAGCACTACTTAAACTGTAAGATTCAGACCCCAAATTGGAATCTCACCCATGGAGGAGACGTCCTGCCTAGGACCCTCGCGAGCGGAACCCTGATGGCTGAACCCCGGGATTCCCCAGCCACTGGGACAAGAGTTGGTGCTCCCCCTAATGGGTGATGTTTTTTCCTCTTTATCCTTTTTGTAGCAACATTAGTATTGATAAGTTTATTGATACTGATCTATTGCATATGCCACGTATGCAAGAAGTGTCCTTTTTCTTTTCCACTTCTGTAGTGCATTGTTAAGGTGTGTGATTGATTATTACTTCCCACCCATTTACTTTTTTTTATTATCAAATAAATAGTAGATATAGTATATACATTGTGTGTGAGTGTGTAATTTTGTGGGAGCGAACCCAAACCCCACTATACTTAAGCAAACAGTCAATCAACTTTTCCTTTAAGAATTTATATACTATGCCATCTGGTGCGTATATATTTAGTATTTATACCATTTCATTATCTATGGTTCCTTTTAGCAAGATTATGATATTCCTGGGGGTATTCATTTTGGGATGTCTTTTAGGAGCTAATTGGGGGATTCCTTAAACTTCTTTTTTCCCTCTCCCCCCACCCTCCATTCTAGGATATCAGGATAATTTTCCTCCATCATTTCTTGAAATGTGCTGTTTAGGCTTTTTCTTTGATCATGACTTTTTGGTAGTCTAATAATTCTTAAATTATTTCTTTTTAATCTGTTTTCCGGGTCAATTTTTTTTATTGAGATATTTAACATTTGCTTCTAGTTTTTTTCTTTCCTTTGAACTCTTTCTTTTTCTTTTTTTTTAATGTCTTATGGAGCCATTAGCTTCCACTTGCTGAATTCTAATTTTTAACGGATTTTCTTCCGTGGGTTTATGTACTTCTTTATCCATTTGGTGCATTCTGTTTTATATGGAAATATTCTCATCATTGATATTATATAACCTTTTCTTATTTTTTGGTCAATTTTGTTTTTTAAAGTATTATTTTCTTTGACATATTTTCTGTTTCTTTTACCAAGCTATTGTCTTTTCCTAACTTTCTTCCTTTGCTTTCATTTCTTTACCTAATTTTCCTTTACCATTCTTATTTTACTTTGAAAATCATTTTTAGCTCTTCCAGGAGTTGTTGTTGGGCTTATGTTTAATTTACATTTTTCTTTGAGGTTTTGTTTTTTAGCTGTTTTGACTTCATGGTTTTCTTCTGAGTCTCTGTCTTGATCTTTCCCTTTCACCATAGATGGCAAGGTTTGTTTTGTTTTGTTTTTTTGCTCATTTTTCCACTCTATTTCTTGATTTGGAATTTTATGTTAATATAGGGCTCTGTTCCCATCATGAAGGCGTGGAGAGAGGTACTATCTCAAGCTTCAGGCTTTTTTACACTACTGGTTTTAGTTCTGACTTTCAGAAGGTTTTGGTGCTTTTAATACAATGTGATCTAGGGAGAAGAATGGCCATTGCTCTCCCAGTCTGGTCTCTTTTCCTTACACAAGAAGGACATCTGATTTCTTGGGATCAGAAAGGAATGTTATTCCTCAGGACTCCTCCTTCCCTGGGACCAGAAATGATATTTTTCTTCTGTGTATCTGATTGCCTTGGTGCTGGAAGTGATACTGTCCTTCAGGGCTTTTCAGTCCCTAGTCTTGACTGAAATTACTCCTTTCCACCCTTGTACTACAACCCAGAGGGGACTACAGGTAGTGAAGTTGCCAAACAGTTGTCCCTCAGGGCTACTACTCCCTTTCAACTTAAAGTGGTATAGGATATGGAGTTGCCCAACAGTGTCTCTTTTTCTATCCAAAGCTACCATGGAGGGTGGGGCAAATAATATTTCCTGATCAGTTTCCAGGTCCCCTTACTGTCTCTGACTTGAGATTTCACAAAGATGCTACTTCTGACATTACCACCTAGTCCCACCACTGATGTTTCATCCATATGAACTCTGAGCCAGCTTCTACTCCCATGTCACAGACATCTCTTTCTGACCTCCTAAGTCAGTGGTTCTCAACCTGTGGGTTATGTTCAATTTGTAACAATGAAAATACATCCTGCATATTAGATAGACTCATAACAGTAGCAAAATTACAATTATGAAGTAGCAATGAAAATAATTTTATGGTTGGGGGTCACCACAACATAAGGAACTATATTAAAGGGTCGTGCCATTAGGAAGGTTGAGAATCACTGTCCTAAGTTCATCTTGGATTGAAAGAATGTCTGACTATGACCTTTTGTGGACTTGGTCACTCCAGAAGCCAATGTGAGGTATTATTTTAAAATTGTTAGGAAGTGAATATTGGGAGAGCTCAACTAAATGCTTCTCTACTCCACTATCTTCTCTCTGCCCCTCCCACTTCATTGATTTTTTAAAAACTCAACTTTAATTAGATTATGTAAAAGTTTATGTGACCCCACAATCTATTTAGTTATGAATTATAAATGAGGTGTATGAACAGTACCAGAACTTCTATTTAGAAAAAAAAAACAGCTAGGTTTTTAACCCATTTAAAAAGTTGTTTCTTTTCTTGATCTTTTCCCCTAGTTCTGACCGTTATCAACATCCCACCTACACCTATCCTTGACCCAACTCTATCTGCATGGTAAGAAGTAGCATTGTATGATGGACAGAGCTGACCTGAGAGCCAGGCTAATTTAGTTTCTAGTCTCAAGTCTGACAGAAACTAGCAGTGTTATCTTAAATGAGTCACCTAGTTTCAGATTCTCAGTTTCCATATCCATTAAGCAGTTGCAGGCACCATAAAATGAAGAGGATGGACAATATATCTTAGAAGATTCTTCTCTAATTTTATGATTCAATCAACAATTTTTTGTTTAAGACTGTTGCCCAATACCCCTCAACTCTGATGAATGGGACTAACAATATATACTCTTCTCTTATACTTTCATCAGGTAAGAGCATTTCTTTGATTGAATCAATCAATCAAGGTATAAACCAGGTATGAATAATTCCTAAACATCTCTATTAACTCAATCAATCAAAGATGTGAACTAGGTGTGAAACGAATGAAAGCAGATGATCCCCAAAGGAAATGTCTTGTGGTTGTTTAAAGAGAATCAGTCTAGTCCTGTGAGGTTTGAATAAAACAGCAACCAATTCAAAATCCAGCAATCAGGTATTAAGTCATTTCAATCTACTAGAACAGCTCCAATGAAGTAATCAAATCCCTGAGAAGGAATCTTCTGAGAAAGAGAGAGACAGAGAGACAGAGAGACAGAGACAGAGAGAATGCTTGTCTTCCCTTCCACCTTCCTCTCCCCCCCAAAAAAGTTACCAGAGAAAAGAAAATCTTTTAAACATTGAAAAGACTTCCCAGTGCTAATAATAGCAGTGTCACTGGAGCAGTGACTGATGGAATCATCTGACTGAGTAGCTGAGAAACTTGCCAAGGATAAGCTAGGCATACTGAAGACAGAGCTCTAGAACTCTTCTAGGACAATGACTTTCAGAGCCTTCATGAGGTCTCCACAAAGAGAGAAAAAGACTTCCAATAACCAGGAATTGTGAATACTCTTTTGTCACATCCATGTTCTCTAAGTTTGAGCCTGCTTTCCCCAGGGATTTTGTGCATAAAAGGGAAACTATTGCAGATATGTTTTTGTTTTGTTTTGTTTTATGTGGAATGATTTTGTACCAACTATTCTTCCTACACCAACTTCTCTTCAAAAGACTAATTAAGTCTGGTTAGCTAGTAGTCAATGGGGAGTGTCCCAAATGGGTACTTGTGAGTTATGATACAAAAACCCCTAGGTGACTCCTGATATCCTGAAAGGAGAGTCACACTCTCCCTCTGGAAAATCAATCTGCCAACATCAGTGCAAATTAGAAGAATAAGCCTTAGAGGGAATGCTACATTTAAATAATTTTATTTTTTCCATCATTTATTTTCCTAGGAAAATTTTCTCATGGTATATGGCCATTTTTCTCCTCTTCTATAGGGAGATAGCAGAAAGATCAAGTTTCGTTTCACCTTTTCCACACATTAATGTCCTGTTGTCAAGGTGAGTGCACTGATAGAACTTTGTACTCCATAAGTCATTAAAAACAGATTATACATATATATATATATATATATATATATATATATATATATATATATATATATATATACACACACACACACATATATATGTGTGCAGGTATATATGTAAGTATATATGTATATGTGTGTATGTATGTATGTATGTATGTATGTATACAACATTAAATAGAGGCAGGTAAGTGATACTGAGGATGGAATTCTCAGGAGTCAGGAAGTCTTGAGTTCAAATTCAGCCTCAGACACTTAGTAGCTATGTAATCCTGGGCAAGTCACTTAACCTCTCTTTCTACAACTGTAAAATGAGGGTCAAAATAGCATGTACCTCATAGGGTTGTTGCGAAGATCAAAGGATATGATAATATTTGTAAATAATCTAACCTAACACAACGCCTGGCACATACATAGTACATGCTTAATCTATGTGTATTTCCTTCCTTCATAAATATCCTTATGGTACAGTGTCTTGCAGTGCAGAAAGTTCAGTACAAAGATTTAAATTAAACAGTGGGTTTGCCTCGATATCTTAGCTGAGAAACCTGGTCTTATCTATAACATTTAATAACAAATGTGAATTAGAAAACAACTCTTTTGACTTCATAATTTGTTTTTCTTTTTTGACCCCTATAGAGAGAAAATAAGTTAAAAGTTTTCATTAAGGAAAGCAATACATTTTCTAAAATGTTTTCTTAACAAGAAAGAACAAATTTAAAATTGTCTCAGAAAAACAAAATTAACCCTAAAATAATAGATAAAAAGGAATTCTTAATTATCCAGGAGCTCCTCTTGTGAATTGTCCAATTAGCCCATCAGTACACATTCATTAAACACCTATTAGGTGCCAACCACTGTGCTAAGCTGTGGGGACATAAAGGCCAAGTTCCTGCCCTCACGGAGCTCACAATCTAATGGGGAAGAAAACAGGGAAATAAATATTAAATAATTAACAGAGGAAAGGCACTAGAATTAAGAGAGACTGGGGGGGAAATCCCTAGAAGGTCAGATTTAAATTGGGGCTTGAAGGAAGCCAGGGAAACCAGGAGGCGGAAGTCTGGAGGGAAATTGTCCAGGCATGGGAGACAAGCAGAGAACATACCCAGAGCGTGGGAGATGGAGCATCTTATTTGTGTAATAGCAAGGTGCCCAGTGTCATTATATGAAAGAGTCTATATATGGTAGGGAGTAAGGTGGAGGAAGACTGGAACAGGATGAGTGTGGGGTGCCAAGGGGAATGGAGAGGTTATGAAGAACTTTCAACTCTAAGCAGAGGATTTTGTATTTTATTCTAGAGGTGACAGGGAGCCACTGGAGTAGGTTGGATGGTTTTTCCTCTCCTTCCTTCCTTCTTCCTTTTTCTACCTCCCCACAATCTCATCTCCCCATACCTCCTATTCCTACAAATTTCACTAGTTCACAAAAGCATACAAAACCTTTAGATATGGGAGGAATCTGTTGTCATCTGGTTTATCCTTCTCCTTATACATAAAAAAAACATCAAAACCTGAGGCCCAAAGAAATAAAGGTCACACAGCTATTTAGTAGCAAAAATAACTTATTAATTATGTGTAAAATATTATACTAAATTCTTAGAAATGTAAAGATAATTAAAACATTGTACCTGCTCTGGTGGACCTTACAAACTAGCAAAGCCCCCCATACTTTGATTGACACATGTTAATTAGCATGGACATTCCTTCAGGCTGTCCTATATGATGTCATCCTTTACGATTGTTATTTGTGTGCTTCCACGAGTCCTTCAAAGAGGATACACACAACCCTGGGAATCTTCATTCCCTTCACACCTCTGCTTCTAACTGACCAATTAAATCACATCTCAACGACCTTACCACCCTGGAAGCTCCCTCAGGACTTCGGGCTTTTACCATACTGACTCTCTTCTCCCACTAAGAAGTTCCTCTGGGACATCCATTTTGAGCATAGACTCAGGCCTGCCAAGCATCATTTCCTTACTGGTTATGCTTTTCACTTTGGGGGGGGGATGGGCTTCAACACCATACCTCAAGCACAGCCTTACCCTGGAACCTCTCTTAGCACCTGGGGCCTCCTCATCCTTGAAAATCCATTCTCCCATGCTTCCTGATCACACTAGAATATCCCTCCAAATGTGGGCCCCCTTCTCTTGGAAAGTTCTCCCCAGTGCCTTTGGGGTCAATCTAGGCTGGCTAACCTCATTACCCCTTTTGGATCTGCTTTTGGCTTCCTGGACTTTAACCTTCCTTAAATCTACCATGTATACACATACCTTTTTCAGCTTTTCTTTTGCTATTATGGTCCTACCTAATTTCCTGATCACATATACCCTTGATATCATCACATGATAATGTTGTTTAAATGCAAGACCCTACTTACTTACTTACTTACTTATTTATTTACAAACACCATGATACACATTATTATTGTATTGCCAGGAGATTAGTAATAAATGAGTATTAAATATAGAATATTATTAAATGAATGTTAATTAAAATATTAATATTTATTAATTAATTAAAATACTGATTGAATATTAAGTGTTGATAATGCATAGTCAGTTACTATTAAATTCATAATAAAAATGCTGGAGTTTTGTGCTAAGAAATAGATCGGGATAATCAAAAGCATTACATAATTCCCCAATGCAGTCTAGGCTACTCTCTTGCCATTCAACACTCTTCCCTATCTCCAGGATATGTCCACTGATACTCATACTGTTGGTTTAATTCATTGTGTTACCCTTTACATTGTATGCCATAATCTCAGTAATATACATTTTCCATATGTATTAATTTTTTTTCCTATGTTGATTGTAAAATCAATCTATGTTTAGGGCTAATAGATACCATATACTTCAAGTGGAGATTGATGAAATCAACACAGTCATTTGAAAATGGGAACATCTGGAGAGCTTCATCATATATAAGAACCTCCCCTTCTATGTTGACTTGGGGTCAAAAGTCTATAACAATGTCAAACACCTTTGATAAGCATATGTCTTCTTGTTTATTGCCTTGCTTGGCATTAATAATTTAAAGTTCCATAAACAAAATTATTTCCATTGTTACATCTATCAAGGAGTCTCACAAGATCATAAAAACAATCTTATTTCAGAAAAACCTCACATCTCAAAAATTCAGTAGATTCCACCCATGTCTAAAAAAAAATTATGTTTCTATTAGGCTCAGGAGAATCCGCTATTTTCCTCTACCTAGTGAAATGTATTTTCTAAATTAACAAACAAAACAACAGAATTTTTGTATCTTGCCAATTTTATTTCTCTGAGATTGTGAGACTCCCCTCAGACAACTACTTGATTGTGACAAGGAAGTCACCATAAAAACATTATTTCCTGACCACTGCAGCCTGGATTTGCTTTCCCTAAGACCCTACTGCAGGAAATCAAGGTTAGTTTTTCTTGAACTATCCTTGAAAGGTTTAATGAACTAATATTTAGGCCATAGATATAGATTCCTGATGTATAAGCTTAAAAAAACAAAAGCCCAAGCATAAGGAGCCATCTGTTCTTCCCTCTGCCTGCTAACTGTAAAAGCATGATTAACACAGTCAGAAAATCTATACTGAATATCTTTTTTTCCTACTATATCGAAGTAAACATCTTTTGGTCAACTGATAAAAGTGTTTTCCACAGACATTAATTTCATATAGATCATTTCCATTAAGATTTGGTAGGGATGAAAAAGGATAAGTCAGTAATTACCAAGATGTTTGTAGTTAACAAGAGAAATACTGACTTGTATTTGACTTCTTGCAATCTTTCTTTTTTAGATCTCTCTTGAAGATAAATCATTGAACCTTTAAAATTATATCACTTCCAGCACCAATTCCTCCTATGGGAATTCAAATTGGGCAAGGCCCACGTTTTGACTTTATCAACTTGAATATAATCTATACTTTTAAAATCTCCCCTAAGGTACCAAGACACCAGAAACCAAATGTTCACTGTCATTCCCAATGAAAATAAATAGTTACAGACACATTGGCAAATCTGTTATGTTTTGTAATTATCTACCATCCAATTTCGATCTATATTTAAATAGTCTTGTAATCATATGGCTTATTACATTTCTAAAGATTCAGACACATAGAAAGGATTACAAAAATGGTTAATGAAAGTGAATAATGATTCCTTTAAGACCATATTCATTTTTTTGCTCAAGAAGGGTAGCATTCCCAGCCCCACCCCATCATGACTAATCACAGACCTGATTATTAAATTCCTTGGTTGAGAAAAAGATAAACAAAATGTAGGAGTCAAAGTCAGTGAACTTAAATATATGTTTTGCACTTTAAAATTATGGGAAGAAATTCTATCTCAGATTTTTTTTAACAATTAAGAGACCAGGATGAGCAACACTGTTCAAGGTCAATCTGTATTTTAAAATCTGATGATAACAAAAGCCAGGTAATATAGATTAGTAACTATGCGGATGACAATTTGCATCTCTTCATAGTCCACAACATAGCAGATTCTCAGTTGCAAAAGTTGTGAACAGACTTGTGAAGTTTCAGAGTTGGAAGAACCTTGGAGTACATCTAGTTCAACCCCCTCATTTTACCAAAAAGGAAACTGAATAAGGAGCTTTCTATAGAGATATGGGAATATTAGCAAGACAATGTATTGGGCAGGACAAGAAAAACAAAACAACAAAACCAACAAAGGCCTTCCACAAGAAGCAGGAGGGTCAGTAATAACTAATTGTATATATTTGGAAGAGTGTAAAACGGGGAAAGCAAAAGGAGTAGAGTTCTGTTTTCTCATTTTGAAGTATAGTGATTATAGACTTAGAAATAATCTGTGTGTCTGTGTGTCTATGTGTGTGTATGTCCCCATCCATCCGTCTGTGTGTATATCTGTTTTTGTCTTTGTCTCTATTTCTGTCTCTCAATCTCTTTGTCTGTGTGTGACTCTCTCTCTGACTCTTTGTCTTTATGTCTATCTTTCTGTCTCTGTATGTCTCTGTCTCTCTTCTCCATTTCTTTCTCTCTGTCTCTGTCTCTCTCTGTCTCTGTGTCTCTGTCTCTCTGTCTGTCTGTCTTTCTGTCTCTCTCTCTCTCTTTCCACCCCCTTTCTCTATTCCCCCAATCAAGAGTTTTAATACATTCAATTTTGTTTTAAATGATGGTTCATGTGTCTCTGGAAAAAAAAATGACTTTACTGCTTTTCTCTCTCATAAGATTTATGGTTCTTGTAAAGTTACAGAAAATGTGTATCACTTATCGGACTTTTTTTACCCCCTCAGCATAAGTCAGTCAGAATCTACATTCTAAATATGGAAAGAGGAGGATCATTTGCTGACAATGAACAAAATAAAAGTGATATCTAGGCAAGAAAGAGAGAAAAGGAGGAAATAGATGAGGGCCCCCTAGTAGGGATGATAAACTGCCTCTGAGCAGCTGCTCCATGTAGGAGGCAAAAGGCCTTGCTGAGGATGTCAAACTAATGTATGGCACAGTCCATGGCTTTACGTTTTTATCTGTGTCTTGTTAATTGGTTTTGCCTTCCTACCAGATTGAGATAGAAAAGCAGCAGACATTTTTTTTCATACCGACTCAAAATGTGATTTCTTTCAAGCACTTTCTGACCTGTTCATAAGCTTTACAAATTATCTCAATAACTAAACCTGATGATTATTATCTTCCTTCTGTCATTAAGTATTAAAGGAAATAACTAAAATGAAAAAGGACTGTTGAACTACTTCTAGAACTACTTTACAAGGAATAAACTGATGTAGATAATGATGATTTAATGATTGGTTAGTATCTCCAACTGAGAAATATTGACATTGGGCATATAATCAATGTTAAGCACAAATATTAGTAAGGACAAACTCGAGCCAGACAATACACTCATAAGTCTTATCTTTGTGTCTCCCCCAACACTTAGTACTGAGTTTTGGTCAGTCAGTCAATAAGCATTTGTTAGAGAGAATTATATGCCAGACCTTGTACTAGTCACTTGGGACACAGAGAAAGGAAAAAAAAAAAGCAAAAGCAAAAAGTTCCTGTTCTTGAGGAGTGTACACCCTAATGGAGGAGATGTACAAATATCTAGACATCTCTATATCTATCTACATCTATATATGCATCTATCTATAATCTATCTATCTATCTATCTATCTATCTATACATATATAAAGATACATACATAGTAGATGAAGGAAATCTAAAAGTAGCATTGGCAACTAGGTGTATATGTTTGCCCAAGTAGTGGGATAGAGTAGGAAAAATCTCCAGGAAAGACTTTACATACAGTAGACACATAATAATTAATTGTTGAATTGACCTGAGAAGCTTTCTATTTTGTTATGATTAAGGATGGGAAAATTATCTCAAGTAACACAAAAAGTTAATTTGGGTGCCTTTTGAGACATAGCTTCTCCAAACACTAAACTGCATGCTACATTATAATATTAGAAGCAAATTATACAAAATATTATAAAAATTTATGAATGGGAATATAAATAAAAAGTTTAACCTAAGTCCTATGATTCTCTGTGTAGATTTTTCATTAGTCAAAAGACAGCATTAAAGCAATATAGCATGAAAGGCTTACCTGGGACAGATACACATTTACAAAAAAGATAAGAAGGTGTAAAGCTACACACAAGCACCTTTCCAGAGGACCAATGCTGTGAACAGCTTTCAGGGTTCTGATTACATAATATAGTGAGTTCTCTATTTATTCCATAACAAATCAGAGCAAAACATTCATAGAAAAACAAAATACAGCATTCACAATGTTACAACTTATCACAGAAAATCAAAATGCAGCATTCACCATATCACAACTCAGCAACTTATCACTAAAATGGCCACATAATTTTCACCAAATTGGTCACATAGTTTTCAAAAAAGTACATTCATTTAGTCAACCACAAAATCCTTAATTTAATCACAAAGTACAAAAGTCAAAGTTCTCCACCCCTAGGTCACAGTAAATCATAATCTTTTCAGTCAGTTCACAGTATCCAAGTAAAGTTTTCTTTCAGTTTGACTCGAGGCTGGCTCTGAGCTTCCATGGTTCCTCTTCCATGGTCCCAGCTCCAACTGTCACCTGGGTTCAAAGGCAGGCAGCTCCCAGTTTCTTGTCCAGTTCTTCATCCAGTTTCCACTCCGTATTGAAGTTGACAGTGTCCAGTTCACCTCAAGTCCTTCAAAGTTCCTGTTTCTGGGAAGACAATGCTTGACAAAGCCACAATAATATCCATGCACATTGCCAGCACCATCATCAATTCAATATCTGCCTGTGAAATCAACACAGACCCACAACCAAGATCCAAGAGGTCAGCACAAATCATCAAAATAGAAATCAACACAGACCCAAAAACAAGGTCCAAGAGGTCAGCACAAACCATCAGTAAAGTCTGGGACCTCCAAAACCCACCCCAAGGACTTCTGAAAACATATGGCCAGAAAATGCTCTTTCAGGGATTCCAGTAAGGTCCAAGGGCTTCTGTACAAAGTATCACAAACAAACATCAGCACAGCCAGAACAGACAAACAGAGTGCTGGGATACCACAAATGTTCTCCTTCTTGACTCTGCCACCATAAGAGTTCTCTTCTCAGTTCTGCTGTCTCTAGCCTGGGCCTCTCCTTATATATGGTCATTAGCTCTTCCCCTTCCTGTTCCAGGAGTTCACGAGTTCTAGGGTTCACAAGGTGTGGGGTTCACATGTTCTGTTTCTTAACAGACTTGATACAAGGCTCAAAAGAAACTTCAACTGAAACCAGGTGTGAACTACTTCTGTGCTTGCCATGATAGAAGGTAAGCTGGGAGGGTAGAGAATATCAATAATGATAACTAATATTTAGATAACAGTTACTACATGCCAGGCACTTCGCAGTTGTCAAATACTTTACAATCATCACACTCTGGGGGTGAGTACTATTATTGTTCCCATCTTACCTGTCATTTCAGTCATGTCTGACTCTTTGTGACCCCATTTGGGGTTTTCTTAGAAAAGATGTTGGAGTAATTTGACATTTCTTTCTCTTGCTCATTTTTACAGCTGAGGAAACTGAGGCAAAGAGGGTTAAGTGACTTACCCGGTGTCACACAGGTAGTAAGTATCTGAGGCTGGACTTGAAGTCAGGTCGCCCTGATTCTATGCCTGGCACTCTATCCACTGTATCACCTCAGCTACTCCTGCCCACGTTTTACTACTACTGCTCCCACTACTACTGAGTGCTAATGTTTATATGGTATTTACTGTGTACCAGGAACTGAGCTAAGCACTTTATGTTTCATTTTATCCTCACAATAACTCTGGGAGGCAGTTGTTATTGTTATTTTCATTTTACTAGCACTACTATTCCTATTATATGGGGAAGCTAGGTGGTACACTGGAGAGTGCTCTGGGCCTTATCAGGAAAACCTGGGTTCAAATCTAGACCCAAAAACTTACTAGCTCTGTGAACCTGCACAAGTCACTTAACCTCCACCTTGGTTTAGTCATCTGTAAAATAGGGATAATAATAGCAGGTACCTCCTCATATTGTTGTGAGAATCAAAGGAGATATTTGTAAATCACTTAACACAGTGTTTGGCACAGAGTAGGTGCTGTATAAATGGTAACTATGATGATGATAATGAGTCCAACAAGTACTAGAGTAGCACCCAACTGGGCCTATGAAAGGAATGACTCAGACCACTAGAGCAACATATGTAAAGCCACGCACAAGCAGCTTTCCAGAAAAATGCTACTGTGAACAGCTTTTAAGGTTCTGATTACACAGTATAGTGAACACTCTATTTATTCCATAACAAATCAGAGCAAAATATTCACAAAAATCAAGGTACAGCATTCACAGTGTTGCAATTTATCACAGAAAGTCAAAATACAGCATTCAAACAACTTATCACTAAGATGGACACATAGTTTTCACCACAGTGGTCACAAAGTTTTCAACAAAGAACAATCATTTAGTAACTCAAGCATCCAATCATCTCAATCATTCAATCATCCTTAAGGAAGTTTTCCTCCTCAAGGGACACAAAGTACAATAGTCAAAGTTCTCCACTCATGGGACACACTAAGTTACAAATCAGTCACTTACTCAGTCACCAATCACTAAGTATAATCATTTAGTCAATCAATCATTCAATCAATTCAAACATTCAATCATCCTTCATCATTCACTATTCAATCATCAGAAAATATACAGATCCTCCATCCCTAGGTCACTAGTAAATTTCAATTTCTCAGTCAGTACACAGTATCCAAGTAAAGTCTTCTTTCAGCTTGAATCAGGGTGGTCTCCCAGACTCCCTGGATCTCCTTCCATGGTCCCAGATCCTACCTGGAATCACCAAACCATCACCTGGATTCAAAAGCAGACAGCTCCCAGGTCCCTGTCCATCTCTCCAAGCACTTCCTTTTCCATGCTGAAGCCCACAGCATGCAGTCCACCCCAAATCCTTCCCAGTCTCCGTTCCCAGGAAGTCAAGGCTTAACAAAGCCACAAACAGGTTCATGCAAATTACCAGCATCACAGTCATGTTTCCTCAGTCTTTGGCAGCCCTGGCTGGCCCTTGGAAATGCTCAGTAGTCTCAGCAACTCCAGCTGGCCCTCAGACTCAGTAGAAGTTTCAGGTGGTTCCCAGAATCAAAAATCACTTCATGCAAGTTTTCAAAATCAAAATCATTTTCTTCAGCTTGGGGTAGTGGGGAGGGGGCTTTCCTCTTCAGCCTCCCCAGCTCCTCTCCAGCATCCCCAGCAGCAGCAGCTTCTGCCTTCTTGGGGCTTGCTCCAAGAAGATCTGACTCTCCCTCTCTAGGGCTTTTCCTTATATACAATATTGCCCCTCCCTGTTCAGCCCCTTCCTGTTACATCAACAACAGGAGTTCATACCTTCTGTTTCTTTAACAGAGGCTTAATTTATTACTAAGTGCTAAGTACCTGTTACCTTTGCCAGTACAAAGAGACTTCAAATTCAAATTATATTACAACATGACAGTGAGACTACCTGCACAGCAGTCACCAAGGTGGTCACCAGAAACTATATACCCAGTCATTACTGGAAGACCAAACAGGACAAGTGGATCCCCACAGAACAACTTGCTTAGCCACAATGACACACCCAGCAAAGTAAATGTCCAGTGAAAGTACCACACTAACATCACCAGAAGACATCAGTGGTTCTGTAGCATCAAAGTTGTGAGCTGCCCTTCCACACATGTTCCCCATGCCTAGAACCCTTATGTGTGATCTCTGTGCATATCCATTCTCTTCCTAATGCTGTGTACATTTGTGTGTGGGACAAAAAAATCATCCTTTTGCCCAAATGAAATAAGCAGAGACTTCTCTAAGTAAAGACAGGAAGGTTTTATTATACAATCTCAGGAGAAGGGGAGGTCATCACAACCAAAAGCAGTCTGGTAGAAGAGGTCGAGGTACAAAAGGCAAAAGTTGGTTTATATGCCCTAAATTCATCCCAGCTCTCCCCCTTTTGTCCTGTCCCATTCCCATTAACTAGGAACTGAGGGTCACAATCTTAAAACCACAAAAATCTGCTGGCATTGCAGATAAAATATCAATAATATCAAAAAGCAGAAGGTATATGTCTAGTGGATATGGAAGCAGACAAAATATGACATCAGTATCATAACAGATAAATGTTAACTACATTAATAGAGTAAAAATATAGATATGAAAGCAGATGAAGCATATCAACTTTGTCAATGCAGATGTGAGAGCAGACAATATCTCATGAATAATGGGGATGTTGGGGACTTTGGGTCATGGTGACCCTCATACTTGCAACAGGAAGGTAGAAGATATCTTATGAGTCATGGGGATTTTGGAACATGATGACCAATCTGTAGGTCTTACAACAATCTTTCTAAATTCATATTTATACAAATCAAGGGGAAACTAAGTCTATAGCCAAGTTTGAGGAGAATGTACTTTCCCCTCCTGCATATTAGCTAAGCTCATCAAAACCTTCAACTCATGACCAGGGAAGCAGGGCAAGGGTCTCAGGCTCCTAGGCATTTGGTACTTTACTGAAATTCTATTCAGATTTCTGAGATGTTACCTGAGAAATTTTCACTTGCCCACACATTTGTCAGAGAGTATGCCTTATGTTTAAGGAGGGTGAGAGTATTTAGTTGCTAATCTTCCTACTATCCTTTCTGGCATAGTGGATGGATTATCATGCTTGAAATCAGCAAGACCTGGATGCAAATCCCAACTCAATAGTTCCTATCAGAGTTTAGAGATGGAAGAGATAGTAGCTACATGACCATGGGCAACTAACTTAACCTCCTTGTATTTTGCTTCCTTATGAGTAAAATGAAAGCATTGCATTTGGTGATGACTCAGGTCCCTTTAAGTTTTAAATCTGTGAATCTATTTCCATAATATCTTTGTTTTTCATTAGTTATATCTTGTAGTCATAGAAAAAGTAAACTCGTTGTAAGGTTTTGTCAATTATCATTTTTAGTGAAATTTGTCCCATAGAGTTTTGTACATTGAATTTACAATAGCTGTTTTGGGATTCCCACATGTAAGAAGGTCATGTTCTAAATGTTATATGAAATTCCATTGAAAATTAGTATTTGTATGTCCCTGCTGATATAATGAACAGCTAAGTTAATTTACATGTCTTAGTAGTTTCTTTTTTGAAGTATCTATTGTTTTCAAGATAATTTTTGTGAAATATACTTAAGTTCTCACTTTAAGGGTCTTACAGGTATTTATCATACCCCCTCAAACTTTATGAGACAATTGTCATGAGTTGTAGGGATGCTTTACTTACCCAATCAAGCAAAACTAGACTGCATCTTGAAACACAGACAAGATCGATGACAATAAAAATGAATGGAGCAATAGACTTGATATTATAGGCCCTGACTTTAGAGATGGAAGGACCTTAGAGGTCACATACAGCAAGTTTCATTATTCTGAATAATGAATCTTATGATGTGGTCATGTTCTTGAAAATATGGTTATCTAAAACGTGATAATTAGTTCCTCCAATGGAAATATATAGTACAAATTCAAATAATGCAGTCACCTGACTAATTTGCAGTTTCCACAACTCCTTCAGCATTGACTCTTCCTGTCTTTTTTTATCTTTGCATACTGACTTGATATGAGACAAAACCTCTGAATTGCTTTAATTTGCATATATCTACTTATTAGGGATTTAAAGTAGTCTTTCATCTGGTGATAAATGGTTTGTAATTTTTACTTTAAGAATTTTTAGAGGGCAGAGCCAAGATGGTGGATAAAAAGAAGGAACTTACTTCAGCTCATCCCCAGTTACCTCAAATACCTGTAAAAAATGACTCTAAACCAATTTTAGAGCTACAGAACGCACAAAATGACACAATGAAATACGTCTCCAGCTGAGGACAGTCTGGCAAACTGACAGGAAGGGTCTATCACAAATGGTTGGGAGTGGAGTATAGTCCCATGCAGGCCACGAAAGCGCAGACAAGGAGGACAGACCAGAGCAGACCTCAGGGAACTTAATCACTGGCAGTTGTGGCAGTTTCCAGACTTTTCAACCCATAAGCATCAAAAAGAAAGTAAAAGTTCAGTCAGTGAGGAAACTTTGTTGGAACAGGGTGAGAGAAGATCATGGACTGGCCTCTGGCCCCCAGGGCAGCAGAGATGGCACCAGCTGCAACTGCTGCTGCTACTGCAGCATCCAGAGCTCTAGGCTCACATATGATAGGAGAACCAAGCAATTGACCAGAATATAATTGCATGAATCTCCCAGTTGAAGGTGAGGCAGGGTTCTCTTGCTTTGCCCTGCTTGGATCTGGGTCTCAGCCTTGGGTGGCAGGCCTGGGATGAGGAGCACTGCTGTGCTGTTGAGACTGTTGGAGGGGCAGTTCTGAGGGAGGTGCCTAAAAGAAGCTTTGAAAACAGCTGCACAAAACTCCAGACATTTGAGATACAGCACTCTGCACCCTGAAAGCAGATTTCTACTATGGCAGAGAGCTCAAAAGTCAAGTATTTGGCTGGCAAGATGAGCAAACAGAAGAAGAGAAATTAGACTATAGAATTTTTTATGGAGACACAAAGGATCAAATCATAGAACCTGAAGAAAACAACAAATTCAAAACTCTTGCATTAAAAGCCTTCAAGAAAAATATGAATTGGTCACAGTTCATGGAGGAGCTCAAGAAGGATTTTGAAAATCAAATAAGAGAAGTAGAGGAAAAATTAAGAAGAGAAATGAGAGTGTTGCAAGAAAATCATGAAAAATGAGTCAATATCTTGCTAAGAGAGACTCAAAAAATATTGAAGAAAATAACACCTTAAAAAATAGACTAACTCAAATGACGAAAGAGGTTCAAAAAACCAATGAGAAGAATGACTTAAAAAGCACAATTGATCTAATGGAAAAGGAACTTCAAAAGCTCACTAAAGAAAATAATTCCTTAAAAATTAGATGGGAGCAAATAGAAGCTAATAACTTTTTGAGAAATCAAGATATTATTAAACAGATCCAAAAAATGAAAAAATAGAAGGCAATGTGAAATATTGGAAAAAAAAATACTGACCTGAAAAATAGATCCAGGAGAAATAATTTAAAAATTATCGCACTACCTGAAAGCCATGATCAGAAAAGGAGCCTAGACATCATCTTTCAAGAAATTATCAAAGAAAATTGCCCTGACATTCTAGAACCAGAGGGTAAAATAGAACTTGAAAGAATTCCCTGATCACCTCTTGAAAAAGATCTCATAAAGAAAACTCCAAGGAATATTATAGCTGAATTCGAAGGGTTTTAGGTCAAGGAGAAAATTATACAAACTATCAGAAAGAAACAATTTGAGTATTATGGAAACACAATCAGGATAATATAAGATCTAACAGCTTCTACATTAAGAAATCAAAGGGCTTGGAATATGACATTCTGGAGGTCAAAGGAGCTAGGATTAAAACCAAGAATCACCTACCCAGCAAAACTGAGTATAATACTTCAGGGGAAAATATGGGCATTCAATGAAACTGAGGACTTTCAAGCATTCTTGATGAAAAGATCAGAGCCAAAAAGAAAATTGGACTTTAAATATAAGAATCAAGAGAAGCATGATATGATAAACAGGAAAGAGAAATCATAAGGAACTTACTAAAGTTGAACTGTTTACATTCATACATGGAAAGACAATATTAGTAACTCATGAGATTTTCTCAGGATGAGGATCATTGGAAGGAATATATATATACATATATATATGTATGTATATATACGTACATACATATACATGTATGCATACATGTATAGGTGGGTGTATTGTGTGTATATGTGTGTACATATATATATATTAGAGAGCACAGGTTGAGTTGACTATGATATCTAAAAAATAAAATTAAGAGGTGAGAGAGGAATATATTGAGAAGAAAAAGGGAGAGATTAGAATAGGGTAAATTATCTCATATAAAAGAGACAAAAGAAAGCTATTACAATGGAGGGGAAGAGCAGGGAGGTGAAAGGGAATGAGTCCACCTTACTCTCATTGGATTTGGCTTAAGGAGGGAATAATATACACACTCAATTGGGTATCTTACCCTACAGGAAAGTAGGGGGGAAGGGAATAAGAAAGGTGGGGAAAAGATTGTGGGAAGGGGCAGTCAGAAATTAATTCTTTTGAAAAGCGATAGGGACAAAGGAGAAGATAGAATAAATGAGGGAGGTGGGATAGGATGGAGGGAAAAATAGTAAATTAGCACAGTGATATACACATAATAAGACATATATACATACACATGCTCACAGATAAGTAAATGCAAAACGAATAGGAAATAAATTCAAAGCAATGAAGAAGAATATTAGCAGCCAAGAGAACTGGGGAAAGTCTTATGTAAGCAGTGACAGCTGAACTAAGTGTTTGGAATTCTAAGAAACAGAGATGAGGAGGGAAAATGCAGACTCTATTTAAATTTCATCAGGTGAACACAGTCAGCCAGGATATTTTAGGTAAAGTGAATATCCTTGACTTTCCTTGCTGAAAGTGATCTCTGCCTCCTCAGATTTCTATAAAGCATCTTGTTTCCTTTCTTTGCCCTACCATGTTCTCTCTTGCAATATAGGAAACGATGCAGAAGAATTGATAGAACAGTAGAATCAGAGTCAGAAAGATCGAAGTTCAAACTTGACTGTGTGGCACTGAGCAAGATACTTAACCTCTGTTGGCCTCACGTTCTTCATCTGCAAAATGGGAATAGTGTTTCTCAAGATTGTTCTAAGGACTGAGATATAGTTGCAAAGCACATCATAAACCTTGAAGTACTATATGAATGACAGCTACAGCAAATGACTTGGAGTCAGGAAGACCTGAGTTCAAATCCTGCCTCCAGATTCTTGTTAGCTGTGTAACCCTGGGAAGTCACTTAAAATTTCTCAGTCTCAGTTTTCTCATCTGTAAAATAGGGATAATAACAGTATCTAACTTACAGGGATGTAGGACAACCAAATGAGATATTGTTATGGGAATCTGAAGATCTTCCCTGCCCCTAGGCCCTTTGTTAAAGTGGCTTTGTGACTCTGAGAACCTTCCCAGATTTGAAAGTATACTCTGTTCCCTAATAGAATGAATGTGGTCACATGGAGCCTGTGGCGGGAGGCTTGTTTTTCAGGAATGCCCGTGCCTTGTTTCTTTGTTATTGGGCAGTGGGTCTAGAGGGCTGTGACATTCTCTGATCCAGGAGAAGGCTATATATATGCCCTGATGTGAAGTTTTGCTTTGGAGGTCTCTTTGAGAAAAGTTGTGTGATTTGGCCAGAGGAGACTCTGGGAAGCTGTTGAGCCCCCTGGCTTTGAAAAACCTAGATGTTGGTGCTTCCCTCTCTGGTAACTGACTAGGTTTGGATGTAATGATCAGATGGCTGGAAGCCCATCTGCCGATCTGTTTCTTTGTCTGCTTGTAACTTGTGTTTGTAACTTGTGTTTGCATTCTCTGAAGTTCAGGGTGCTGACTTTTTCCCCTGAACTTGGTAAATGATATTTGTTTGATTGATTAAAATGAGACTGTTAACCCATTTTGAGTTGCTTTCCTTTAGAGAAGCAGATCTAAGAACCTGTGCTAGCAGCCACCCTGGGTATGCTAGGGTGCTTGCTGATACAGGTATCTGTAAAGTACTTCTTGTTACTGTTGTTCACTCATTTCAGTTTCATCTAACTCTTTGTGGCCCCATTTGAAATATTCTTGGCAAAGATAATGGAGTGGTTTGCCATTTCCTTCTCCAGCTCATTTTATAGATGAGGAAACTGAAGCAAACAGGGTTATGTGATTCACTCAGGGTCACATAGCTAGTAAGTGAAGCCAAATTTGAACTCATCTCTTCCTAGACTCCAGACTCAACACTCTATCCATTGCAGCACTGAGAATCAAATGAGATATCTATAAGATACTTAGCACACCTTGAAACACTATGTAAGTACTAAATATCATTATATTGTACAGCCACAAATCCCTATGTCCACTTTTACTGTGTAAGCCTTTTTGAAAGCAAATATCCCAATTACCACAGTTCCTTGTAGGAAAGAAGTTCTTAAGAAATATTTATTGAATTTTAATTGAATTAGAAATTTTTGAGGGACAGGGGACTTGTCTCTCATTTTTAACATATCTTTTGTATCCTCGTGGTGTGTAGCACAGCTTTATATACTAAGAAGGTGTTCAACAATTCCTTGATAAATTACTGTGGGACCATGTACAAATCACTTAAGTTATCCAGGTCTTAGTTTACTTATACACATAAACCAATTTGAAATAAAAACCATTAAACTGAGAGTCAGGAGCCCTGATTTTACTCCTGGTTCTGCCACTAATTAGCTAAATGAATGTCACAAGGCCACTTCAGGTCTATGGGAATCAGTTTTCTTTTTTTTTTTTAAACTTTTGTTTATTTTTTCATTTACATCCATTCATTTCCATGAGATTCTGATTTATAAATTTTCTCCCCATCTTTCCCCTACCCACCACCCCAAAATAGTGATCCCACTGTGTACCCCCTCCCCCAATCAGCTCTCTCATAGCCTCCCCCATCACCCCTCTGACTTTCTGGTAAGGCAAGATGGCTTTCCCTACCCTGGTACCTGTATATTTCCCTCCTTCCTTTTCCTCCCCCATCTTGTTCTATTCTCTACTTTGTCCCTGTCCCTTTACAAAAGTGTGTGCTTCTAAAAACCCTCTCCCCCAACCTGCCCTCCCCTCCATTCTCCTCCCTCTCATCCCCTTTCCCCCTACTCTCCTGTATACCCTCCTGTATGCCAAGATACCCAATTTAGAGTGTATGTCATTCCTTCCTGAAGCCAACTTCAATGAGAGTAAGGTTGACCCATTCCCTTTTGACTTCCTGTTCTTCCTCTCCATTGTAACAGTTATCCATTGCCTCTTCTATACGAGGGGATTGACTCCGTTCTGTCTGTCCCTGTCTCCTCTCCCACCTCTCAATTTCACCTTTTAAAATATCATCCCTTCCTATTCAATTGATCCTGTGCCCTCTGTCTATGTACACATGTATACAAACACTCACATACATATTCATATGCATATATACCCTCATATATAGACATATGTGTATGTATACATACATATATATATATATATATTTATATTCTCTTCAACTATCCTCATACTAAGAAAAGTTTCATAAGTTATAATTATCATTTTTCCATGTTGGCATGTAAATAGTTCAACTTTGCTAAGTTCCTTATGAATTCTTTTCCGTGTTTACCTTCTCATGCTTCTTGTATTTGAATGTCAAATTTTTTACTGAGTTCTGTTTTTTTTCATCAAGAATGCTTGTAAGTCCTCCACCTCATTGAGTGACCACATTTTCCCCTGGAACAATATACTCAATTTTGCTGGGTAGGTAATTCTTGGTTTTAATACTAGCTCCCTTGATCTCCAGAATATCATATTCCAGGCCCTTCAATCCCTTAATGTACAAGCTGCTAGATCCTGGGTTATCCGGATTGTGTTTCCACAGTATTCAAATTGTTTCTTCTTGGAAGTTTGTAATATTTTCTCCTTGATCTAGGAATTCTGGAACCTCGCTATAACATTCCTAGGAGTTTTCTTTTTGGGATCTTTTCCAAGAGGTGATCAGTGAATTCTTTCAAGTTCTATTTTGCCCTCTGCTTCTAAAATATCAGGACAATTTTCCTTGATAATTTCTTGCAGGGAAGATGGCAGCATAGAAGCAGGAATACTTGCCAGCTCCCACATAATAACCTCAAATACCTATAAAATAGACTCTAAAAAATTTTAGCACTCTGGAACTCACAAAATTAGAGAAAAATACACCTCCTGCAGAAGTCATCTCAGCAGGCAGGACAGGAAGGGCTCATTGCAGCATGCTGGGAGCCAAAACCAGACTGGCCTGAAACTGAGGCTTAGCCCTTGAGCAGCCAGGAGACTGGATCAGCGGCAGCTGTGGTGGTTTCCAGAGTTACCAACTCATAAGAGCCAAAGACTAAGTGAAATGTTAGTGGAACTCAGCTAAATTTGGGGAAGAGGATCTGGCCAAACTGCCTCCAGAGCTAGCAGCAGTCTGAAGTAGCGGCCCTGCTGCCACCTACATATGGCTGCTTCAGAAGCTCCCAGCCTTCAGATTGCAGAGGGGCCAAGCAATCATTCAGAGGCTAAGTGCTGTTGCTTTGAGCTGCCTGGATTGGCATCATGGTCTTGGGTGGTGGTCCAGAGGTGTATTTTCAGTGAGTCAAAGATGGTGGGGGCTGCAATGGCCTCCTAATAGCTCCAGCAGCTGTGAAAACTGCAGCAATTTGAGACAAAGCTCTCCCTCTGGGAGCAGAGTTCCACAGAGCCAAAACGTCAAATAATTGACTGGCAACATGAGCAGGCAAAGGAAGCAAAGTAAGAACAGCAATCCAACTTCAGATTCCTTTTTTGGGGACAAGAAGGATCAAAGAATGGAATGGAAGGAGGACAACACAGGCAGAACTCCCACACCAAAAGCTTCCAAGAAAAATATAGACTGGTGACAAACCATAGAGCAGCTTAAGAAGGATTTTGAAAACCAAATAAGAGAAGTGGAGGAAAAATTGGGAAGAGAAATGAGAATGATGCAAGAAAATCATGAAAAGAGAGTCAACAATCTGACTGAAGAAAATAACACCTTAAAAAATAGATTAAGTCAAATGGCAAAAGAGGCCCAAAAAACCAATGAGAAGAATGCCTTAAAAAGTCAAATTTGCCAGATGGAAAAAGAATCGCAAAAGCTTTCCGAAGAGAATAATTCATTCAGAATTAGAGTGGAGCAAATGGAAGCAAATGACATTATGCGAAACCAAGATACTATTAAACAGATCTAAACAAATGAAAAAATAGAAGCAATGTGAAATATCTCCTAAAAAAAACCACTGACCTGTCCAATAGAAGGAGAGACAATTTAAAAATTATTGGACTACTTGAAAGCCATGATCAAAAAAAGAACTTAGAAAGCATCCTTCAAGAAATTCTCAAGGAAAAATGCCCTGATATTTTAGAACCAGAGGGCAAAATAGAACTTGAAAGAATTCACCAATCACCTCTTGGAAAAGATCGCAAAGAAAAAACTCCTAGGAATGTCAAAAACTCCAGAATGCTGGGTTCCTGAGTCCCCAGATCAAGGAAAAAATATTACAAGCTGCCAAAAAGAAACAATTTGAATACTGTGGAAACACAATCAGGATAACCCAGGATCTAGCAGTTTGTACATTAAGGGATTGAAGAGCCTGGAATATGATATTCTGGAGATCAAGGGCGCTAGGATTAAAACCAAGAATCACCTACCCAGCAAAATTGAGTATATTGTTCCAGGGGAAAATATGGCCATTCAATGAGATGGAGGACTTCCAAGCACTCTTGCTGAAAAAAACCAGAACTGAAAAGAAAATTTGACACTCAAATACAAGAAGCATGAGAAGGTAAACATGGAAAAGAATTCATAAGGAACTTATCAAAGTTGAGCTATTTATATGCCAACATGGAAAAACAATAATTGTAGCTTATGCAACTTTTCTCAGTATGAGGATAGGTGAAAGGAATACAAATGTATATATATATATATATGTAAACATCCACATACATCTATATAGGAGGGTATATATTTGCATATGAATACATATCTGAGTATATGTATACATGTGTACATAGAGGGCACAGGATCAATTGAATAGGAAGGTATGATAGTTTAAAAGGAGAAATTCTGAGATGAGAGAGGAAGAGAATGAGAGGAGACAGGGAGAGATAGAATGGGGTTAATGATCTCATGTAGAAGAGGCACGGGATAACTGTTACAATGGAAGGGAAGAACGGGAAGGCAAAAGGGAAAGGGTCAACCTTACTCTCATTGAATTTTGCTTAGGGAAGGAATGGCATAAACTCTAAACTGGGTATCTTGCCACACAGGAGAGTAAGGGGGATGGGTATGAGAGGTGGGATGATGGAGGGGAGGGAAGGGCAGGGGGGAGGGTTGCTGGAAGCACACACTTCTGTAAAGGGACAGGGTAGAGAATAGAATGGGTGGGCAGGGTAGGAAGGAGGGACATACAATCAGTCTTTCACAATGTGTCCATTGTGAAAATGTTCTGCATAACCATACATGTACAGCCTGTATTGAATTGCTTGTCTTTCCAGTGGGGGTAGGGATGAGGGAGGATGGGAAAAAATCTAGAATTTAAAGTTCTATAATCAAATCTTAAAAAGATATATGTTATATATATGTGTGTGTGTGTGTGTGTGTGTGTGTGTGTGTGTGTGTGTGTGTTTAATTATTATTAACTACATGCAACTTGGAATTAAGATATACAGGTAGTGAGGTAGGGCGATCCATCTCGCCCTACCAGAAAGTCAGAGGAGTGATGGGGGAGGACATAGGAGAGAATAGATTTGGGGAGGGGTTATACAGTGGGACGGCTGTTTTGGGGTGCTGGATCAGGGAAAAATGGAGAGAAAATTTGTAACTCAAAATTTTGTGAAAATGGATGATGTAAACAAGAAAATAAATAAATTAATTTTAAAAGAAAAAAAGATACTTTCTTGAAGGATGCTTTCTAAGTTCTTTTTTTTAATCGTGGCTTTCAGGTAGTCTAATAATTTTTAAATTGTCTCTCCTGGATCTACTTGACAGGTCAGTAGTTTTTTCAAAGAGATATTTCACATTGCTTTCTATTTTTTCATTTCTTTGGATCTGTTTAATAGTATCTTGATTTCTCATAAAGTCATTTGCTTCCGTTTGCTCCATTCTAATTCTGAAGGAATTATTCTCTTCAGAAAGCTTTTGTGATTCTTTTTCCATCTGGCAAATTTGACTGTTTAAGGCATTCTTCTCCTCATTGGCTTTTTGGGCCTCTTTTGCCATTTGGGCTAATCTATTTTTTAAGGTGTTATTTTCTTCAGTTAGGTTGTTGACTCTCTTTTCATGATTTTCTTGCATCATTCTCATTTCTCTTCCCAATTTTTCCTCCACTT
>CM053591.1:36530331-36558071 GCA_028646515.1 Pseudochirops corinnae | reverse complement strand
CCTGAACTAGGTAAATGATATGTTTGATTAAAGTAAGATTGTTAACCCATTTTGAGTTGCTTTCCTTTAGAAAAGCAGATCTAAGAACCTGTGCTAGTAGCCGCCCTAGGCATGCTAGGGTGCTTGCTGTTACACCTCACCAACTTTTTCATCCTACAAGATCTCATTAGCCCTTGAACTTATGCTTCATCAGTATCCTTTGTCCCTGGAACACTTTTGATTAGAGGGTGGAAAGGACAGTAACTTCCACTTAAGGAAGGTGTCCAGGCTAGCTGAATTCCTTTGGACTTCTCCATCTGATCCATCTGGCCAACCAGAGACCTTCCCTCCCCTTCTCTTTTTCAACTGCATTCTACGGATTTGCTCTCCTTATGTGTGTTGTCTATGTTAAATTGTAAGCTCCTTGAGGACAGGGGTTGTCTTTGTTATCCCCATTGCTTTAGCATGCTGTTTGGCACGTAGTAGGTGCTTAATATATATTTATTGACTCATTCATGGATCAGAGGTTAACTACTCTCTTCTCTTCAGAGAGAGGGACCACTGCCCTAGGATTTTATATTCTTAGACTCAAAGATCACAGCAGATGGCAACTGTAATAATGAAATTAAAAAACACTTGCTCTTTGGAAAGAAAGCTATAGCAAATATGGACAATGCACTAAAAAAGCAGAGACGTTGCCTCACCGACAAAGGTCTGTGTAGTCAAAGCTTTGGTTTTTCCAGTAGTAATATATGGCTGTGAGAGTTGGATTGTGAGGAAAATCGGGTCCTGTAAAACTGACGCTTTCAAATTGTGGCACCAGAAAAGACTTTTCAGAGTCTCTTGGATAACAAGGAGATCAAATTGGTCAATACTTAAAGAATTAATTCAGAATATTCACTGGAAGGTCAAACACTGAAGCTGAAGCTTAAATACTCTGGTCATATAATGAAAAGACAAGATTCATTGAAAAAGACTCTAATGTTGGAAAAGTGAAGGCAAAAGGAAAAGGGGACAGAAGAGGATGAGATGGATAGTTCGTATCATGGAAACAATGAAAACGAACTTGGAACATAGAAGGGCCTAGCATGCTGTGGTCCATGGGGTCACAAAGAATTGGACACAACTAAGTGACTGAAGAATAACAAATGTTTTCCACTCTAGCTCCAGTGTCTAGGCAGGAGTGGTGGAATTGTAGGGATAGGAAGAAGGGGGGCACACAAACCAACTAATTCCAAAAGGCACAAGGTTCTGCCATAAAGAAAAACAAACAGCAATAACAACAAACAGAAGTTGGTTGGAAGCAAAGAAAAAGACTGGTGGTAGCAGGTGGCAACTGCAGAAACAGAAGAAAGAGGCCCACTCCCTGGAGGGCTCGAGATGCTGAATAGTCCCCTTACCATTGTAGGACCATGGGAGTAATAGAGTGGATGTGGGCATGCTTGGCACATTTCTACTCACACCTATGAGTGTGTAGTCAATAAACATTCATTGACTGAATGAATCCAGCAAAGACAGAAGTTAGGACAAGCTTTTAGCTAGGGGAGCAGTTAGAATCTTTTTTTTTTTTTTAATATAGGTGATAGGATAGGGATAAGAACTGGATCTGTGATTTTATTGGCATGAAGAACCCCCTAAGTGAGAAGACTCCCTCTATTAAAGCACTTCCTTTTGCAATTTATAGTATTAGAGAATTACTTAAGAGTCCTGAGAGGTAAAATAACTTACTCAGGTTAACTAAACATATATTTAGAAGTAGGCCTTGAATGAAAATCAACCTGGTTTCTGATCAGACTCCATCTACCACAAAATGCTTCTTGTCTTTTTTAATAGATTTGTCAGGTCTTGGCCAACAAATAGTGCTTGATTAAGCCTTAATATGACTGATGAGTTTTTGTCTTTCTTTATGTGCCCAGTGCTTACAATAGTGCCTAGCACATGTTCAGTCATTCAGTCGTGTCCACCTCTCCATGACCCCATTTTGTAGTTTTCTTGTAGACATAGTAAATGCTTCATAAATACTTTTTGATGTGGTTCAGTAACTTTAATTATTCTCTACATTGTGTATTAGTTTTAAGGGGAAAGGTGACACATATTTACTAGGGCCTACTGTGCATCAAGTAGGTGGCACAATGGCTACAGTGCCAGGCCTGGAGTCAGGAAGAATCGGCTTCCTAAGTTCAAATCTAGTCTCAGACACTTCCTAGCTATGTGACCCTGGGCAAGTCACTTAACCACATTTGTCTCCGTTTCCTTATCTGTAAAATGAGCTGAAGAAGGAAATGATTAGTCACTATACTTTCTTTGCCAAAAAAAGACTACAAATGGAGTCATAAAGAGTCAGACAGAACTGAAAAGCATTCTTATGTGATAGATACCATATTAAACATTTTACAAATATTATTTCTTTTGATCTTCACAAGAAATCTGATAGGCAAGTGCCTCACATTTTAAGTTGCAGCTTTATGATTTGACCTTCCAATGATTAGCTCAAACTAATTTCTTTAAAAAGTGACTGATTTGATCTACTTGCTGCCAAAGTCTTCTCGAAAGTCTTCTCCAACATCACAATTTGAAAGTGTCAGTTCTGCGGCACTCAGCTTTCCTCATAGTCCAATTTTCACAGCCATATATTGCAGGTATCAATTTTACAATTGAGACAAAAAGGTCAGGTGACTTGCTGACAATCACACAGCTCAAAATGAGACAGATTTGAATTCAGATCTTCCTAACTCCATACCTAGTGCTCTCTCCACTATGGCAAATGTAGAGATATTTCTGATTCTCAGTTCATTTAAAATCATTTAAAATGCCAAATAGGATTTTGCCTTTATAGCAAAAATTGACATGAATCATAAATTCAAATATGCGAGCTGCTTGGTTTAGGCTGGAACGTTGAATATGGGGAAGGAAGGAAGTAGGAAGTAAGACTGGAAAGGTAGAATGATGCTAAGTCACTGAATTTCTGAGTATGTAGCTAGAATTGTATTAGTTAGGTTTCAGGAAACCTTTGAAAGGTTCTCAGCATGACTGATCAAGTCTCAGGAAAATTAATCAGACAGTGGTATGGAAAAAGGATGGATTGGAGTGGGAACAGACTAAAAGTGGAGAGTCATCAACTTTGAGAAAAAAAAAAAACCTCTTGCCCCTCTATAATAACCCTACTTCTCAACTCAACCCCAGTGCCTCCGCTCTGTTGCTGTCCTTCTGTATACCATACCCTGAAACATCTATTTTAGCATTAATGAATTCTCCTTCATTCTTCCTCTCTTTCTCTTGTACTCAACTTCCTTGCACTCATAGCAACTTGGCTCCCTTCAAATTTAATACTAATGATAACAACAACTAGCATTTTCATAAAACTTTAGGGGATCTATAAAATTCTTTTCAAATATTAATGTATTTTATCCTTATAACATGCCCAGGAACTAGGTGCTCTTATAAGCATAATTTTACAGATTAGAAAATAAAAATAATGTAGGCAGAAGTTAAATAATTTGTCCAGGATTGTACATTATAAGTATTTGAGGCCTGATTAGAATTCAAGTTTTCCTGACTCCAAATCTAGCACCCTATATACTATGCCACCTAGCTGTATTAGTCCATCGCAAATCAAAAGCCACTGAATTTCTGACTACTGTGTGGCCTGTAGCAGATGCTCCATCTTTCATGCCCCCAGACACCCTGGACTAATAAGGAAAGTAGGCATCTTCCCAGTTTCCCATGAATTCTGAGTTACCACATTTATTACTATAATATTGTTAACAGTAAAAATTATCTATGTTAACAATTTTAAAATATTCATCTTCAATCCTGACCCAAACTCCAGGCATGTATCTCTAAATGATACATAGCAGCCAAGAGTCTCTTGATTGTTTGGGATTCAACCTTCAGTTATCTACCTACCTTTGTTTCACAAGGATTCTATCTTTTTATGCTAATATAACTCTAGCTGTTAAAAAAACAAAAGAGGAGATATGGCCCTACCTGTGTCCAACAGCAAAACAAGCAGCTAGAGTAGTATTAGCATTACAATTAGAAATTTCTGGGCCTTTAGTAAAAAATACAAAGCACACACTCAGCTGAAAGGACAGCAGTATACGGCAAGACACCTGCCCAGATGGAGGAGAGATGAGAGACCTTACGACACATACATGAAGCCACTCCTGGAGAGGCTGCCCCACTAGAAAGAGGAGACTTTCTGATAAGCTTGCCCCAGGCGTCCCTTGATAACTTCCTATTTTAACCAATTATTCTTGCTCACTTGGTGCTAAGCTCTATTTCTTCCCTGTTGCTGAAGTATTCTAACTGCTGTTAAGATTCCTCTATTTTAAATCGCCTGGACAAAACCTAAGGCATCTTGCCCTACTTAAAGTTTCTGTTTGTACCCTGATTTTCCTTATTTTCACACCCTATCTACATCTATCTACAGCTGAAAGCTAACTTGAACAATTACAAGTCTCTCAGGGAGAGCTATGAAGCATGCTATACGACTTCAAGGCTGCCTGCAAGTGGGCCATGGCTTGCTATCAGACACCGGGTGTATTAGTACAATACTTCTTAAACTGTGAGTTGCAACACCATACAGGGTCACATAAATGAATGTGGGGGTCCTGAAAAATTTGGCAACAGTAAAAGTTTTCTGAATGTGGAAGGACCAAAAATGAATTCAAAATCAAACGTGTTACTAATCTGAGGTGTTTCTGGCAGTGCTTTCCTGTGTTGCCTCACACAACTTCACGGCAGCCTTGGTTCTGAATACACAATATGCATACTTTGCACATGCCATCACACCACTGAACACCAATGTACATAGCCAGAAACACCTCGGCTCAGATTCAAGGCAATAATATGTTAAGAATTGCAGTGTTTTTTGTGATTGCACGCCACCATGAAAGGTGGGAAGGGAGGGGAGAAAATTTGAAACTCAAGGGATTGTGGAACTGAATCTTGTAAAGTAAAAGTAAATAAACAAGACAATGAAAAAAAAGAAAAATAAATAAATATATGAAAACTGAAAAAAAAGTGCTTTAATGTGCATACAAAGTTTTCTGCTCTTATGGAAACATAATAGTTTAATTATGGAAAATAAAGACTTTTAATATTTTCCTATTAAGAAGATTCTGGGAAGATGGAAGAGTAGGTCAGAAAATCCCAAGCTCTCCAGATTTTCTCCCACAGAAGAGATGAAATAGTGCCTCAGGGAGATTATTAAGGAATAAAAATAATAAATAAGAGTAGGAGTAGAACAGGGGTCCTTTTGGGACAATCAGAGAATATTTGAAGAAAAATCCCAGGACAAGGTTTGGTTCATGTGAATAATAAGCACTCTGAGCTAGGTCCTAAATCTGTTTAAAGCATAAGTGGAAATCCCTGGGGTTATCTGGATTGGAAAGCTGCCTTAAGACTCAGCAGCAGGAACTCTTACCCCTGGGACATTGAGGAGTGCTGGGAATCTGAGCCAGAAAAGATCAAGGGAACCTCTGCTGAAAAGGAATGCCTGACCCAGCTGTGCTGCAAAGATTGGGGAGTGGGAGGAGGGTGGACAGCGAGAAGGAACCAGCACACTCCTGATGAATACAGAAGCAGGGAGGCAGGATATTGCTGACTGTGAGTGCTTATGCGAAGCTGGAGATTTTGGTTCCAGTTCCAAGTCAGAGGGGAGAACTAAAGGAGGATCTGAGGCCAGAGTTCCCATCCCCCAAACATCAGGACTAGAGATGATTATAAAAACTAAGCTACTACAAATTTTAAAAAATATACAGGCAAAGGAGAAGGAATCCAACCATAGGGAGTTACTATGGAAACGGAAAAAAACTGGTGTTTGTCTTCAAAGGAGGATGCTGAAACAAATAAACTTTCTTCTATCCCAAAGAGTAATGTCAAATGGTCATCTTCTCTAAAAGAATTCATAGTAGAACTTTAAAAATCTTTAAAAATCAAATAGGAAAGATTGAGGAAAAAAAAACGACCCAAGAAAAACAAGACGATTATGAAAAGAAAGTTAACCAATTAGAAAAAGAGATCCAGAATCTCAAGGAAGAAAACTCCTCTTTGAAAATCAGAATTGGGCAAAGGGAAGCCAGTGAAATTATAAAATATCAAGAAGTAATAAAGCAAAATATAAAGCATGAAAAAATAGAGGAGAATGTGAAATATTTCATAAGAAAAACAACTAATCTGGAGAACAAATCAAGAAGAGAAAACATAAGAATAATTGGACTACCTGAAAGCTTTGATAAAAAAAAGAATCTTGACGCAATAATATGAGAAATAATTAAAGAAAGTTTTCCTGAAGCATTAGAACAAAAGTGAAAATTAGAAATAGAAAAAATCCATTGATCACCACCTGAAAAAGATCCTATGAGGAAAACCCATAGGAGTATTATAATCAAATCCAGAAACCCCCAGCTCAAGGATAAACTATTATAAGCAATAAGAAAAAAAAATTTAAATATGGTAATGCCACATTTAGAATTACACAAGACCTAACAGCAGTGCCACTAAAAGACCACAGGTCTTGGAACACTAAATCTCAAAGAATGAAAGATTTGGGGCTCTGGCCAAAAATATCATTCCCAGGAAAGCTAAGCATAATCCTGAATGAAAAAAAATGGATATTTAATGAACTGTCAGACATTCAGAACTTTGTTTTTAAAGAAACCAAATTTAACAGAGCCTTGGACATTGGACATAGAAGATCTAGACAAGAGCCAAGAGAAAAATAAGGTACCAAAGACTATTTACAAGGGACACAGTAAGGACAAACTATTTGCCTTTTATGTATGTAAAATGCAAAGCATATATCTAAAATTGTTACTAGTAATTGGGTAGAATATAATAAAGATTGGGGTAGAACTGTTTATGACATGACTTTAGAAAGCAAAGCAGTTTATTAGCTAATCAGCTAATGTTTGGCTAATTAAAGAGTAACTGTTTTATACCAATGAAGTATAAGAAAAAGAACTGACAGAAGATTTAGATGGTGCAGGGGGGCTATTATTCTGGAAACCTTTCATTGGGAATGGGTTCAAGAGGGAACAATACATAGATAGATAGATAGACAGATAGATAGATAGATAGATAGATATACACACATATCCCGAAGTGCATAAAAGTCTTCTAAATTCAGAAAGAAATAAAGCACTAAGGGCATATGGAATGGGGAGAGGATAAAGGAGAGATCTGTAGAGGGGAGGGTGAGGGAGTAGATTAAAGGGGGTGTATAGAAGGGTATTTAGATTAATGAGAATGGAAGGATAAAGGATGGATCCTTGGGAAGATAAGGGGGAGCATCTCTAGAGGGAAGGGTGAGGGAATAGGCTAAAGGAGGGGTTAGAAGGGTATTTAGATTTATGGGAATGAGAGGATAAAGGAGGGATCCTGGAAGTTCGGAATTAAGTCAAGTGATAGGAGGGCAATGAGAGGGTAGAAGTAAAGTGGAGCAGTTAGGAAGGATAGGAAATAAGAAATACACACCAACATAAAAACAAAGATGAGAAGTGGAATTTGTTAGGGAAAATATATGTCTGTATGTATGTATATATGCATTTATGTGTATATATGTAAATGTGTATCTATATATCTATAGCTACATATAAATATATCTGTGCTTAATTGTAGCCTTCTGGAGGATGTGGGAGGTGAGAGAAAGGGGGAAAAAAGGACAGACTAAGAAGGAGCAGCTGGGTGGTATAGTGGATAAAGTACCAGCCCTGGAGTTGGCAGGACCTGAGTTCAAAATTCTACCTCGGACACTTAACACTTACTAGCTGTGTAATCTGCAAGTCACAATCCCAATTGCCTCAACAAAATTTAAAAAATAAAAATATTTTCTTATTGTAATTCCTCAGCAATAATTATCAAATTAATATATCTTTGGACTGGATTGTATTTGAATATTTGGCTTCAAAAAATTGCCATTTTTTTCCTTCTTTTTTTAATTACAGCAAGTAAAAACAAGTCTTTCAATAATATTTCTCCACCATCACTGCTATATGTGTATGTAAGTGTGAATATCAATTTCTTAAAAAAAAATTAAGCACAAACAAATGTAATTTCATAAACTAAAGCAAGCATTTATCTGAGAAGTTATTAGCAATATTTATTTCTATTTTAGGACAAAAATATTTTTCAGTTATGGATAGGTGATTAAATTTAGACAGAAGAGGTAAAATACTGATGACAGTGCAGCAGTCTTCACTATCAGGTTGTAGTACACCCAAATTGAGAAGAAAAAGAAAATATGTTGAATCATTTTTGCATTATGGATTCACTTCAAATAATGATGATGGTGTGAAAAAATCTCTTTGTTTAATTTGAAATGGAGTTTTGCCTACGGAGAGCATGAAACCAGCCAATCTAAAATGACATCTTGATACTAAGCATTCAGCATACTGCAATAAATCAAAGGAATATTTTAAACTTTTAAAATCTTCAAATAAATAAAAAACGTTTTGAGAAATTTATTGCCATCAACAATGAGTATTTACTTGCACCTTATGAAAATTCTTATTTAATTTCAAAAAATAAGAATTCTTATGTGAGAGAAGATTCTGTGTTACCTGCTGCTATAAAAAGGTCAGAAATAGTTCATGGGCTAATGTGGAAATATGTTTAATATGATTGTACATGTATAGCCTATAACATTTTGCATGCCATCTTGGTGAGGGTGGAGAGGTGGGAAAGAGGGGGAAAATTTAGAACCCAAAATCTTATAAAAATAAATGTTGAAAACTAAAAATAAGTAAACATTTTAAAAAATAGTTCGTGGGGGAAAGTATGGGGATGAAATTCATAAAATTCCTTAACTGATACTGCTTCCAAAAGAATTTCCGAAATTGGCAATGATCAATTCCAGCAGTTTATTACCAAGCTGAAGGGCAGCCCAAAGTTTGCAATCCAGTTATTTGAAACAACTGATATTTCTAACATGGCACAGTTGTTACTTTATGTAAGATATGTTTTCTTTTTTTTTGCGTTTTTTTTGGAGGGCAATTGGGGTTAAGTGACTTGCCCAAGGTGACATAGTTAGGTTTTTGTGTGTGTGTGTGTTGTGCCTGAGGCCATATTTGAACTCAGGTCCTCCTGACTCCAGGGCCAGTGCTCTATTCACTGCGCCACCTAGCCGCCCCATGAAGGAAGCATTCTTGAGGAATTATTGTGGCCCTTGGGAAGGGCACACAAGAGGGGAAGGTATGGATCTTAAAGTCAATGAAATTTTCATAAATGAAGGCTTACAATGGAAAATTGCACTGAAGTCTGTACAGATGGTGCTAGAGCAATAATGGGCTAGAATGTTGGATTTCTAGCAAAGGTTAAAGCTAGTGGCAATGAACACATCACTTTTATTCATTGCATGATCCATCGGGAGACATTCATAACCAAAAAAATTATCACCCAGGTTAGATGTTGTGCTTCTCAATACTGTTAAAATCATTAACTTCATTAAAAGCCATCCCCATAACAGTCATTTTGTTTTCAGATCTTTGCAAACGCATGGACTCAGATTACAAAAACTTATTACCACATGCAGAGGTAAGGTCAAGAGGACAAAGTTTAAGCAGATTATTGAAATTGAAAGATGAAGTTGTTATATTTTTGACGGAACAGAAACCCAATTTTGTTATTTTTATAGTGTTTTATGGCTTTCAAAACTGTGTTGTTGATTTTTTTTTAAACTCAATGATTTAAATATGTTGCTTCAAGGAAAAAATGTAGCATATTTATGTTAAAAGATAAAATTGAAAGCATTAATAAAAAGTTAACATATGGAAGAATAGGGTGGAAAATGGTTCTTTAGAAATGTTTACAGCTACAGATGATTTTATGATTGAAAATAACCTTCCCAAAGATATAATTGTAAGAGTTGTCTTTGATCATTCGAAGTGCCTAGAGACACAGTTTCAGAAATACTTCCTCAAATTTTGATTCTGAAATACTAAGTTGGGTTCATAAACCATACTCAATTGAAATTACAAACATTAGCCATCTGTCATTAAAAGTTCAAGAAGAATTTATCAAATTATCAAGAGACACTCGTTTAAAACTTGAGTTTCCTAAAAAATCATGAAATGAATTTTGTCTTGGGATTAAGATAGAATTTTCAACAATTTCTGAAATGGCCCCAAACATAGTTCTGCCATTGTACACTACATATTTATGTGAAGCAGCGTTCTCGGCACTGACGATTATAAAATCAAAATATCAATCAACTCTGAAAAACATTGAAGATGCTCTATGGCCTGCAATATCAAACATTCTGCTAAGATTAAATTCTTTAAATAAAAATAAACAAGCAAGTCTATCTCATCAGCATACAAATGTTCTTTCATCTTTAATAAAAGGTAAAATTATATGTATACCCAAGAATTGTTTTAAAATAAATTTATTTGTGATTTATTATTAGCAAATGTTTGATTTGTATGCCTCTTTTATATCCTTATATACCCAGGAGCACATAAAAATTTCTCTGATGAAAAGGGGTTGTGAGAGGAAAAAGTTCAAGAAGTCCAGTGTTAGAACAAGGAATCTTTATTTAGTCATCTTACACAAGTCCTACTCTTTGTGACCCCTTTTTGAGTTTTTTTGGCAAAGATAGCAGAGCAATTTGCCTTTTCCTTCTCCAGCTCATTTTACGTATTCTGAGAAAACTAAGGCAACCACAATTAAATGACTTACCCAGGGTCACACAGTCTGTAAATATCTGAGGTCAAATTTGAGCTCAGGTTCTCCTGACTCTAGTCCTGGCATTCTATCCACTGTACCACCTAGCTGCCCTTACCTTTAGCCTAGTCACTTCTCAAAGAAGCAGAAATATGGTGTCAAAATAACTGAGATAAGAGGAAGTAACAAAGCTGGAAATTAGAAAGGGAGCACAAGTGGTGTTACAGCATAAGGCAGGCTCCATTTGAACCATTGCTTTACTGTAAGAAATAATTCAGGCTATGGGAACCTTAGCTGTAGGAAACAGCTTAGGCGGATGGCACAGGCAATCAGTTAGACTCTCTAAAAGGGTCAAATAAGGTTGTAATTTTTACACCTACAGTACAACTGCCATACAAACAAACCATCAGTGGAGGAAATGAGAAAAAGTAATAATATGAATCATGCTCTCTGAGGAAGACACCCATACTACCAGCTGGTAGCTTCCTATTATAACTAATTTTTCTTAATATCTATTCTATTCTTAATACCTATCCTAGGTTTTAAGCTATGGTGTTTCTACTTTGCAGAAGGACTATGAACATCCTAGCTTTCTCTCAATCTGATACCCCATAGCAAGACCCAGAACACTCTATCTAAGCCATACTTCTAGTCTCAGATCAAAGAATGCTGTCTTTTATGGAAACCAGCCTATACTTGGGCATGAGGGAGTGTTTAGTGGGATAGGATGCACGTAGCTGGAGCTAGAAAGGCATGACTGGATGAGGTTAGATGAGGTAGTACAGAGATCATCACTTAGGGGTCACTCATTTTGGCATCTTTGTGTAGTCATTGGGGGGTATGTTTGTGTGTGTGTGTGTGTGTGTGTGTGTGTGTGTGTGTGTTCCTAAGATGTCGATATTCATCCAGGAACATGGATCATGCTACGCCAGGATCCACACACGCTGCATCAGAAGAACGCTGCAATCAGACAACCAAGCATTGCTTCTGAAGGTACCAGCTGAAAATCTGTACTCATTTGTGTGTAGTTCGTGAGGACAATAGACATGGAGCCTAAATGACATGTTGAAAATTTCTGGGGTTTGTGATACAATTTTCTTCTGGTTCTCTTCTGATCTAACTGTCCCTTTTAAGTTTCCTTTATTTGGCTCTATGGATGTTCCCAAACTCTATTCTGGACTCTCCTTTCTTTTCTCTCTCTATACTCTATCTTGGTGATTTTATCACCTCCCAGGAATTTAGTTATTCTCTCTATGATGATAACTTCTTGGTCTATATATACAGCTTGAATCTCTGCCCTCATCTTTACTTCTGCATCACTAATTGCCTGTTAGAGATATCAAAGCAGATACGCCAGAGACATGTCAAACTTGACATGTCCAAAACAATTCATTACTTTCCTTCACACCCCTCCCACCTCCCCACACACATACCTCTCTTCCAAACCTCAGTATTTCTGATGAAGAAATAGCTATCCTTCTCTCGTCCAAGGTTAATGACCTCAGTATTATTCTGAACTCCTCACCTTCTCTTACCCAACATAGCCAATCAGTTATCAAATCTTGCTATTTATATCTTTATATCTCTCATATTTGACTCATCTTCATTCACACAACAAATACCTTATTTTAGGACCTCATCACCTCTCACCTAGATTGTAGTAATTGCCTGCTAGTTGAACTCTCTACTTCAAGTCTTTCTAAATTCCAATCCACCCTCCACACAGCTACCAAAGTGATTTTCCTTGAACACATAGCTGCCAATATCCTACTTAACAAACTCTAGTGGTTCCCTATTACCTGAAAGATAAAATCCAAAATCCTATGCGTGTGTATGTATGTAAGTATGACTTTTAAAAGCCCTTCACAAACTGGTCTTAATATATCTTTCCAGCCTTATTGTACATTCCTCCTCCTCCTGAGCTCTATAGTTGAACCAAACTGGCTTTGTCTTTAATCCTCATACACAGCACTCTATCTTCTGACTGTAATTTTGCACCATCCCCGTGCCTGGAATGCACTCCATTACCTCTGCCTCGTAGAATCCCTCTCTTCCTTTAAAGCTCAGTTCAAGCCCCACTTTCTACAAGGAGCCTTTAAGCCTTTCCTAATCATATAAATGTTTACTATGGTGATTGATTAAATAGGGGCATAACCTTCATGATTTCTACTGAAGAATACCCTCTCATCCTCTCCAGGCACCTAGTACTCTTGTGAACTACTTTAAACTCTAATTATCTGTTCTCCTAGCAAACAAAAACAACCTATTGTTTTCTGCACAGCATCTGAGACAAAAATTATTATGTCCCATTGAGAGTAGACATCTGAGCAATTCACAACCAGGGAGCACAGTTATCTGTAAAAGTCAAGTGCAATCAGCTCAGTTATGTAGTTCTGTGATGATGAAAGAATTAACCCCTAAATATTTATTCTGATCACCTGCCAAGTGCACAAGAAGGCACAGGAGGCAGGAATGACAGGCCTAAGCAAGTTAGTCTTTCTATCATAAAGTCATGACTTTTTCTATGACATTTTCTGATTAATAACTAAGAAGTATTTGAAGTTTATAGGGAACATGCCATCCAGGGAAACTGCTCAGAGTTGTGCGTCCTGATTCTTGTAGACCATGCAAGAACTTTGGAGCCACCTTTTGGCTATGTAGTAACCCAGAACTGAAAAGATTTGATGTTTGCCACGTGGCAAACCTAGAGTGGTCTTTTGGTTTTCTTCCTACCTCATGACAGCATGATAAAAGCATGAGTAGTTTGCTACATTTTAAAAACAGAGATAACTTCTGTTTTATTTTCTTCCTTTGACCATAAAAATGGTATCACATAATGCTAAGAATTTTAGTGAAGACTGGAAAAGGGCTGGCATTCTCTACCTTAACATGGTACCTAACCAGGGGAACACCACCTGGCAACTAATAGAGGGATAATCAACAAAGCAAGACTGACTCTTTTCCACTTTTGTGCTTGTTTTGTCTTCATCTTAGTTGAGTTAGTATCTCTCTCAAAATAATCTGCGTTCAAACATAAAGGCTACATTGTGACTTTGATGGGTGATGGTTTGAAGATCCAGTTGGTCAAAAATCACAGTTTTTAAGGAGAGTAGCTTTATCAGAAAAGATGATCACTGACAAAAAAAGACTGGTCCAAGCCAGACCCATTTTACCAGCAAACATGTAACAAGAATTGTTTAGATAGAACAGAACCAAGGTGATATAAAAAATTACCAACCAGTTGCTCTGCAAATTGACACATTCTGATCATCCTCTCAGTAGGCTATAACAGTAATTTTAGGGTAAATTACTGTTATGGGAATCTGAAGATCTTCCCTGCCCCTAGGCCCTTGGCTTAAGTAGCGTAAGTGGCCCTGAGAATCTTCCCTGATTTGAAAGTATACCCTGCCCCCTAATAGGCTGAATGTGGTCACGTGGAGCCTGCGGCGGGAGGCTTGTTTTTTGGGAATGCCCGGGCCTTATAGCTTTCTGATTGGGCAGTGGGTCAAGAGGGCTGTGACATTCTCTGATCTGGGAGAAGGCTATATATACTGCTGATGTGAGGCTTTGCTTTGGGGCTCACTTTGAGAATAGTTGTGTGATTTGGCCAGATGAGACTCTGGGAAGCCGTTGAGCCCCTCGGCTTTGAAAAATGTTAATGCTTCCCTCTCTGATAACTGAATAGGTATGGATGTGATGGTCAGATGGTTGAAAGCCTGTCTGATGATCTGTTTCTTTGTCTGCTTGTAACTTCTGCTTGTTAACTTGTGTTTGTAACATTCTCTGAAGTTCAGGGGGCTGACTTTTTCCCCTGAACTAGGTAAATGATATATGTTTGATTGATTAAAGTGAGACTGTTAACCAATTTTGAGTTGCTTTCCTTTGGAAAGGCAGATTTAAGAACCTGTGCTAGCAACCGCCATAGGTATGCTAGGGTGCTTGCTGATTCAATTACATAATCTTGTTTTAAGTTTGTTTTTGCCAAATACATATATGTGGATGTGCTATGTTTAATACTCCTTTTGTGTATGGGGAAATAAGTACCTGTTACATTCTTGATTTATATTGCGTATTGAATGCCTTTTTAAATTCCCATTTTTTAGAAGGGGGAGACCCCAGATGCGAACCTAAACCTAAGTTTTAGATAATTTGTCCTTGAGACACCCAGAGCTAAGTCTTAATGAGCTAAAGAGTACAAAACAAGTGATCCTATCATTTTCCCCCAACCACTTATTAAAGACTATTTTCCTCCAGGACTAAATCTCTGAGTTATGTGCCTAGTTCTAGAAATAGTCATCCCTTAAATTAAAGTCAATGGACATATTTCTCCAACCCCTATGGATCAAGCAATGGTTCTTTAATATTAGATAAACAATAGATTTTAATTGTTGGTATTGTTCTTCCAGAAACAGTAGCCATGGCTTAGCAACTCTATGTCTGATGTGAATCATCGAGTGCATCTAACTGAAGCAAATTTAACTTTATTGGAATCACAATTACAAACTTGTTTCTTCTTTCCTTTGTGCATTTAAATACTAATATTTTAGAACAGCAATAAGTTTGTTTTGCATTGTTTAAGAGGTATATAACAGTATAAGAATGTTGGTCACTCAATCTTCACAGCCTACGTATTAGGAATCCAAAGACTTCATTCAGAACAGTGAGTCACTTTATCATAACCTAAAAACAAATGGCTCTTAGGTTAGGCAGCTCTACAATTATCTGAAAATATCTCTGAATAGCAGCTTTATGTTACATTTGATAATGAGGAAATATGGAGATATTATAATGATGATATAAATAGGTCACAGTCCTCTGAAAATATGGTCTATGGAGGGTGGGGGAGCAGCAAAACCAAGACAGAGGAATAAAAGCAGATGCTTGCTTGAGATCTCCCCCAAACCCCTCCAAATACTTGTAAAAATTACTCTAAACAAATTCTAGAGAAGCAGAACCCACAAAATGACTGAATGGAACAAAATTCTAGTCCAAGACAACCTGGGAGGTCAATAGGAAAGGTCTGTTGCACTAGTCTGTGAGAGGAGCACAGTCCAGCACAAAACAAGCCAGCACAGACTGGTCTCCCAACAAGCCTGGAGTAGGCCTCAAGGGACTGCCACTGGCAACTGTGGTGGTTTCTATACTTCTCAACCCACAAATGCCAAAGACAAGTTAGAAGGTCAGTGGGAAAGGTCTGTCTGATCTGGGTGAGAGAGGAGCATGAGCTGATCCCAGCCCCAGGGCAGTGGAGGTGTCAGTGGAGGCAGCTGCTCTCTGAGCTCTCAGTCCACAGACAGTGTGAGGATTAAGGGGCTGATCAGAGAGGTGTATCACCAATGCTATATTCATAGCACCTATGGCAGCTATGAATATGCAGGAATAATTCTACATCACAAAATATAACAGACTCTCCACAGGGAAGACAGAACCAAAACATTTATTCAAACACCAGACAGCTGAATTCCACCACCAGAAAGACAAATCCATTATAGCAACAAAGAAATCTATACACAATAGCAATGTAGAGGGCACCACCATCCCCAAGCTTTCCCCCTGCTAGGGCCTTCCCACAAGCAACATTCACAGTTGCTGATGGTTCTTATCTCTCCTTCAGCTCTAACTACTCTGACCAACTTCCTCTGAGCTTTTATCTACCATTCTTGCTCTACCAGTTCAGCAAGCTTCTCCCATCAGAGCTTTCATGTGACTCAAAATCATGTGACTTAGGCTTCCAAGTGACTTAAGAACATTAATGAATGGGAAAGATCTTCCCATTGACATTACCATTACACAGCAAAGATCAGGAGATGAGTAAAAACCTTTCCTTTGATCATATCACCTTGGAAGAATGAAAAAGTTACAGGTACCTAGAAGTATCTCTGAGAAAAGTAGCCCCAAAACCCTAAATAAAGTATATATATATATATATGTATGTATATACATACATACACACACATACACACACACACACACACACACACACACACACATACTATCCTAATACTGAGAAAGGTCTCATGAGTTACAAATATCAACTTTCCATGTAGGAATGTAAACAGTTCAACTTTAATATATCCCTTATGGCTTCTCTTTCCTGTTTACTTTTTCATGTTTCTCTTAAATCTTATATCTGAAAGTCAAATTTTCTACTCAGCTCTCATCTTTCCATCAAAAATGTTTGAAAGTTCTCAATTTCATTGAAATTCCACTTTCCCCCTGAAGTATTACACTCAATTTTTATGGGTAAGTTATTCTTGGTTTTAATCCTACCTTCTTTAATCTCTGGAATATCATATTCTAAACCCTGATCCCTTAGCATAGAAGCTGCTAAATCTTGCATTATCCTGATTGTGTTTCCACAATACTTGAATTGTTTCTTTCTGGCTGCTTGTAATATTTTCTCCTTTACCTGGGAACTCTGGAATTTGTCTACAATATTCCTAGGAGTTTTCGCTTTGGTATCTCTTTCAGGAAGTGATCGTTGGATTCTTTCAATTTCTATTTCTGTTTCTCTGTTCTAGAATATCAAGGCAGTTTTCCTTGATAATTTCTTCAAAGATGATGTCTAACTTCTTTATTTGATTATAGTTTTCAGGTAGATGAATAATTTTTTAATTATTTTTCCTGGATCTATTTTCCAGGTAAGTTGATTTTTTAATGAGATATTTCACATTGTTTTCTATTTTTTTTCATTCTTTAGGTTTTGTTTTATAATTTCTTGATTTCTCATAAAGTCATTAACTTCCATTCATTCCATTCTAATTTTTAAGGTATTATTTTCTTCACTGAGATTTTTGACCTCCTTTTCCATTTAGCCAATTTTGCTTTTTATGGCATTCTTATCCTTGTTGACTTTTTGAACCTCCTTCGCCATTTGGGTTAGTCCATTTTTAAAGGTGATATTTTCTTCAGCATTTTGGGGGTTCTTCTTTAGCAAACTGTTGACTAGTTTTTCATTATTTTCTTGCATCACTCTCATTTCTCTTCCCAAATTTTCCTCTACTTCTCTTACTTGATTGTCAAAATCCTTTTTGAGCTCTTCCATGGCCTGAGATAATGTCACATTTTTCTTGAAGACTTTGGAGGTAGGAGACTTGCCTTGCTGTCTTCCTCTGGTTCTATGATTTGATCTTCCTCATCACCAAAGACATTAGAAAATACCTATTTACCAAGAAAGTGAACTTTTTCAGTCTTATTTTTTTCCTCTTTGCTCATTTTCACAGTCAATTACTTGACTTTTGAGTTCTTTGTTAAGTGGAGGGTGTACTGACCCAAATTTCAGGAGTTTTGTGCAGTTGTTTTCAGAGATATCTCTAGGGACCTGTAAATTCCCAATTCCTTCAAAGTGGTATGATCAAAAGAGAGGTGTTTACTCCTCTTCTGGCCTGTGCTCTGGTCTGTGAGCAACCACAAGCACTCTTTTCTGCGCTGGAACTGCAAGGAGGTTTCCCTCTCCATAGCTCCACCATGGCAAAACTCCTCCTTGCCTCAGGACTCCACTCAGGACTCTGAACTGCTCAATTCACTCACTGTCTGTAGGCCGAGAGCTCCAGAAGCAGCCACAGCTGCATCAGTGGCTGCTGCCACCCTAAGACTGGGGCTGGGGCTAGGGCCAGACCATGCCCCTCTCTCATTCAGGTGAAAGAGCTTTCACACTGACCTTTGAAGCTGTCTTTTGTGTTTGCGGGTTGAGAAGTCTGGAAACCACCAAGATGCCAGTGATTCAGTGTCCCGAGACCTGCTTTCTGTCTCATCTGGATGGCCCCCACTGGCCTGTGCTTTGCTCTGAGCACAGTGCAATAGACCCTTCCTATCAGCCTTCCAATTGTCTTGAGATAGAAATCTGTTTCACTCTGTCATTTTGTGGTTTCTGTTGCTCTAGAATTTGTTTAGAGTGATTTTTTTACAGGTGTTTTGAAGAGTTTGCGGGAAGAGCTTAATCGGGTCCATCATCTTGGCTCCACCCCCAAGGTTAAATATTTCATTGGAAAAACAACTGACCCATAAAACAGATTCAGGAGATATAATTTAACAATTATTGGACTACCTGAAAGCCATGACCAAAAAAAGAACCTTGACATCATCTTTCAAGAAATGATCAAGGAAAACTGCCTTGATATTCTAAAACCAGAGAGTTAAATAGGCATTGAAAGAATCCACAAATCATCTCATGAAAGAAATCCCAAAAGGAAAACTCCTAGGAATACTGTAGCCAAACTCCAGAGTTCCAGGTCAAGGAAAAAATATTGCAAGCAGTCAGAAAGAAACAATTCAAGTATTGTGAAAATAATCAGAATAACACAAGATTTAGCATCTACTACATTAAAGGATCAGAGGGCTTGTAATATGATATTCCAGAGGTCAAAGTAGCTAGGATTAAAACCAATAATCACCTACACAGAAAAACTGAGTATAATTATTCAGGGGAAAAAAATGGTCACTCAATGAAATAGAGATCTTTCAAGCATTCTTTTTATTTTTTAGTTTTTTTTATTAATTTGTTTATTTACTTTTAGTTTACAACATTCAGTTCCACAATCCCTTGAGTTTCAAATTCTCAACCCCCTTCCTTTCTGTATCAGCAATGCAGTATTCACAATGCCTACAGTAACTATAAGTATGCTGATATGGTTATAATCACAAAATGTAATAGGCTCTCTACCTGAGAAATATATCTAGAACATTTATTTAAATACAAGAAAACTGAGTCTCAAAACCAGAAAGTCAAAGCCAACACAGTAGTTATGAAGTTGGCACATGTAGGTAAAGTAGTGAACACCCACATTCTCAAGCCTTCAAAATAGGACAGGCTACCTCAGGCAAAGATCTTCTTCTCCTCACTCACAACAACTGCTCAGAGTCCAGGCAACTTGCTTCCAGCAGCTCCAGCCCCCCCACATTTTCCATCCCTGGCAGTCCTCAGCAGAAGCTCTTAGCAGAGATTCTGGCTGGCTCAAAATAAAAGGAGTTCGCACCACAACCACAGCCGCTGTCACTGCTTCCAGTTACCAAGGCACAGATGCTAGCTTGGCTCCGGCTTTCTCTTGCTCCACCCCTTTCTGCTATGTCAGCAAATTCAAGGGGCATGGAAGATCTTCAAATCCCAGTATCATTACACTTTCCTCCTTCCCCCCCCCCCCCATGGTGGCATGTAGTCAAATATAGGATCTACAAATACCTTTACATTAAACATTAGTCAGGTGGTAAAAAAGGATTATAACCAATGGAATGAACAATGGAAAAGAGGAAACAAAACAAAAAAAGAAAGAGAACAAGTATTTTGCTTCAATCTGCATTCATATTCTGTAGTTCTTTCTGTGGATGTGGATATCCATTTCCATGATAAGTCTTTTGTAGTTGTCTTATAACCTAACATTGCTGAGAGGAGTCCATTCTATCAAGGTTAGTTGTCACATATATGTTGTGTCTGTAACTGTGTACAAATTTCTGCTGGTTCTGCTGTTCTCACTTAACATCAGTTTATATAAGTCTCTCCAGGTTATTATGAAGTCTGTCTGCTCCTCATTTCTTATACCACATTAGTATTCCATTCCATTCATATAGCACAACTTGTTCAACCATTTCCCAATTTATGGGCATCCTCTTGATTTCTAATTTTTTGCCAACACAAAAAGAGCTGCTATAAATATTTTTGTATATACAAGTCCTACTTCTGTGATCTCTTAGGGATACAACCCTAGAAGTGGTGTTGTTGGGGCAAAGGGTATGCAATAATTTATAGCCCTCTGGGCATAGTTCCAGATTGCTCTCTAGAATGGTTGGATCAGTTCATAACTCCACCAACAATGCATTAGTGTTCCAATTTTTCCCCATCTCCAGCATTTATCATTTTCCTGTTTTGTCATCTTAGCCAATCTGCCTGGTGAGATGTGATACCTCAGAGTTCTTTTGATTTACATTTCTCTAATCAATGGTGATTTAGAGCATTTTTTTTCATATGCTTATAGATATCTTTAATTTCATCCTCTGACAACTGCCTGTTCATATCCTTTGACCATTTATCAATTAGGGAATGACTTGTATTCTTACAGATTTGACTCAATTCTTTGTATATTTTAAAAATGAGGCCTTTAACAAAGACACTGGTCATAAAAATTCTTTCCCAATTTTCCACTTCCCTCTTAATCTTGGTTACACTGGTTTTGTTTGTACAGAAACTTTTCAATTTAATGTAATTAAAATTATCCATTCTGCATTTTATAATGCTCTCTACCTCTTGTTTTATCATACAATCTTCCCTTCTCCATAAATCTGACAGGTAAACTATTCCTTGCTCTCCCAGACTGTTTACAGTATCAGCCTTTATACCTAGATCATGTATCCATTTGACTTGGTTTTGATATATGGTGTTAGATAGTGGTCTATGCCCAGTTTCTGCCATATTATATTCCAGTTTTCCCAGCAGTTTTTGTCAAATAGTGAGTTCTTATTCCAAAAACTGGGGAGTTTATCAAACAGTGGATTACTATAGTCATTGACTGCTGAGTCCCATGTACCCAATCTATTCCATTGATTCACTACTCTGTTCCTCAGCCAGTAAGAAGTAGTTTTGATGACTTGCTGCTTTATAATATGGACAGATACCTTCTCTAGCAATTTTTTCATTAATTCTCTATTTTCAAGCATTCTTGATGAAACGACCACAGCTGAATAGAAAATTTGATTTTCAAATAAAAGACTCAAGAGAAGCATAAAAAGGTAAACAGGAAGGAGAAATCAGAAGGGATTTATTAAAGTTTAACCGTTTCTGTTCCTACATGGAAAGATGATATTTGTAACTCCTGAGATCTTGTTCAGTATCAGGATGGTTAGAGGCAATACGTATAAAGAAATATATGATATATATATATATATATAGATAGATGATAGACAGATAGATAGATAGATAAATAGAGTCAGCACATGGTGAGTTGAATAGGAAAGGATGATATCTAAAAAATAAAATTAAGGAGTGAGAGGAATGTACTGAGAGAAGGAGAAAGGTAGAGGTACAATAGGGTAAATTATCTCACATTAAAGAGGCAAGAAAAATCTTTTACAGTTAGGGGAAGGGGGGAGTTGAGAGGGAATGAGTGAACTTTATTCTCATAGGATTTGGCTTAAGGAGGGAATAACATATACACTCAATTGAGTATGGAAATCTATCTTACCCTACAGGAAATTTGGGAGGAGGGGGATAAAAGAAAAGTGGATGATGGAAGGGAGGGTAGATTAGGGGAGGGGCAATTAGAAGCAAACACTTTTGAGGAAGGACAGGGTCAAAGGAGAGAATAAATGGGGGCACGATAGGGTGGAGGGAAATAAAATCTTTTACAATAAGTGTATATTTATAACTATAGAGAAACATTTCTAAACTTTATTGGGGCCTTCTGGGGGGAGGGGTAGAGGGAAAAAAAGAACAAAGTAAAATGCACAGCAGAGAACAAAAGAAAACTCAAAAGGAAGCAAAGAAAAGATGGACAATTTTTAACATAATGAGTATTATTTATCATGTAGGCTTTCTTTAATGAAAATTTATTGTTATATGTTTTGAATTCTCTCTTATGTTCTGTTATGCACATGACATGCTTTTATTTCTTTCTAACTTTGTATTTAAGTTCCAATAAAAAAAAGGTTAAAACACTTTTTTTAATTTAAAAAAAATTGTTTTTACACATGACTGGGAAATAAGATATACAGGCAATGGGGTATAGAAATCTATCTTGCCCTATAGGAAAATAGAAAGGGAAAGGGATAAGAGAAGATGTGGGGAGAGTTGATAGAAGAAAGGGCAGATTGGGAGAAGGGGTAATAAAAATGCATGATGTCTTGGAGTAGGGAGAAGGGAGAGACAGGGAGAAAACTTAGAACTCAAAATCTTGTGGAAGTGAATGTTGAAAACTAAAAAAAAATTATAGATAAAATAAAATTTGGTTTATGTAAAATCTACTCCATATTTGTTATTTTTTAGCATACCTACAGGGTGTGCCTATATTCATATCAATATAGCATATTATCATATGTGTATATGGACACATAAGCATATGTACAAAGATGCGAGAATTTTACACATGTGAATACTATGTTTGAACAGAGAAACATATGCATGTTATATGTACACAAATATGCATGTGGATGATGATACCATGTTGTGTGTGAATTTTGTATCTAAAACAGGAAGACTTGGAATCAATTACTGTTTTTGATTCTTCAGGGAAATTATTACACACTTTACACATATATGTATATACAGGACTCCAATTTCTGCATATATAAGCCAAAGGAATTCAAGATACATCATATTTTCCCAAAGTAATTTCCTCTAAAATTTTATATATATATGTATGTATGTATGGAGAGAGAGAGTATATATACTCATCTCCGTTAGAATATAAGCTCCTTACTTCATTTTTTGTATTTGTTTCCCTAGAGCCTAGTACATTGTCTGACACATAGTAGGTGCTTAATAAATGCTTATTGTTGTGATTGATGTTTGCCTTGTGAAATTTCTCCATCCCCCTAGATAAGATATAGCTTTCCTGAAAGCATCTGAATGCTATGCTAGGCAGTGTCGTGGATAGAGGGTTAGACCTGGAATCAGGAAGACTTGAATTCAAAACCCACCTTGGATACTTCCTAGCTGTATGTCCCTGAGCAAGTCATTTAACTTCGATCTCCCTTAGCTTCTTCATCTGTAAAATGATGATGATGATGATGATGATGATGATGATGATGATGATGATAAGACTACCATCAATATTAAATGAAAATGAAAAATTAAATGTAAAGTTTTTACAAAAATTAACATGCTATATTAATGCTATTATTATAGTCACAATAATTGTTTATTATTTTCTGAGGACATCTTATTTGGGGATGGGAGGACATGTTCCTGTGATTTTGTATTGGCACCTTTTCTATAACTAAGAGGCAGAATGACTTGACTAGCACACAGCAGTATGAGTCAAAGGCAGCACTTGAACCCACCTTCCTAACTCCAAGGAGAGCTCCCTATTCAGTACACTTTGCAGTCATCTTAGCTGACCAATTAAATTAAGAGAGGGAAAGGGAGAACTAATCCACCTCTCCTTTACTTATCTGAGACATTGATTAAATCCATATTATTGTCCCTTTTTCTACAAAGTAATAACCATTTCCACTGACATTTCCCATTTTTATGGTGTTACTTTAGAGAAAGAGCATGGCACACTGCCTGGTACACAGTTGGCAGGTTGAAATTTTTATTGATTCATTGACTATGAGAGTATCTAACATAGAAAATTAGTGTGCTAGTAACGCTGCCCATTTAGTCATACCTTTAGCATTTTTTCAAGTCTTTATCATTACCATCTTTTATAGTCAATTGTTCTAATCAGTCAATCCAAAATATTTTTAGAACAGTTTTTGCCTTTATAAAAAAATGTCTCTTTAGAGCAATAAGACTAAAAGTTGATTACTCAAAAAAAAAAAAAAATAGCACCAAAATCAATAAAGCTCTAGCCAAATTACTTTAAAAGATGTTGGTACCTATTTATTGGTACATAATTACATTGTTATATGGAAGGATATATATGGCAGTGGGCCAATCTCTCTATATGTAGTGCCTCAGTCTCCCCGCTACCAAATCTCTGCAATACTCTATTAAAAAGAGCTCTGTGCCAAAACAAAGGGAAGGGTTATGATCACTGATTGGGTCACTTAGACTAAATATCTGTTTTACATAAAATGAAGTTGAAAATTACTAGATCTATCATAGAATAAATTTGAACAGTTAAGTAGGTTCATTCTAGAAAGCTTATGTCTCCAAATAGTCTCCAAAAAAAGAACATTTTTATTATTAAGGTAAAGGATATTTGGGAGAATCCTGAATGCTTGTCCTCATACTGAAATTAACACCCCCAATTCTACTGTATGTAGACTTTAATTTCAATGATCATTTTGATTTTTTTATAATTTTGATAAGGAAATTTTTTTTCTGTCTTTACATTGATAATTTGTTTCTAAAAGCCTGTGTGCATCTCTTCTGAATAGTAAATGTTCCATCCTACATAGACAAACTTTTGAGTAATCCAAATGCCAATGATTCAAGATAAAATATTTTATCCTTTAACTAATAAGTGAGAAAGTGGAAAGCTATCTAGACTTGGAGTCAAGAAAATTGGAATTCAGTCCCATCTCTGGAAAAAAAAAAAAAGTGGTTGTGTGGCCTTCATTGAAGGAGAAGTTGCCAAGCTGCACTGGTAAGGGAGTTTAAGAATCTGTACCTTTCCTTTCATTAAATGAAAGTACTCTGTTGGTAGGATTTTTATTATTACACAAAAAAAATATTTGGAAATAAATTTCAACAATTATTTGAAGAACTGTGAAACAATTCATAAAACTAGGCAAAACTGCTTAAGATCTGAACCAGTTTAAGAAATTTTTTGGAAAAAATGTGACATTAAATATAAAATGTTTATGTTAACATCTTAACATCCTTTTATGTTTCACAGATTGCCAAATGACCTTTAAATGAGGCGGAGATTTGATTTGAATATGTTGATGAAATCACTTTGCTCAGGTGATATTGGGTAGAGAAGTGAAACCCTAAACTCCTAACTCTGTAGAACAGATGATGTTTTTGTGCTGAATACACTAATATTCATTATTGCAAAATGTGTGCCCAAAGTTCAGACATGAATATAAATCAAGATTTAGATTTGGGGGCATTCAAATACTAATCTCTATTAGGACATGGTTTCTGAATATAATTATGGTCTTTACTTTGCCCTGATATTAAAAATAAGCTTTTAGCAAATTAGTATTATGTAACTCCATGTAGTAACTGAGGCTTTATTGTTTTCATTACTCATCATTCTTTTAAACTAGGATTTCCTTTTTTGTGTTACAGCTGAGCAAAATGTTGCTCACATCTTGGGACTGGTTTACTTATTGCTTGTTTACAATCTATACTATCCTAAAATATCTTTAGTCCAAGTACAGTTATAAGATATAAAGTATAGAAGATACCCTAAAGGATTGATTTCAAGAAAATTACATATTGTAAACATTTTTCCCTTTGTACATACTACCTATCTTTCAGTATGAGATGAAAGGACTGATGTGTCTATACTTCTCAGTCAACTGTGAAGCCATAAAATTATGATCTCCTATAGAAAAAACAACCACATTCCTGTATTAGTTGACTTTGCTAAATTGTTTCTCTTTGTTATAGGAGAATGCTTATTGATGGAGGGGGTAGTAGGGCATCTACAAAAATAACTGAGATGTAAAAATCAAAGACCCATAAAATTGTGATATAAAAGGAGAATTAAAGATTGAAAAAATAAAATAAATCACAAAAACCTGGGTTCAAAACTCATCTCTGATGTTTATAACTTTTGTGAACTTAGAAAAGTCTACTTAATATCCCTCAGTTTCAGTTTCCTCATCTAGAAAATGAATGTTTTGGACTAGGTGGCCTCTGAGGAACCTTCTAGTTTAATTCTGACTTAATGATTTGCCCAACCTTTTCTCATTTTTTGAGGATAATATACATTATATATTTTCCCCCTTCTTTTACACAGTTGATACAGAAATCTGCTTTCAGTAACTTCCTTCTTTAACAAAACTCCAGAGTCTTAATGGAAATTTCATACTTAAGGGAACAAAGCATTTATATTATGCAAAGCACTTTACAGATATAATCTTAGTTGATCCTTACAAAAACTCTTGAAGTTGGTGCTATTGTCGCTTCCATTCTACAAGTTGAGGAAACCGAAATTGACAGAAGTTAAGTGACTTTCTCCAGGCTCAAAGCTCTAGTAAGTATCTGAAACTGAACTAGAAATTAGGTTTTCCTAATTCCATGCATAGTCACTGTATCCACTGTGCCACCTAGCTGCCCTTTGCTCACTTCAGTTCCAAGACTTAAGTTATTTCTGAGATGAGTTCACTAATTGGTTAGTCTCCTGAGGAAATATTTAGAGGCTTCATAGTGTAGGGGAAAAGTGATGGACTTGGAGTCAGGAGCCTACAGGGTTTAATTCTACATTGAGACACTTACTAGCTATGTTACTGTGGGAAAGAATCATATAACTTTTTTTTTTAGATTCTGTTTTCTTGGAGTGGGAGGAGCCGATATGGTGGCATAGAAGCAAGAAATTCTGTGAGCACCCCCAACAACCACCTCAAATACCTATAAAATATGACTCTAAACAATTTTTAGAGCTACAGAACCCACAAAGTGACAGAGAGAAACAAATTTCCCACTGAAGGCAGCCCAGCAGACCTACAAGAAGTGTCCATCACAGTGAGCTGAGAGGGGAGCGCAGTCCTCGTGAGCCATGCTGTTTTGGCCTCCGGGTGAAAAAATAGAAGGCAAAGTGAAATATCTCACTGGAAAAACCACGGGCCCAGAAAATAGATCCAGGAGAGACAATTTAAAAATTATTGGACTACTTGAAAACCATGATCAAAAAAAGAACTTAGAAAACATCCTTCAAGAAATTCTCAAGGACAATTGCCCTGATATTTTCCCAATTACATACAAAGGTAGCTTTTTTAACATTCACTTTTATAACTATATACTATTAAGTGGAAGATAATTTTAAAAAATAAATGCTTGTCAATTAGTGTTTCTTTTCCACTTACATAATAATTTTATTAATATGAAGAAGTTTATTTTGTAATCGTCATAATATTTCTGGTAGTTCACATACATTACTCAAATCACTCCAGAAGTTGTCTTCAATAGTGCACAAGCCATCAATACCTGACTTCCAGATTCTTATCCATGACCTTCCATAAGTTTGCCATGGAAGGTCCATCTAACATGCTACAAGTCTTCATCATTTTCTCCTGATGTTGGGAAAATGGAGCACTATGACTATCTACCTGTAATCCCATATTTTTACCATACATCATATATACTGTAGCAGTAAGCCCCCTAGCATACCCAGGGTGGCTGCTAGCACAGGTTCTTTGATCTGCTTCTCTAAAAGAAAGCAACTCAAAAAAGGGGTCAACAATTTTACTTTAATCAAACATATATCATTTACCTAGTACAGGGGAAAAAGTCAGCACCCTGAACTTCAGAGAATACAAAAAGAAGCAGG
>CM053591.1:36527621-36529831 GCA_028646515.1 Pseudochirops corinnae | reverse complement strand
TTAGTCTACTTTTTAAGGTGTTATTTTCTTCAGTCAGGTTGTTGACTCTTTTTTCATGATTTTCTTGCATCATTCTCATTTCTCTTCCTAATTTTTCCTCCACTTCTCTTACTTGATTTTCAAAATCCTTCTTGAACTCCTCCATGGAAGGTAACCAGTTCATATTTTTCTTGGAAGCTTTTGGTGCAGGAGTTCTGACTGTGTTGTCTTCTTCCCATTCCATGCTTTGATCCTTTTTGTCTCCAAAAAAGGAATCTAAAGTTGAGTGGCTGTGCTTGCTTTGCTTCCTTTGCAGTACTTGACTTTTGAGCTCTTTGCCACAGTAGAACTCTGCTTCCAGAGGGGAGAGCTTCCAGAGGTCCTGAATCTCTGGGGTTTTCACAGCTGCTGGAGCTATTAGGAGGGCATCGTCTCTACAGCCCCCACCAGCTTTGGCTCACTGGTCACACATCTCAGGACCACCACTCAAGACTACAATGTAGATCCAGGCAGGTTAAGGCAAGAGCACTTAGCCTCTGAATGATCACTTTGTCCTCCTATGATCTGCATGTTGGGAGCTCTGAAGCAGCCACATGGAGGTGGCTGCAGGGCCACCACTTCCGCTGCTTCTTGCTCTAGTGGTAGAGGCTGGACCGCACTCTCTCCTGCTTGTACGCTGCCATCTTGACTCCATTACCCCCCCAACTTGCCACATTTCCTGATTTTTTTAATAGCATGGATATGAAGGGTAACACAGGGTGAAAGTACAGATAAAAGCTCCTATGGGTACCATAGCAGTGGAGGTATAATTGGATTTACTGTGTCTTTTCTTCAAACTGATACTACTAGAGTGGTAGCTGGGTGGCACAGTAGAGAAAGCACTGGCTTTCAGGCCTGAGTTCAGTTCTATCCCCAGATACCTACTAGGTCACATGACCCTGGGCAAGTCGCTTAACCCAACTGCCTCCAAAAAAATTGATAATACTAGAATCATGCTGTCAGAGAATCTTTTCTAAAATATGCAGTAGAATGCCAAAGTTGGGATTCAAGCAGTAGAGGGCTGCTAAATGTTTAAAACATTTAATAATTAGTGGTTAATACACATATATCCACAACACATGTTTAAGTTTAATTTGAATTAGTAATGTTTTCTTTATCACTTTCTTAAGTCTAGAGTTGGTTCTCAACCTGTGGGTTATGTTCAGTTTGTAACAATGAAAATATATCCTGCATATCAGATATTTACATTATGATTCGTAACAGTAGCAAAATTACAGTTATGAAGTAGCAACGAAAATAATTTTATGTTTGGGGGTCACTACAACGTGAGGAACTGTATTAAAGGGTCGTGGCATTAGGAAGGTTGAGAACCACTGGTCTAGACAATCAAAACACAATAAATGAAACCCTGATTTGCAGTGCTTTCCAATTTCTGAGACAGGAATGCTTACACTGAAAATTTAATAGTATTTTCTGGCTGTCATGTATAAGGGGAGTTATATGGATAGAGTACTGGGCCTGGAGTCAGGAAGATATGAGTTCAGATGCAGCCTCAGACACTTAATGTGGCGCTGGGCAAGTGGCTTAACCTTGTTTGCCTTAGTTCTTCATCTGTAAAATGAGTTGGAGAAGAAAAACAGTAAACCCTTCCAATATCTTTGCCAAGAAAACATTAAAATGGGGTTGTAGAGAGTCAGATAAAACTGAAAAACAGCTCAAAATCATGTATAAGAGCTAGTACACATACAGTCTAACTCTTCTTGGACTTATTGCTTACCTGAATCTCCACCTGTACCACCAATATCTACTTGGCACAATAAGCATTTCTTGCATTCATGGGAGAAACATGTTTTAGGGGATGAGACAGAGTGAGTTGTTATCAGTCCTGCCATCAAACTTCATTAATGCTAACATCATCACATAGAAAGCCCAAAGAGGGGATGTGAGAAGATATCTCTTCTTTCCTCCTTCATAGAGGTGGAAAACACATGGATATGAAACATTTCACATATTTTCAGGTTTTTTGATTCTTAATTAATATTACTGATTTTTCCCCCTTTTCTTAAAAAAAAGATCATTTGTTATATGGCATGGCTCTGGGAAAGGTTTTAGGGAGGGATACTGGGAGAAATTTGGTGCTATATAAACAAAATATATCAATAAAATTGTTTAAAATAAAATAAAATAAAATAAATGAGTTAATGGAGTTCAGCTGGTTAAGTGGGAAGCAC
>CM053591.1:36507621-36522621 GCA_028646515.1 Pseudochirops corinnae | reverse complement strand
TACTCAATTCTTCTGACTCCAATTATAGTGGCTTGTCCACAAAGCTATTCTGTCTCTTATTCATGCTATTCAACCAGCTGCTTTCACTGTCTAGGAGACCGAGGTCCAGTACATGGAAATCATTTTCTCAAATTCCTACAGATAGTGCTTCAACTCAGAATGTTGCCAAGCTCCAACTTGACATTAAGAAGAAGCTTTTAGAAGACTAATTCTGAAATTCAGGTCTTATCCTAGTGGAGACAAATGTGCGTGTGTGTGTGTGTGTGTGTGTGTGTGTGTACATATACGTATATATGTCTATATATATGTATATATGCATGTATGTATGTATGTATTCTGGTGGATATAGTTATAACCCACCCTTAGATCCTTTTCTGTTTTAGGAAGACTCCAGGGTGTGTGTGTGGGGGGTGGAGTTGGTAAATGCACATGGGAGACTTACCAAGAACATGGTGGTAAATGCTTGATAACCAGATATATGGGGGGTACATATAGGCTATTTTAAAGTTTACATTATTAATTTCTTTTCCATCATTTTTGAAGTTTAGATAATTTGCAAAACAATAAATCAAACTGTAATTCATAACAGTTAGTAATTTACAAGGTATAAGCACTCACACTGATAATTTGATCATTGGGTCTGAGCTGGTATAAATGAACTCCAGTCTACTCCCTTGTTTTCCACAATAAATCTGGGACTGTGCTTTTCTTCTACCCAGATGAAGGAACTGTATAAACAAAGATGCAAATGGAAACTGATACCCAGTCATCCATCCCATAAGAACTTTCCTCCCACCATTTCTATCATGCTTATTCAGTATAGCATATAGAACATTTATCATTCTCCCCAAGTTCCAAATTCCTTCCTATCCCTACCTCAACTTCTTAAAGCACTCTGTTTATGCTCCTTGCCATATTTATAGCTGTAGAAAATAGTTTCATTTTGGAGCTAACTAAAAAAGAATGAAATCGAGTCAATGCCAAGTGAATAATTGGGACCAGGAAAGGCAGGAGGGAATGAGAATGAGAATGAAAGGTTGAGTTATCTGTACAGAGAAGGAAGGTCAGAAAGTGATACAGACAATAGGGACAATGCCCCATGTTAAAATTGAAATACCCCAAACACCAACAGCAAAACCTGACCACTTTCATAGCAGTTTGCTTCATACGCAGTACTCTTTTTCTATTCTAGATATATTGATGTTTGTCAGATGTGTAATAATAAAAAGGAAAATCTTCAAAACAAAAAAAAATGGTTATCTACATACTTCTATCTCTAGGTATAGTGGTAGGCAGATAGTGGTTGCTGTTAATTTGCCCCTCGTAGTCCTCTGCTGATATTATCACATACTCATCTAACCCATACCTGAGCTGAGATAAAGCTGTGTATTACCATGCTTCCACTTTGGATAAAAATCTGCCCACTGTGTGAACCCAAGAACATATGCATATACACTCAATGTTAGCATTAGCTAATTGAGGGTTATGTAGGGAGAGGTTTTAGGAGGTTTATCTTTGCCATTTGGGAATAAGATGTTTTCATGTTCAAATTGAAGCATCACTCTATTTCTCAAATGCTCATCAAGCGTTTGTAAGTACTATCTAAAATGGCATTTCCTCCCCGAGGGGAAAAACATGTTTTAGGGATAAGAAGAGAGGAAATTACAGCATATATTTTCCATAGTTCATAAAACATACATTTCAGTTATAGCTGAATTGACCGCTCAATGAACGTTGGAATAATTTCTCTTCCATATTCCTTATTTCTTTCCTTAAAATACTCTCTTTCTCTCTCTCTTTCTCTTTCTCTTCTCTCTATCTCTCTTTCTCTCTCTCTCTATTTCTCTCTCTCTCTTTCACACACACACACACACACACACACACACACACACACACACAGAGGCATACACTTCCTGCACCCACCAGCACATTTCCCTAACCTCCTCCCCCCCCCTCCCCCCCCGGCATCTGTTCTAGTCTATATCAATCATTTCATCTTCATTTTATTTTCCCTTTCTGGTTTTGACTTCTTTGCCCACCCCAACCCACTATCCAAAGAATAAAAGAGCAATTTATTCTTTTAAAGAAGCAATTTCATTTTTTTTAAACAAAGGTTGAAGTTAGGTCATATTTTTCAATATATCACTTTCCTGTGGATATAATATTTTGTACTTTTTTGAAAGGAGATAGAAAAAATATTTAAAGAAGTAAAACAGAAAAGGAACCAAATAACTTTTCAGTTTTCAATGTTGTTAGAAAACTGAGTTAATTCTATTTTTTCTTATAAATATTTAGATGGATTATCTTTAAGCACAACTGAGATACAGATAATGCAGACGAGATTAGCAACATATGAAATCAACCCAGAATTATTTGCATTCTAAACTTAAAAAAAAAACCTAACGGAATTATCAAAATAAATTTACCATAACGGTATATCTAATTGCAGTCACAAATCTAGACTTTACAACTACACACATTGAGGAAGACCTCACATGTATATGGGTGTGATATTTGTCTTATTCATTTTCAAGTGTTCATATGGGAAAGATTTCCAAGGAAACATGCTTCCTTTTAAATCTTATAATCTTTATACAGCTCAGATTAGGGCAATACTTCTTTGATTAAGATATTAATGATGAAAATCTAATAAGCTATACATTTTATAGTAGCCCAAGATAAGATTCTGGCTTTTGATTACGAAGCCCTGTCTAGTAACCAAGCAAGTTTAACTGTTTGAACTGATCTTAGATGTTAATAATATTAAAAAATATATATTTTAGCACCGTGTTTGGCACATCCTAAGTGCTCAATAAATGCTTCTTCTGTTACATTTTATAGCTTGACCCACATCATTTCTAAGAAATGAGCTACTGAAGAAAGCATAGGCCATTGGTATTGCCTGAAGATCTAGCTGTCCATTCTGGCAAACATACATTACCTGAGTAGAAGATTTTTCCAAATCCATGCAATCCTAATCCTCTTTCTTAATCCAGCACCCAACAGTCATCTTCATGTTTGTTAGGGCAGATTTTTTCCCTATTTTTTCCCCTGTGATTGCCAAGAACAGATCCTTAGAGTTGCCAGACATTTGTTCTTTGACAAGAAGAACAATGTATCCCTTAGATTTATCCCAGAAAGAATCAACTTTGGCAAGATGACAAACTTCATATAGAGAATAAATAAATTTATTAAATGAATACTTAATGTTTTAAGTGGGAACTAATTGATATTACTAAGTATCTCCACCTGGCAGAGTATTTTATTAATAGAACCATTTCAAATAACCATTATTAATGAGAGGAGAGGATTGTTTATATTTTGAAAGTTGCAAGTGGTGGATATCTACTTACTGGAGGGGACTGAAAAATTTGAAATGCCAGGGATGATGAAATGCCTAAAAGGTTGCTCCAGAGTTCTCACTGAGATTTGATGTATCTGTCTGTATTTTACCCGTCCTACATTAGAGATCTTGTGAGTAAGCATCTCTTCAATTACAAGCAGTTCTAAAACCTGCAGAATTTGATATGATGAGGAAGTCAGATGGCAAGGAAGATCTGAGTTTGAATTTGGCCTTAGACACTTGTTACTTGCCTGGGGCAAGTTACTTAGCCACTGTCTGCCTCAGTTGCCTCAACTGTAAAGTGGGGGTCATAATAGCATCTACCTCTGAGGGTTGTTGTTGAGGATAAAATGAGATAATAAGGTTCTTGACTAGAAGAACAACATACTACTTAGAATTATCCCAGAAAGATTCAACATTGGCAAAATGACAAACTTCACATAAACATAAATAAATTTATTGAATGGATACTTAGTATTTTAAGTGGGAACTTCGTGATATTATTAAGTTTATCCACCTGTTATTTTGTTATTTTGTTATTTTTTTTGTTATTTTTATTTTGTTTTTATTTTGTTAATAGGGTCATTTCAATAAACATTACTGATTGGAGGAGAGGATTGCTTATACTTTAGATAGATGACAGAGAGATATGACACTATTTATCCTTTATTTTTGAAGAGAACCAGTGACATCATGGGGCAATACCTCGACTTTCATGTGAATTAGATTTAAGTGAGGTGTAGTTGCAAGACAAAAGTTAAAATGACTTGACAATGGCTCAAGAAACAGTGGATGACTTTGGCATCTTTGATGTCTGAGCAAGCTCTAAATGCTCTATCCCACCTGCTTTAGCTGCCTTCGTGGCCATTGGGACAAATTGTTCCCATCTGCTCATTCTTCCATAGGGAATCTTCACATGCTTTGGATAGACATTCTCTCTATTTCATCAACAGGCTTGAGATCTATTGATTACCTTCGACATGGTTTAGCCTGTCTGCCAAGATGGTTTTACCAGGGTTTGGCTGCTATGCATGCTTCTTGGAGCCACAGATGAAGGATCAATGATAGATGGAGAATTAATAGACAGAGATAGAGATAGAAATAGATAGAAAGATACATCAGTTATGGATGGAGGGTGTATAGATAGACATAGAGATAAATAGAAGATTAGACAAATAGGTAGAGAGATAGATACTTGACTCAATGAGATGCCCATCAAGCTATATGTTGTTGCCTGTACAATATGCCTTCTTTATCCAGTTTGTTTTTCCAGAGTAGATTGCTATACCAGTCCGTTTTGAGTGTCCAAGAATGGAGGAGGCCTTGGAGTAATACTAGTAGTACCAACAGTATCAGAAGTTTCAGCAGTAATGCTAGTACTGACAATAGTACAATAATAACTGATATTTGTATAATGTTTTAAAGTTTGCATAGCATTTTATATACAATATTCCAAATCCTAACAGAATAAATCTTCTTGACTTTCAAGTCTAGTATCATGTCCTCTGCAATGTTCTCCATTTCCAGTATTCTTAAATAAAAGTTTGCAAGTATGCAGATAGTTATAGATCCAGATGGAACTTGTGAAAAAAGGACCTACAAAAAGAAACCCTTAGGGGTCTAAGTGACGTTAGAGATTCTGATACATCCTTGAGATTAATAGTTTCTCTCTCTCTCTCTCTCTCTCTCTCTCTCTCTCTCTCACATGAGTGAGCATATGTATGTATGTATGTATGTTTAGTTCCTCTCCTAAGAAAAATATTATGCAATTTCAGGCTTAGAATTAGGGTTAGAGAGTGGCCCAAGTGTAGAGTGGGTCACATTATTCTGAGTGGTAGTCATAAATAGTGCCATCTTTCCTCAAGGACTAGAAGTGAGCCAAGAGAGGAAAACAAAAACCAAAAAAATCTTTCTCTACTAAATGGTAGCTTGAACCTTTGTTTTATTTTAGCAAGGTAGAATTGACTTTTGGGGGGGCATCCGTGAAGAATGATAAGAGTTCTCATTCCTTGTTTTCAGTGATCATGTAGGAGCTTTTTTCTGTGTGCTTCCAGGCATGTAGTAACTCCACACTGTGAAAAAACCCAACAATTTTGTGTTTTGTTATAACATGGCAAGCCTTGAGTGGTAATTTAGTAGAGATGGGTTCTATAACAATTAAAAGAAGAGACAACTTTCAGTTCAATCTCTCTTGTTTCAGTTATCATCATGTAACTCAAGACTTTCAATGAGTGATGAAGAAGAACTGAGTGTCTCTACCCCCAGGATGACAGTGACCTTACCCATGTGTCACCTAGTGAAAGGGACTTGACTAGGTGAGTTTGAACCCAGGCTCCTACTTGGCATTTCAACTTTTATGCTTGGGTACTTATTTTTCCTGATCTTAGGTGAACCCAAAGAGTTCAGATGTCCTGGGTCCCATAAGGTTAGAGCTGAATGACTTAAGGGAAGGAGTCTTTAGAAACTATTCCAAGCATTTTTGGAGAGGAAAGTCAATGACAAGAGGATTGACTTAAGCTTGGCCATTTTATCAGCAGTTGTGTTGGCAATTGTTTTCTCAATGGAAAGCCAAGGTGACATAAATATCTAATTAGCAGTTCTACAAATTGTTTCAAGGTCTGATGAGATTTAAGCACCAGCTCTTTGAAAGATTTTTGTATTGAATTTTATTTTAAGTCATTCTGTTCATGTGCATTTTGAGTCTCATGTTTAGCATTTGTTTTGGTGTAGCAATAAATTACCTGATTCATACTTGATTCATACTTGATTCATAGTGATAAAATTCATTTTTTACTCTTCCCTTTTGGGGAAAACATAAAAATGAACCAAAACTTAATCTGCATATCATTTGCTCCTGATGCACTGGGGTGAGGATTTAATGAGCCAAAGAGTATGAGAACAGGGAGTCTAAACTGTCCTTCTTTGGTGTCCAGTTTCCCCAGTACTGAAAGGAATAACCACATACCTGGTTATAGAACAGAGACTGTTCCATATAGTACCACAGTCCCTCTGGGTTCAGCAACAGTTCCTCATGTTTAGATGGTTTTGAGGTCTTCACCATAATGGTTTTGGAATCCATGTCATAAATGTTTAGGACTGGAAAAAGACCTTTTTCCTGAACTTGTACAAAAGATTAAGCTGTGATAAATATTAGATGATACGTTACCTTATATTGTTCCAATCTAAGTGATTAATAAATTTTCTCAGTGTTTCTTTAAGTACAAAACAGACTTGATCACTTTCCCTGATGGATTATCTAAACAGATGGTCAGTGGTAACTGGTATTCAAAAACAATGCAATAGGTAAGTTAAAAACAGTGCTGATATCTTGTTTTTTCTTATAAAAAAAGGAAATTAGTCCATTTAATTAACAGCACTATCAGTTTGCTGTCAACTCAAACACTATGTACTTTAAAAAAAAGACAAATATTCATAAACATGGGTACTAAAAGAAGATTTCTTCTTAAGAGTTGAACATAGGTAAACATAATAAAATCTTCAACATTGTTGTTATTAGAATGGTTCTGATGATGGACTAATCATTGTAATTTGCTGATTGGCTTATATAAGATTAAAGAAGCTTTCCACAGGATCAAATGCGGAATAGTTAGTTTTTTGTTCACAGAAATCCAATAAGAACATCTAAGTCACAAAGAGTTTGGTTATTTGTTCATATCTCACCTGTGAAACCACAGATCTTTGATGTATTAATGTACTTCTATGAAAACCATAATCATCATGCTCATCTTCACCAAAATAATAGCTGCATGTTATGTAAGGAAATCTATACAAAATCATTCTGAGAGCCATCTATATATGATTTGAGGACATCCCTTTATAATTGATAGCATGATAACAATCATGATTTCACAAGCAGCATTCAGTAGTAGATCACTTCTTTACCATATCATAAAGAAAATATAAGCTACTATTGTTCTTATTGTTTATTATGAAAAAAATAAAGATTTAACTAAGTAGAGCAAATCATTGTCTTACAGGGTTTTTTTTTTTTATAATAAGAGTGTATGATCCACTTATCAAAATTATTCAAGATTCCTTGGAAGATGCAACAACAAAAATAACCCTGTTCAATGACCCTCTGATGATGACCATCAGATGTTGCATAAAATAGAAAGATATAACACTCACCAAAATACCACTGTGATAGAGAAAAGATCTAGGATAGAACATAAATTGAAAGGGATTCCTTGTGGATGGCAAAACCCTGCAGATGTTTCTTTTTACAAATAATATTGTGTTGATTACATTAAGCCCCAAGAAACTGAAAAGCCTTCTGTAGTGATCTATACTTATCAAAGGAGTTTGAACTGTCCATCCACAAATGAAAGACCAAGTGGATAAAGAATGTTTGTTGCTCATATTTCAACATTCATCTGAATATACATTATATAGACTTTCCAACAATATGAATATATGGCACAGATACAGCAATGAACTGGTCCCAGAGTTGAAAAATCTAAAGAAAGCAAGCTAGATTTGCTTTTGGGAAATTGGGAAAGACATTTTCTATATTTCCTACAACAAAAAAATTCCTTGTTTTTAATACAAATATTTTACTTGTATTCCACAGCATTAAGACTTAGAATACCACTATTAATGCAGAACTAAAGATGATAACTGTACAGAGGCCAATGGAAAAGCACATGAGCATGAGCAGGGTGCAACATCTAACCAGTGGGGAACTTTGAAGAAGAGGAATAAAGGATATCATCAAAGAATTATGATGACAAAAAGAGAAGATAGGCTAATCATGTGGCAAGAACAATGGCTAATTGGCAGATAGCTTGAGTGTTACATTCATGATGTCAAGGGAAAGCAAGAAAGGCCTCTAGCATGTTGCATAGATTTCCTGTAATGGGACATTGATGAGACTCTCACATGATGAGTAGGCATGATGAGGTGTGACCTGTATTAATGGAGGAAATTCTTACTTTTTTTTTTTAGCCAAGTTAAAACAAAAGTTTATTAAAATTTTGCCATATAGGGCAGGCTCTTAAGTAACCTAAGCATTTGTGATGATTGCATTGACAAGTGAATCTGAGCACCTTCATGGAGGCAAGATGGATCTTATATACAGAAAGACTATGGGAGGGAACTAGGGGGGCTCAAATAGTCTGGGGTGACTACTAACATCAGAAAGATTGATTCATTTAAGGAACAGGAGACATGAGATTTAAAGGTGACCACGTATCATGAAAGCAAACTATTTCTTGTGACCATTCTGAGTTTTTCACACTTGAACTATTGCTCTGGCATTTTGACCCCAATATGTTCTTGTCACTACATTCTGTCTTGACCCTCATAGTGGAGTTCTTTACATCTCTGCTCTTACTTTTCCTTTGGTTTTTAATTCAGTGGATTGTTTTACGTCTATGTCATCTCCGGTTTGAGTGCTGGTGTTTTCCTCATAAATCAAACAATTGCAGACATCTGTAGGATTTGGAGGACATCCTGTGTCTCTCAGGCCTGGTTGTTAATCTTAGCCATAATCTTGTACTTCCTCCTTCATAGGGGTGGAACACAGAAACTTACAGTACAGGTAAACTTCAGTTTGTTGTTGGTGAATGTAACTAGAGGTTTAGGGAGGGTCTTGAGAAGATTAAGGAGGATCTAGATGGAACTGGAGTGACTAGAGATTAGATTCCTAGAACCAAGAGAAAGAAATTTTGATGGGATGAAGGATGGGAAGCAGCCAGAGACAATCTAGATAAGGAGGAAATTCTGAAGTTGATAAGATCACAGATACATTTCAGTAATTGAGTATGGAAAAAAATAGTTGAAATGGCAACATTATCACTGCAGGCTGCAAAAATTTGGCATCTAGAAAGAAAGACATGGTCAGGTGACCAGAATTAGATCTATCGACCTATCTTTTTATTGTCTATCTATGTATTTATGCATATATATGTATGTATATGCACACACACGCACACATAGACACACACAGACATACATGGAGCTTGATTTTCTTTATAAACTCAGATCAGTCCCCATACTATAAATAGTGAGCCCAACATATTCTTGAGGATTCAACAAACCGTATTGTAACTAGAGTATTATCTCAGGAAAAAAAAATTATTGTCCACAATAACCCAGATGTTACATTGACCCAAAGAAGCTGAGGAACAACATTTTAAATAGATGTTTGTGTATTAAATGTTCAATCTCCAATCTACATGGAATGAGAAGATATCAAAATATGGAGACTTAGAAGAAGAAATTAAAATCATATGGGAGTAGAATGAGGTATATATCATTCCCATAATCTTATCTGACACAGGAGTTGTCCAAAATATGCTTTCAATAAGCCTCCAAACTCAAATATGACTTCACATCTTTGGACTTTTATTCATTTTTTCTTCCTGTGCATCAGTCCACAGAATATTACAAAAGAATAATAAGATAGCAATTTGTCCCAGGACCATTTTTATCTGAACTGCAGGGAAAAAGATAAGAATGATAACTACATCACTCTCAGTTTGGTAGCCTACTAGTAGTACATGGCTCATTGATTCCCCTAAAGGCTTCTATATTTTCTTTCAAGTTATAGAGGGATATAAATTTGATTTAGGTTGAGTCCTGTCCTGATGGCTCCATTATCATACTCCATGAGTGTGTAAGTTCAGTAGGCAGCCACAGTTGTGATTTTAGGAGAACTGCAAGTATGTCTCTGCCCTTCAAATAGCTCTGTATATGCAATTCTGACAAGTAGCATCTTTTTTTTTTCTCTTAAGACATTGTGTTTGAAAGAGACAATGGGATGAAAGTGCAGGAACTGTATACTGAGCATCAGGAGATGAGGGTTCTGCCACTAGCTGTTGCAGGACCCTAGACAATTGATTTAAACCTTTCTAGCCTGAGATACCTTTATCTGGAAAATGAGGGGGAACTGGACCCAATGATCTTTAAGATTCCTTCAGGTATAACATTCCTATTCTGTTTCCAGGCAAAGAAAATGCCACAAGCCATTATCCCAAACAATCTCATTAACAGACAGCAGGGTCTTGAGGAACAGTTGTCTAACATAGTTACTAACATCAGAAAGATTGATTCATTTAAGGAACAGGAGACATGAGATTTAAAGGTGACCACGTATCATGAAAGCAAACTATTTCTTGTGACCATTCTGAGTTTTTCACACTTGAACTATTGCTCTGGCATTTTGACCCCAATATGTTCTTGTCACTATGTTCTGTCTTGACCCTCATAGTGGAGTTCTTTACGTCTCTGTTCTTACTTTTCCTTTGGTTTTTAATTCAATGGATTGTTTTACGTCTATGTCATCTCCAGTTTGAGTGCTGGTGTTTTCCTCATAAATCAAACAATTGCAGACATCTGTAGGATTTGGAGGACATCCTGTGTCTCTCAGGCCTGGTTGTCAGTCTTAGCCATAATCTTATACTTCCTCCTTCATAGGGGTGGAACACAGAAACTTACAGTACAGGTAAACTTCAGTTTGTTGTTGGTGAATGTAAAGCTTCCAAGCATGGGGTGGGGAACGTGAGTTGGGAGCCTTAGATCATATTTAGTGAAACTACCTTTCAACAAGCCTTTGTTCTGAAAGCTAAGATCAGTGTTCTTGGCACCAAGGGTACAAAGACAGAAATGAAGATGCCCCTGTATTAATGGAACTCAAGTTCTATCCAGAGAGACTAATGTACTCATATAGGCAAATTCAAAATATGTACCAAATGAATACACAGTCATTGGGTAGGAAGGTACCTCAGATTTGAGAGTCATCAAGAAAGTGGCATAGAAGGTGGCACTTGGACTGAGTTTTGAAGGAAACTAGGGATTTTCATAGCGAGAGGGGGCACAATCTAGGCATACAATCAATGTAAAGAAATGGATATGGGAGACAGAGTGATGCATGTAAGGAATAGAGATATTATGGAGGTAAGATATGTCAACTGATTAGAAATGTGGGGATAGGGGAGGCTGGGGGGCACAGTGAATAGAGCATCAGTCCTGAAGTCAGGAGGTCCTGAGTTCAAATCCAGCCTCAGACACTTAACACACACACACACACACACACACACACACACACACACACACACAAACTAGCCATGTGACCTTGGGCAAGTCACTTAACCCCAATTGCCCTCCAAAAAGCAAAAAAAATTAAAAAATTAAAAAAAGAAACGTGGGGATAGAGAATTTAAAGAGTTGAAGATAGCACTGTGGTTAAGAAACTAGTTGACTGGTAGGATGTGTCCTTGACACATAATGTTTTATAGAACCACATTACAAGCTCAGTTACTTGCCTTCCCCCTCTTCCATGATGTCTCCTAACTATAGGCTCATAAATGAAGGTTTAGTTTCACTTTTGGGAGAGCCTTACTCCTAAAGAGGGTCCATGCTTTTTTTCTTGAACTCTTTAACACTGCAATGGCTGGGGGAAATCAGTTAATGGCTCATGTCTAGTCTTTCCTACAATGGGGAGTAGAAAGGTAGTCTATGGGGGCGGGTAGGTGGTGTAGTGAATAGAGCACCAGCCCTGGAGTCAGGAGGACTTGAGTTCAAATCCTTCTTCAGACACTTAACACACACATACAAACTAGCTGTGTGACCTTGGGCAAGTCACTTAACCCCAATTTCCCTCCAAAAAGCAAAAACAAAAATGAAAAGAAAGATAGTCTATGTACATTATAGAGTAGGCATAGGACAGCTATTTATTTGCTCCACTTCGAAAGAAATGATTAAAACACAAAAAGATTCACAAATGAAGACTGGCAAAGACTTAAACATGAAGCAATAAAATTACAATTACAATTATACTCTCCCTGGAGGTTGGTACTTGAAATATAAAAATATAAAATATTTTGCATGACTACAGAATAAGCATTTTACATTCTCTTTGGCTCTGCAATGTCTTCTTCAAAGTCCATCTTCCGACTAAAGAACCTGAGACAATGATATTGGGGTGTGAGGTGTCCCATTTTCATGCTAGTGTTCATCCTCTCCATGTTGTGGTATCTACAGGGGTCCTCTCTCAGGTAATAAAGAGAGCATTGAATGAGGAACCCACTAGCCTTCTCAAATGTGCAAAGTTTCTTCCAAGGAAAGAAATACAAAACAAAAGAGGTAGCTAGAGGCTTAAGGCAACCAATGATACCAGTTCTCCATTCTGAATCCAAACATTGCAAGTCTAGAATTTCTTCCATATATTAATCCTTTAAATAATTGAAGTCATCTAACTTGTCCCTTCCTGATTTTTCTCTTTCCCAAGTCAAATTTGCTTATTTTATTCAACCAATTCTTATATGGTAATTTCTCCTGAATTCTTAATATCCTGACTAACCTTTTCTGGTTGTGATCCAGTTTATCTTTGTCCCTGCCAAACCATGGTGTTGCTACTGAACTCATTGTGCCAGATATAGCTTGTTTAGGATTGAGCGAAACTTCTGAATTAATAAATGTAGCCTAGGAGAACATTTGATTTTTTTTTTCCTGTTGCAATGTCTCACCATTGAACTTGCAGTCCACTAAAACTTCTAAACTTTTTTCAGAGACCTTTTTTTAAACCTATTATCTCCTTATTCCTATACTTGTAGCATATATTTTTTGAATATGAAGAAATTTATACTTACTCTTATTAAATTTCATGCTGCTTAATTCAGTTACATCTTTTTAACATACAATAGTAATCTATCATATCTTCCTTTTATATCTTCTGTTCCTTTTTATTAAGGTAGATACTCTTCCATAGACATATTCTATTCTTTTATTCATCCTACGAATTCAATTATTTGAGTTCAAATATTCTTATCTTAATAAAAAGTTTTAGTTTCTTTAGTTCAGTCTGCTTATTAAAGCTACTTGTCTAGTTGTTTATACACATCAGAAGCCAAGTGTTTTATTGATGAATTTCTTCTTAGATTTTGTGAATTACTGGTCTTTTACTTTTCCTAGATTGTACCAACTAGTGCATATACTGTAAGTTTTCTCCCTGCCCCTTCTTTTTCAGATGAGATTAGATTTTTTCTCCCATAGCACCTCCTTAAAGACCCTCTCAGCCAAGGATCTGACCTCATATTTCACTGAAAAAATTGAAGCCATTTGCCAGAGTTCCCTCTTATATATCCCTCAGATGTCTTAGCAGTTCATTTAAGTCTTTTCCTTTACTCAGAAGTTATTTTCCCTGACACTTTCAGCACTAATTTTTTCTATGTGAAAGGGCAGTAATTTGGAGGGACAGTAACTTATAAAAAGCTAGATACAAGGAACTTTAAAGTATCAAGTTTCCATTTTCACATTATAGTATGACATTTTATATGCACACATGTGCACACATATTATATATACATACATGCACACACACAATAGTAACACTTCACACTTCACTTAAGGGCAAGTTAGGGCACAGTTGATAGAGCACTGGCCCTGGAGTCAGGAGGACCTGAGTTCAAATCCAGCCTCAGACACTTAACACACACACACATACACACACACACACACACACACAGAAGCCATGTGACCCTGGGCAAGTCACTTAATCCTGTTTGCCTCAATTCCTCATTTGTAAAGTTAGCTGGAGAAGTAAATGGTAATCCACTGTATGGTCTTTGTCAAGAAAATCCCAAAAGGGGTCACAGAAAATGGGACACTACTGAAACTGCTGAACAACATTTCACTTATACAGAACTAAGCAGTCAAGTTTATCAGACCAAAGCACAGGCAAAAAAACCAAGGAGTAAGGAAAAAAGACCTCTGAGCATCCAAAGTAGAGGTCACAAAATTCTTACACTGAAGATCATATATTTTGCTCATAGAAGAACTGCTTAGATTCTCAAGACTCTTTATTTATATTTTACATATAGCTCTAACACTTGGCTATCTAGCTCATAAAATCAACAGATCAGATGCAAGATAAAAACATATGAGAGGGGTACTAAGGGGCACAATGAGAGCAGTAGGAATAACATGGAAAGAGCAAGTGGGCAGAAAGAATAAAGGAACTACATGAAATCTCAAAAATAAGCATAGGAGTCTAGGCTTATTTAGTGTAGGTTCAATAATCCCTTAGGCCATCAAAATGTTTCAGCCCAGTAGAATAGCATATTCATAACATTGACCCTGAGTCATTAAGGCTACATTTCCTAATAGAATACATATCCCTATAGATATGCTGTCAAGGATATAAACAAGTCTCAATTTGCAAACTACTAATAACCATCTGAAAGAGAGCTCCAAGTCACTAATCAGAAAAAGCAAAACAAACAAACAAAAAGCCCCAAAGAACACCTAACCCACAAAAACAAGCAACAACCCTTTCAACACCCTTCCCCCTTGGGAATTTCACTGTACACTCAGCATATTAAGGAAACATGACAACAAGATTGGAATAATCCATATTGGAGGGATTGTGGAAAGACAGGCACACAATAATGATGTTTTCGTTAAGTTGTAAATTGCTATAAGCATTCTGGAGAGCAATTTGGAATTAAGCAAATAAAGTGCCCCAAATTCCATATCCTTTGACCCAGAGATCCCATTGCTAATCATATACCCTAAGGAAGTAGTTGAGAAAAAGCAGGGGTTCAATGTACACCCAAATATTTATAGGAGCACTTTTTGAAGTAGCGAAGAACTGGAAGCAAAGTCAATGCTCATCAGTTGGGGAATGGCCATGAAAA
>CM053591.1:36487614-36507121 GCA_028646515.1 Pseudochirops corinnae | reverse complement strand
ATATATATATATAAAAAGGTCTGTGGGCCAAGTAATCTCATTTTAAAAGGGCTATAACACTTTCCTCAGGAATGAGCCATAGCAAAAGAAAGAGGTGAATGGCAAAAATAGAAATGGTTGCAGAAGGATCAATAGACGTGCAGTAGGGCGACAAAGTGTTAGTGAGAGCATGTGGACCATGATGACCTGAACCCAGATCAGATGGACCCTCAGACAGGGATACCAAAAGATAAACAGAGACCGAGAAAGGGAGAGACAGAAACACAGTCCAAGAGAGAGACCATTGAAGGAAATATGAGATCCAAAAGACATTAAGAACTGGCTGAATATGAGAGCCAAGTGCCATGAAGCACAGAATCATGATACAGAGAAGCATGGCTGGACCTTGCCCTTCACTGGTACCATGAAGCATATGGACAATGAATACTCAAAGGAAAAACTCTTCTATGATTCTGAGTCTTTTCCCTGCTTGGAGACATTTTAATCCCATGGTGGCACTCAGTCTAGACCACTGATATAAGTCCTTGGGGAAAGCGAGGCTCAAATGAGGAGTAGGTCTATTGACTCCCTAGCAAACCAGGGTTCTTTACCTACTTCAGGGAGAGGTTGAGAGTGCCTGTAGTTAACTTTTTCTGGGCAAAGGTGGGACCTATGAGAGGGGAACCTTTTCTGGTACCTGCACTCTGCTCACTTTGTTCTTTATAGTAAATTTGTTCCTTGTTCTAGCCCTAAATAGACTTACTTGTTTCTAAGTGATATGAAGATATATAGGAAGAACTAGAAATAAACCAACTTCAAATGTCCCTAGGTACTGAGCCTGGATTGCTTGTAAACATAAGGACAGGGACCAGGATAGGAACTGAACTGTGATTTCGTTACTTTAGGAAACTTTACCTCTAGCAATGCAAATCAGTAATCTTAGAGAATTGCCCAGAAAATACAAAAAAGTAAGTGACTTGCACAGGGTCATGCAGTCACTACGTTTCAGAGTCAGGATCTGAGCCCAGAACTACTTCCATCTACTACACTGTGCTGCATCTCCCAATGAGCTGGAGAATACTGATTATCGAGAAGATTCCAATATTAAACTCAGGTCTATGTGAGTCTGTAAAATTCATCACAGAATTCAACCCAAGTCCAGGTGAAGTTAGTGGCAGGTAGGAGGAACAAGAGGAGAAAGAAAAGGAGGGAAATTTAATACAATCCTTTTTCATCATTTTTTTGTGCCAGTGTCTGTGAAATACAGTACTCCATTTTACAACGGAGCATTATAATGAATAAATAATATCAAATATCATAGATCAACATTTTTAAATTTGTGCAAATGATAGGTCAACGATAGGTCCACTCACTAGTTGAAATAAATTTGCTCTGAAAGGCAAAAATCATTTTGCTATGTGTACATGTGTATATATATATAAATATATATGTATATACATATATATTTACAGATTTATGACTGAATTATGAGCTTTGACTTTCTTCAAAGCTCATGCGTGAATTTGAGATCATGCTTACATTTGAGATCGTGTTAGCAATAAATGCTTATCTAATGTTAGCATTGTTTGTTTTCTTTTCATCTGTTGTTCGACATTCTGGAAGGCTACTTTTTCCAAACTACTACATTCCTCTCTAAAGACTTCACTTATAGAAACTGTCAGTTAATGGTCTCAGGTTTCTCTCTTCCCTCAACCTGCCACTCTCTCTCTCTACCTGTTGAACTGGGTGTAGGTTCTGTTTGGATAAGAAGAAAGAAGGCTTTGGGTTTCTATACCAATACCCCTGGAGAAAGAACATTAAAATTTAAGAAGGGATTTCCAGGCAGTATAAATACTTGCACACGCCCTCTGTGTGCTTCAGAGCCCTCAAGATGTATATATGCAAGTAAGGAGAATTGAGACAGCACTTTGTAGGATAAAAGCCTAAAGTTCTGATCCAGAAAACAGCATTCTTTCTTTTCTTTCCCTGATTTTGGGGATGAGTTGCCAACCTTTTACTTCAGCTGATAGTTTTGTACCTCTGAATTCGGAATCTTCTGCCACTCTGCCTCTGATAATGCATCACAGTGTTGCTGAGTGCCTGCCAGTCTCCAACCATGCTACGAATGTGGTGTCAACAGGTACTGACTCTATTCATTTCAAGAACATTGTTTTTCAGGTCTAGTCATTTCAGAATTTTAGCTTTAAAATTTATATCATTCTGAATTCATTAATAAAATACAAACATATTTGAGTAAATATGGTAAATGTTATGGAGCATTACAAATTAAAGTTTAAAAAATGAAACTAGCAGTTAAAACACTTGTCTTAACTAAAAATCATGTTAATGATTATATATATAAAGGAAAATTAATATGGGCTAGAAAATGCTACTTACTGCTATTTGTGATATAGGCAATGAAATTGCTTTTCATTATTAGCAAGTGAATCTGAATTTGTTATATCATGACTGAATCGTAAGAACATCCATAACCTGATGACTATTTGAAAGGAAAATTCTTTTGTAAAACATAATTAATTAACTAAATGAGCTAATACTTTGGAAATTGCAATTGAAAAGTATTGTGTCTCATTGGTTTTGGAAACTGATAGGTTCTCTTAAGGATTTACTTACCTTTTTAGCTCCAATTACACTATATCATTTTAATTTCTAAAAATGTATCCCAAAATCAGATAAGTGAAACGGTTGTCCAATATCCATAATTGTTTCTAGTAGATTTTGATGATTTGAAAAGTTTAAGAAATACCAATAAATTCATAAGTTTGTAGCAAAGTGAAAAAAGAAAAAAAGCGAGAACCAACATATTTATAGAGTTAATGTCACAAACATTTATAACCGTAATAATGAGTCCTAACCTGTGGTCGTTGTCCTCCATATTGAATAAAGAAGAAACTTTAAATAAATTTTAAAATTTTAAAAATAAATTTTCTACACCATTGCTCTAGAATTGAACAAACCTTAAATAACTAAATCTGATCATGCAAAAAGACTATTACAAAGCTAACAACTCATGGACTGAGTACTGCTGACTTTTATTTTTATTGTTCAATGATATATTTATATCACATTCTTAAAAAGCTGATCTATAAAGTAGACAAGTCCATGTGTGTAAGTTGCCTATATGAACAATATTGGAAGAACAGATTCAATTGTCCCCTTTCTGAAATACATATAAAATATTAAAAAGAAATTAACTTTTTATGTAAAAACTGCTTAATTTTTGATATATAAACTATATTTTAACTTTTCTGAATTTTTCAGAACATTCTTTTATGACACAATTCATAGGTCGAATATGAGTAGGTCCACAAAGACATTATTGTCCACTGTTCATTTAAGTCCAATCCACACCCCAAACTTTGTTGGAGGCTTAGATGTCTGGGCTCTGGTGAAATCATGTAACTGTGTACGTATAATGAATTTCCTATGCTATCAAAAGTTCTCAAGATATAACATTTCATCACTGATAATTTTAGAGGCCAAATTGAAAGACTATTTCATTAACACAATAATGGTATTGAAAGTACTAAAAATAAATTTCATTTGGAGAAAAAAGAACAAAAAGCATAATTACTGAAATGGTTGATTTTGTTCTTGTAAAGCAATATTGAACGCCACTATACTTGTTCAGTGGTAAATATGGTGAAGGTAACACACTGTGACTTCATACTCTATACCAATGTAAAAAGATCTTCCATGTTGCCTATTTGTGCATAAAAAAGAAATATAAAACTGAGGCAATTATCCATATGACTAGCTAACTAAAAATCCTGCTGTTGAGATATTTATTTTTATTATAAATTTATTTTATTTTCGGTTCATGGAACAAAACAAGCATTTCCATAACAGGATTCTTGATTTTTTAAAATTCATTAAATGAACCTGTATATCCCAGAATAATTTTATGTATTAAACTTCAATATAGTATACCTTCATCCTTTCCCGAATTTCAGTCAAAAGAACATAAAAATAAATGAAAACTCAGAAGATTAAGTTAGAATTAACTCTAAACATGACAACTCTATATTGAAGATTATTAAATGTGATTTTTTATTTTAAAAAAGGCCACCATTCCAGAAAGGTTTTGCCAACCTGGCACAAGTTCTGTCTACAAATCTGGAAGTTTCAAATATGATTCTGGGGATGGACTGTTGTCTTAGGCCAGCCTAACTAAGTTTGGAGAGTCTTATCATCAGGCTAGCTAGGGAGGGATGAATTTTTCAGCCACAGAGCAAGCAATATTTTTGGCCATAACAAACTAAAAAAGACTGTCTTTTAAGACAATCTGCATTGGCATTTGATATTTGGAATGATGAACTCCTAATAAAACATCCTTTTGGTATTAACCAAACTGAAGCTTTGTAATTAGTCATTATTGACAGCAAAATATTTAGGCATCAAATTTTGTCTGTATTTATGTTTAATTACACATTTTCCTAGGCCATGGTGAGGAATTTAAATTTGTCAAACCTTATTATTTAAAGATGAATTAGATTTTATACATATATAAAATATATTATATATATACATATTAGATGAAAATGGGGAACTCATCTATACTATGATTTTTTTTTTAATTCAGAGATTTAGGGGAAAGCATTTTATTTAAGATAAAAAGAGAAGGATGTTCTTAATTAATTTTTAAGTCCTTAAACTTGACTTCAGGTTGAATTTCCCTAATTTTAAACTTTGTATTATCTTTCACACTTTACATTTTAAAAAAAATTTAATACCCTTATATTAAGGAAAGTCAAACACACAATCAGCATATAAACAATGACAAATAACTAGTATCAAAATTAGAACAACATAGATAATTAATTAATCTAATATTCTGTATTCCATCTTATGGTGGTTTCTGATCTTTTAAAATTTGACAAGAATTTTGTTAATGTGGCAAACATGATAAGTTGGAATTTGGGATCTTGTTGTTATAGGGGCTCCCAAGAAGGAAATCCCCTCTACCAATGCAAATCTGTACATTCTCTATACTTTATGGACTTAAAGAGTAAACTGGGAGGCAGAAAAGGTAAGGAACTTGGCCAGTACACAGGCAGTATTTGTCAAAGATGAGACTTGAAGCTGGATCTTCTTAATTCTGAAGCTAGCTTTCTATCCACTCTAACTTTGACTTTGGCAAATATGATAAAGTTCTCAAGTTACATATTCAAGTCATAAGAACCTATCATTGATTTTGAATGAAGCAATATCTATACATGCAGCTGCTTCAACTATCAAGGCCAAGCTACTCAAACCATTTTAGGAATATCTTGAAAAATTTTTGGAAGACTTTAAAACCAGAATGGTAGAATTGACCAAGTGTGCTGATTCAATTGTATGGTTACTAAGATTCTGAGCAAATTATCCACATAAATGCCCCACATACCATTGTGTCTAATAAATAACCCTAATGGAATTTTAATAACTGTTTAATATGAAGCTTTTGGAGCACACTTGGTTTTTGTTGTAGTTGTTGTTTTCCTAGTATAAATTATACATGTTGAGTGAGTTTGCTAACTTGCTTTTACAGAAAAATTTTGTAAAAAAAGGTCCAGAAATTCAGTTTATCTTTTTTTTTTATGTAGGACATTTTAGTTATTCAATTTAATAAAAAGAAAGATCACTTTGCAACTTATCCTTGCTAAATGAAGTTTGCTATATATGATCCAATTTGGAGTATCTTTGAGTATCTAGTTATCAAAGTACCCCACAAATCTCACTATGAGGTAGTTTCATCTATAAGGTTGTTAGATATCTTGGCAGTTATTTTACAGTGAGGTTCGAGTCAAATAAGACCTTTTAATGATTCTTCATCTTTGAGAAATGGAAATACCTTATTCTATGGTATTTACAAGAGAATTTCATCCAAATGAGTAATGATTAGCCAATAACTTTAAAAAATAATAGAACATATATATTAAATATATATATATATTATATTTCTTGGTTGAAAAGAATATGTCTTGAATCCTCATACATTTTCTTACCAGTCCCGTCTATTTTGTCTTTGATCCAAACTCCTAAATTTTCGCACATGTATTTCTCCATGACAACTTTTGGAAACACATCAGCAAGCCTTCATTATTCTGTTCCTTCCTGCCATTATGGAAACCAACAGTCTGCCTATGGTGTGATGACCGGTAAGAAAGTATATCTTTTATCTGATGAGTTTTCAGCAGGCTGGATTAAGATACAGATTAAGATTAAAGATATTCAAAGTTATTAGGTAAGTTTAGTTCGGGATATATACCTGGAAAGTGTATTTGTCACCTGGCAAGAGTTCTCTAAGTATATTTTCTCTGGTCTTTAGAAAAAACAATAATCACATTATGTAGCAACTCTTCAATAAGAACCAAAAGGAATTACAAATCCATAATTTTTCCAAGCTTCTTCTCTACAAAGATGAACAGAAATTGGAAAAACAATATTAGAATATTTTTTTAATTATGTCTGAGTTCATAGGTTCATAGAATTGAGGCAGTTTGGTGACAAGAGAGAGCACAGGATTTGGAATCAGGAAGATCTGACTTTGAATCCTGGAGTGTGTGTGTGTATGTGTCTGTGTGTGTGCGTGCGTGTGTGTGTGTGTGTGTGTGTGTGTATCTAGCTGTGTGACCCTCTTCATATGCATGTGTGACCCTGGAAAACTCATTTAACTTTTCTCAGTTTACTCAATTTAAAACAACACTAATAATAGCACTTATCTCACAACATTGTTATGAAGATAAAGTGAGCTAACAAATTCAAAGTGTTTTGCAAACTACATAAATAATGGCTTTATTATTACTCCTCATACAGAGATCTATTCCAGATGTTCTGACTGCGCTCAATACATGAACTAGAAGAAAGTATTTGAGAAAGAAAATATTTCTAGGTAGTCTTCTGTAGGCAGCCTATGAAACTTAATAAATATATTTTAAAGCTATATAAGCGCAATATGATTTTTATTTCAGCATAACAGTGTTACAATAATATATAACCCACCAAATCTATTCTATTATCTTTTTGTGAAGCTCTCCTAACATAATTTTTTTAGTCTGGAAGGCATCTTAGTTTTATTCTGAGAATGCATACCAGTCAGTCACTCTACTGCACTCCTACCTTTTTGTGGGCAGAGCTATCCCAGGATTCACTTCCCCAGGGTGGTGGGACTTTCTCTCTAGTCATTTCTGTGGTGGTGAGGTATAAGCTTTCAAAATGGGCTTGGTGGCAAAGGGTTTTGTGGTTGCTATATACTTTACTTAAGCACAGCCAAGCACAGTGCTTACTAACTTGCTTTGAGAATGGGAGTGCTCCTCTCTCCACTCCCATACCTAGTGAAAGTATCCTCTGTACTCTGAGAAGTTGTAAAAAAATAAAGCAGTAAGCTCTTTTTCTTCCTTCTTCCCTTCTTTCCTTCCTTCCTTTCTTCTTTTCTTTTTCTTTCTCTCTTTCTTTCTGTCTTTCTTTTTTTTCCAATCTTACTCCATCCCTGCTTGCCAGCAGATGCTGCTGAAGGGTATGTTTTAAATTTTCTTCCGTCCTGAGTTTTCCCAGTCGCCTCTCTTAATGCTACATCCAAACTGGCACACACAGTTTGACAGTTACCGTGATTTTGATTGCATAGGAATTATGGGAAACTTTAGACAAAACTTCCAAACCTGCAGATTAAGTCAGACACCAATAGAGGCAGCCAACTGCTCTCTTTTCTCAGGAGCTATGGAAAAGCTGGGGTTGAGGTGAGGAACTCTTGCACCGTGGGCTGCTAGAATCCTGACTCTTACCAACAGCAGCCCATGTCACTTTTTGCTTTCTGTTTTGTTGTGATCACCTCCACTGCCTCCTGCTCTCTCTTTTCCCATGTTTACCTGAAATCTTTGCGGCTACAATCTTTTGACCACCTTTCCTTTCGGAGGCAGTCCCATGCTCCCAAGGTCAAGTTTCATATCCCTTTTGGGGTGCTCCATCACTGCTTCAAGAACCCACTGAGAACCTAAAATGATTGTGGATGAAAATGCTTGCACCTAGTCTACTCTGCACTCTTTTCTCAGCTCTTGTTGGACTCTGAAAAAGGCATTATCTTTTGAAACCATTGAAGGCAGGAAGACCTGAATTCAAACAGTGCCTCTGACAAATGCCCACTACTGTATATAACCCCTGTGCAAGTCGCTCAACCTTTTGAGTGCTCCACACAATTCTCTGGGACTATAAATTACAGAAAGAGAAGCTGCATTGGCAAAAGGAATCTCTTCATCAGGGAGCTGCCTTTAACCAGTGAAATCACTGATCTAAACTCTGTGCCATATTCAGATTTCTATCTAAGCACTCTTTCCAATATGCTACAAGAGTTCCCCAAAAATTAACATTTCCTAGCTGTGTGACCCTGAACAAGTCACTTAAAACTCTGGCTCAGTTTCATCAGCAAAAAAGAGATAATAACAGTACTTATTTCTAAGGATTGTTGTGAGGATAAACGGAGATTATAATTATAAAACACAGCATTATGGCTAGCACATATTAAGCACTATACAAAGTGTTATTATTAATTTTCATTTCTACAATGACATACATTTTTAAAATTTTTGCAAATTCCTCTTCGTATGATTATGTGATTTTTCTGCTTTTATTTTCTCCCTTTTGTTCCTCTTTTCCACATATCTTATGAATTTCCATTGGTAAAATAGGGAACACGCAAAGTTATAAAGCACACTGTTACAGCTTTCTGGGAAATTGGTTTGATTTTCCTCCTGTTGACTCTGGTGGAAGCAGTAGGGAGAAAAGGTAGATTAAGTATGCCTTTACAATGCACTAAAACTTTTGGGACACACTGTATTTTGCTGAATAAATGCTTTTCCCAGAAAAAAAGTTCTCTGGTGCAAGTAAAGTGTAGTATAATAAATCTAAAAGCTACTTTAAAAAAAAGTCTTACAAAATAAGTAAATCTTTAGATAAGTTAGTCAAAAAGAATAGAGAAAAAAATAAAATTACCAAGACAAAAAGTGAACAAGGTGAAATCATAATAAAAAATACTTATCAGAACGTACTGTATGCCATATGTAAAATCTAAGAATTAAAAGAAATAGATTAAATACAAATATATACACTTATATATACACACATACATATATGTGTATGTATAACCCCTGAGCAGTTTTTATTAAATGAGACAGAATTCTTAATTTCAATTTCAGAAAACAAAATTTAAGTATCTATAAAGTGAACTGTCTGGTGGTTGAGTGAGGTGTGGTATAACCCTCTAGTTTAGATAAATTTACAGATAAATCCTTATAAGAAGATCTTTAGCCATTTTAAAAAAAAAAAAGCACTTTTAAAGAAAAAATAAATATTTAGAATAATTCAAAAAATTGAGAAAAAACACTCTATTGAACTTCTTTTAAGAACCAAACATGATCTTAATATCTAAATGAGGGGAAGTTAAAGTGATGAAAGAGAAGTATAGGCCAATATCACCAACAAATATTGATAGAAATAACATTTAAATAAAATCCTAGGAAGTAGATTATAAGCTTTGCGAATCGATACCATTTCTTTTACTTCATTTTCCTCTTTCATCCTCTACAGAGCCAATACAGTGATAGACAAATAAAAGAATAATGAAGTTAATGGTAATTAACCATCTCGTGGCCATTAGGTGAACAAGGTGCTCATCTCTCTAGGCATTTTCTATGACTGTCCCCTATGCCTGGAATGCTCTCCCGTCACTTCACACTATCGATCTCCCCAACTTAACTTTAAATTCCACCTAAAATCCTTCCTTTTACTGGAAGCTTTACCCAATTCCACTTAATTTTAGTGTCTTCCCTCTGTTAATTCTTTTCTATTTATCCCATTATTCCTATATAGGTTGCTTTGTATATCTTTGCAGTTTGTCTTCCCTATTAAATTGTAAGTTCCTTGAGGTCAGAGACTATGTTTGGCTTCTTTTTGTATTATAGCCCTTAGCACAATGCAAAGGCACCTAATAGGCACATAACAAATGATTGATTGATTAGGTACTACTTTAAGGTTTAAAGTGCTTTACTTCCAATAACTTCATAAGACAGAGAGTGGAAGTATTATTATTTCTACTTACTTTGGAGAAACTGAGAAAGTGATAAAGCAACTTGCCTATAGGCATACTTCTAATCAATTTCTCTGTTAATCAATAAGTATTTATTAAAAGCATGCCCCTGTGAAGCACTGTGCTAGGCACTAGAAATACAAAGACAAAAATGAAATTATCTCTGAGGTCAAGGAGTTTATATTCTATTGAAGGAGACAACTTGGAGCCAGAACTTTACCCCAGAAGTTTAGAATTAATCATGGTTGATTGGTTTTGCATATCCAGTGTCCATCTATAACAAAGAATTCACTGGCCTTTTGTTATTGTTCTTCAGTAATGTCTGACTCTGTGATCTTATTTGGTTTATTTTTTATTTTTTGCAAAGATATTGGAGCCATTTGCCATTTTCTTCTCCAGCTCATTTTATAAATGAGGAAACTGAGGCAAACAGGGTTAAGTGGCTTGCCCAGTCACATGGCTAATAAGTGTCAGGGACTGAATTTGACCTCAGGAAGATGACTCTTCCTGACCTAGCTGCCCCTCACTGGTCTGTACTTGCAAGTCATTATCCAAGGTCATGGTGGAAGGAAGAGGGGACAGCTGATTATGCTCAAAACTATGTCTGGTTTTTTTGCTATGACAAGGAACTTTTAGATAAAGTGTATCTTAGACGATTGTCATAAACGTATATTCTCTTGATCTATAATATTCTTCTTTCAATATGTTCTAGAATAGATAATATCCTCTTCTGAAGTCTGCACCTACAAAGGGAAGATTCCCCTGATTAATCATGAAGAATCAGAGGTCTCCCTAAGTGGCTTTACATCAACCTTCTTCCCTAAAAAGAACAGAAGAGCACATTCATTGCTTATTGATCAGACAGAAAACTACACATTAAGATTCTGATTATCAAAATATTTATTTTCATTTTTCATCTTCCTAATGATCATAAAAAAATAAAGCCTTGGCCCTGGAGTTAGAAAGAGGTCATTTCAAATCCAGCCTCAGACTTTCACTAGCTATGTGACCAGGGACAAATGACTTAACTGCTGCCTGCCTCAGTTTCTTCAATAGTGAAATAAGGATAATAATAACATAGCATCTACCGCAGCAGAATTGTCATGAAGATCAAATGAGATTATCTGTAAAATACTTAAAAGTCAGTCACAGAGTAGGCACTTAATAAATGCTTGTTTCCTTCCCTATTATGAAGGACGAAAATAAACTGATACTGACATAGTGCCATATCATTTAACAGTCTCCGAAAATGTTTCACTTCAAGTGAATTGTCCAAATACTAAAGTTGAAGGATCAAACTGATTTTTATTTTAGTCATTTAGATAAAACTCTTTCAAAATAAACTATATAATCCCTCCCTTACTAAATGGAGAACATCAGCCAGATATTAACCATTTCTGTGTGATTTAGTGTCTTCATTAAGATCATTAATTATAGTACTATGCTACAGGGAGATGGCATAGTATAGGAGGCAGAGTGTTAGACTTGAGTTCAAATTGTGATTTCACTACTTCCTAGTGGTGTGATCTGGGGCAAATCATTTAATTTCTTAAAGTGTCAACATAAAATGTTGCATATAAGTGTGCACCATTTACATTTTAGCAAGTTTGTAAGTCATAAGAGAAAAAGATACCAAAATACACTCCAACTAAAAAGAGAGTATAACACTCAGCCAAGGCAAAGGCTAAAGGTTGTTAAAAAAAACAACAACAAAAAAACTGTACATTCAGGGAGGCTAGTTGGCTCAGTGAATAGAATACTGACCCCGGAGTCAAGAGGACCTGAGTTCAAATATGATCTCAGACACTTAACACTTACTAGTTGTGTGACCTTTGGCAAGTCACTTAACTCCAATTGCCCTGCCTTCCCCCCTCCAAAAAGAAAAGCAAGAAACAAAACAAAACTGTACCTATACATTGAAGAATGAATCCATGGAGTCAATGGATCAATGATTCCAGTAGAAATGCAGCACTTTATGAAAACCCAGCTAAGCAAACCGCCCCATAAAGCCCAGTCAGTGAGTGACCTGATGTACTAGCAGCAGCTAAGTGACCTACTCCTCCTGCCCCAACAGCAGCAGTAGCTCCCAGTGAGAAGCCAGTTCCACAAGTTGGCGTACACTAGAAGTCGGACCTATGCATATTATTATGCACCATTATCTTTAAGGACGCAACCCAGCCAAGTAGCAAAGGAATTTGCACATCACCAATAAGGAACCGTTCAACAAACTTCATGAGGAACCTCTGGAGAAAGAAAGTACATCTAGATCCAGATGTTTTCAGAGCTCTGAATTGCCTTGGCCATGGGTATAGCACTACAAATGTGCCTAGCTATCATTATATTTTGAATATAGGCTTTATCATTGTACATTGTGTTCGCTCTTACCCTCACAGACTGTATATTTGTAGGAGTTTGTGCCCCAAATTTTGTGGGAAATGCTTTTTAACTACTTTTCTTGCTATACCATTTGAGTAAATGTCTTTTCTAAAAAAGCTAATTGAAAATACTGTCTGAAGGGGAAGTTTGCTGGTCAAGGCTTGTGAGTTACGTTGTTAGGAGGATAGTCACCCACAAAATGACCCCTTTAACCCCGAGAGAAGTATTAGCCACCCCTATGGGTGCCCAACCTGCCAGTACCTATTTGTATTTGGAGAGTAGAATAGGTATGAAGGTGGTAAGATTAATAAAGTGATAATGTAACTCCCATAGACTGTTGAAGGATGTGTGGTTGCTTGACTCTATGATAAATAAGCCCAACCTACACTTAGAGTTCTAGATTTATTTTTAGGTTTTTTTCCCTTTGCTGCTAGCTATTACTTCTTAATTTAGACATTTTGAGAGCCTCTAGAACAGGGATGGGGAACGTGCGGCCTCAAGGCCACATGTGGGCCCTCCAGGTCCTCAAGTGTGGTCCTTTGACTAAACCTAAACTTCACAGAACAAATCTTTTTATTAAGGGAATTTGTTCTGTAAAACTAGGACTCAGGCACCCCAGGCTGTAGAAGGCCATACGTGACCTCAAGATCATAGGTTCCCCGCCCCTGCTCTAGAATCATACCTCCCTGTTCAAATTTAACATTTCAAAATAATAATCTGTTTATTCTAACAAACCATTTCTTCTGTGGACTTGAGTATATGGAATTTGTGACAATATTTTCAGCATTCAGAGGCTTTTTATTTTTGTAAATGGAGTTTTGGAGATCCAACTGCCAGGTTATGGACTGGTACTGAGTCAAAGCAAATTTCAGTTATCAATGAAATGTTAAATACTAAACTAATCTGTAAACCTTTAGCTACCAAAGGGACTTACATTTTTAAAACTCATGAACTTTAAAAATTGATCATTCTTCCTTCCTTTCCCTGTATCTCGCTTCTTCTACCTCCAGAATGTATCTCCCCTGACTGTAATGGTCCCCTCCTTTAGTAAAACTTAGTTAAGTTTCTCCTGCAATGAGCAGCCTAAGACATATTGCTATAAAGTAATGAAAAACTTATTGCATATATGTTTTACTTTGAGGTACAATTCCATTTAGCCTTAAATAGGTTTCCTTTAACTTCCAAAACAGAAGAAAAATTCAGACAAAATGAGTTTATCTGTTATGCTATTATGCATAATTCCTTTGGAACTGATGTTTTCGCTAATTTTATGATACAATGAAAACTGATGTTGATGATAGAAATGATGGAAAAGCTGTTAGATCTTGAAGTGCCCTCTGAACTATCAAAGAAAGAAAGAACAACCAAAATTTAGTAGAAATTTAACATTTTTTATCTCTATGATAACTGGTCATAGAGATATGCAAACTGGTCATTTGCATATGGTATGATCATTGTCATTGACCAGAATATATTCTTTATATTTATTTTATTTATATTTTATTATAATTATCTTATTATTTTATTGTATTATATATTATATTATTTAAATTTAAATTATTTAAAATTTATTATTTTTATTAATTTTATTTAATTAATTATTATTTAATTGCACAAAGACATTGGTGAATTCTTGAGTTTCCTGTGACATTCCATAAAGCTAATACTTACGTAGTGCTTTAAGGTTTGAGAAGTTTTATGTTTGTTAACTCATTTGGTCCTCACAATAACTCTGTGATATAGATGCTATTATTACTCCCCATTTTACAGACGGGGAAACTGAGACACAGAGAAGTTAAGTGATTTGCCCAGGATCAGACAGCTAGAATTGAAACTAGAGTCTTCCTGACTCCAAGTGTCAATCCATACAAATATAGCTAAAGAATGCATAGTTTGGAAAAAAATCGAACAGAATTTGTTGTCAAGTCATTTTTCAGTTGCATCTGCCTCTCCATGACTCCGTTCCTCCATGTAATTCACTGGATTGCACTACACACTTTGTATACCTTGGTAATCAATAACTGTTTGCTATTCATTTAACAAGTGGGGTGGTTGTCGACGCCACTGTCATATACGCTCTTCCCTGTACAAAACATGTGACACTAAGGAATTGATCTTCTCCTTCCATGCTAGACTATGGCTGGTAATATAATTCAGTAGCAATTACAGCTAATGGTATTCAATATATTAAGTTTTGCACCAAACTTTACATACATTAATTAACTCATTAGATGTTCACGACAACCCTGTAGGTTAGCTACCATGGCTGTGGTTATTCCCTTCTTCCCACCCTCCCACCCCACTCCCCACTCTTTGTACAGATGAGAAAACCACCAGAACTCAGATTAAAGAGGGAGGAGAAGGAAGGGGAATATAAATATTTCACATAGCACCTGCTCACTACGTACCAGGCACTTTACAAATATTATCTCATTGAATCCTCACGGCAATCCTTCTGTTATTATCTCCATCTTACAATTAAAGAAACCGAGGCAAACCAATCTGTCCAGAGACACTCGACTTGTAAGTATCTCAGATCACATTTGAACTCAGATCTTCCTGATTCTAGGCCCAATGCCACCCATTAATGACCTTCTTATAGTTACCCAGCTAGTAAACAGGGAAGACAGGGTTCTCAACCAGCTCTCCTGACTCTAAGTTCAGTTTACTTTCCACAATACTGCTCAGACTTTCAAGTGACAATCTTCCCAGGGGCCAGTCCTCCCTCCCCACACTCCGTCTTCCAACATGCAACAAAGAATTTTAGCACAACCCTTTCAGAAAGAGTCCAACCTTTCTGTAGTAATAATTTAAAAAAAAAACCAAGCACTTTAAGATTTATGAGTGTCTCTTGAGACTGTAAAATAAAATAAAAATGAATCTGAATCCATATGTGTGGCTTTATTTAGAAACAACAACAAAAAACCTTAGTGTGGCAAGAATGATTAGGTGTCATAAGCATTATTTTTAGAGAGAAATGGCATTAAAGTGCTTTACGATTTAGAATTTGTCCAATTTTTGACACATGATCAGGATTATCATTTGCTACTTGACAAATTAAGTGCTATCCATACACTTTGCCCTGCATTTCCACAGAGGCTGTAGAAATTGAGTAGTCAAACACAGAATTTCTGATACGAAAAGAAAGGATATAGAAATACATAAATGGAAACCTAGTTCTGTCATTTGAAACTCTCCTTATTCCCAAGACATTCAGGAATATAGTCACTTCCATGCAATCCCAGAAATCATTGTGTCACCTACTATAAAGCTATTCTCAGCATCACACTCTATATGAAAATGAAGATACCAAGCAAACTATATTTCAAATGATATGAAATTACTTCATTTTAATGTTGTTATTTTATTGCATGCACTGTGAGGCTTATATATAGTGAAGACATTTCATTAATAATAGTACTTTGGGATAGGAAAATAATCACTGATGTGATACATTAAAGGTTGTCTGATTAATTCAGTGTACCTCTACAGGATAAGAGATAGTGTGTCAGAATAAGCACAGAGGTTGTTTTAGATTTTTTTGCTTTTGTCTGGGTCTGTGAGGTAGAAACTCCCTCCATCAATGGGGATGTTCATCTGTGTTTAGTCTTTGAAAATTATCTGCAGAACTGAAATGTTAAGTGACTAGCCTGAGATCATTGGCATTTGCCAGTCTGTAGAAATTACAAAGACTGAACCTAGGCTTTGGTTAGTCCAAGGCCAGGCCTCTGTTCTAGTCTTGGCTCTGGCACCAGCTCACTTTATGTCCTTGGGCAAATAACCCCGCCTCGATCCTCAAATTCTTCATCGGTACAATTAAAACATAAGATTAGATGGTCCCTTATGTACCTTTCACCTCTGCTGGGGATTCAAAATACCTACTGTGTGATTTACTATACTTATAATTCTCTCTGTATTTATCTCTTCTTGCCTTAAAATGATATACAATACAGCAAATAGGTGTGAAGCTGAGAAGATACAAAGCTTAGATAATGTATAGTGCTTACCTTCAAAGAGTTTACAGTCTGGCAGGAGGATAGGACATAAATTGGTTGCATATAATATTCAATTTTGAACAATGAGTGCATTGAGTAGTTCTAAAACAAAGGGATAATTGAGGGAGACCTAAGTGAGAAAGGAAGGGAGAAGGCACCTTGGAGGAGGTAGCATTTGAAATGATCTTGTTAAATAGTGAGGAACCTTAGAAATCCTATATATCGACTGTGATTCTTTAGAAGGAAAACAAAACTAAGGAATGAGCTTAATTCAGATTTTTAAATTGTTTCCTCTTATTTGACATTGCTATTTAAATTGGGTATACTTCGTTCTTTGGTACTTTTTTTTAAAAGCAAAATGACTGCACAAAACAATGGCTACTTAAGAAAATGTCTGAATTTAATACCAGATATCATCCTAATTTTCAGAAAAAAAAGAACAAAGTGCATACTTTATATTATTTCCTAGTAAAGTTCTAGAATGGATTATTAAAGGGATTTTAAAAGATGACTTATGAGTACTTGGAAAGTGAAGAGGCAAACATTAAGAGCAAGCATGGGTTCACTGGTAACAAGTCATACTAGACTAGTTTTACTTCTTTCTGACAAACTGTGTAGTTCCTCGGGTGAACAGTATAAATTTCATAAATGTTCTCTGTATTGTATATAATTTTAAGGCTTAAAGAATACTACTAGTGTAGAAGGCAGATCAGGAAATGTCTATAGATGAAACTATAGTGTGGGCTGGGTGTACATCATTGACTACACTTACTAAACCACGGGACTCATATTTCAATCTTATTTGCCAATTATACAGACTTGCTGAAATGTTGCTAGTAAATTTGCAATTTCCCTGCTTTCAGGCAATTAGTTCTTCAGACAGAAGTGTTGCATTTTTGTATTTTTGACAAATGAACTCAAAATACATTGAAATTTTTGGAAGATTTTTTTTTTTTCTTTTTGGAGGGGGAAAGGCAGGGTAATTGGGGTTAAGTGACTTACCCAAGGTCACACACCTAGTAAGTGTCTGGGGCTGGATTTGAACTCAGGTCCTCCTGACTCCAGGGCCAGCATTCTATTCACTGTGGCACCTAGCCATCCAAGATTTTTTAAACATGTTAATAAATTACGTTTCCAAGTTTTTCCAGTATATAGATGAGAATTTTCATATATGACATACACCATTTTCAGCGACAGTATCATATAATAACAGAAATGTTTCCAAACATCCCTTTTCAAACTGTTTTCTATACTGGGAGTTCTTCCCCTCAAAAATGTATTATTCTTACTCATTGGTAGAACATCATCTTTATTTGCTGTCGTAAGTATATAGAGAAATAATACAAACAAACAGCATCAAAAATTATTTCCCAGTGGACAAATAGTCAAATGATATGAAGAATAGCAAATTATTATTAACCACCGTATAAGAATTGAACCAAGTATTAATAATAAAAAATACTAACCAATACAATCCTGAGGTTCCATCTCATATCCAGAAAAATTGACAAAATTGGCAAAATTTGGGAATAGTCAGTGATGGAGGAGTCACCAAAAGACAGAAACACTGATAAACAGTTCACAAAGTTGTGAATTGCTCCAACTATTTTTAGGGAAAATTTTTTGGAATTAGGCTAAGAGAGACTAAACTGTTCATACCTTTTGATCCTGAGACCCCACTGCCAGGCATAGTCCAAGACAGAAAGAGGATTAAAGTTTTTGGAAGACTTTGTTTGTTTTGATAGCATTTTCTAACTAAATACTAAATGGTGAAATATTTGCATTTTTCCAATACTTCAATCTATAGCTGCAAATGTTTTAACACTGTATTGCGTATCTCTTCCCCTATCTTTTCTTCAAATACATATTTTATTTGTTCTGGGTCTTATTTCATGAATTTGTGATTTCAGTTAAGTTTGCAGATCTTGAAGTCATCTTTTAAATACCCAAGTGAAACTGGAACCTTATCAATTTGGAAGGTTTTCTTGAATGATTAAACAGCTAATCAACAATTATTTATTAAGTACCTACTATGTATCAGGAAGTATGCCACGACAATTTTAGATTGATGGAGATCATTCCAAGGGTGGAAAAGTGATTGGGCTCCATTATCCCTTCTTCAACATTTAGCAGTGAATACTCTCCAAATGTGTATACGTGATAGACACACCACTATGTAGGGATATGGTAGTAAATGCTTAACAACTGCTTCTCCCCAAAGCAAACAAAATAGACATAGATATGTAAATATGCTCAATACACTTTTAAATTTTGATCGGGCGCTGTTGACATTTTCTCATTCACTTTTAAAAATTTATACAATAAACAAAACAATAAATCAAACCCTAATTTATGTAAAGCATTTTCTGATTCTGAGGTGTAAATGCTTACAATTAAAATTTAACAGCCTTCTCTGAGTTGTGTTTGTTGGTTACCATCCCTCTGTAAGAGGTTCCACTGAAAGGTGAAAGTAAAATCCAATATAAAACTCACGAGTGTGTGGTAAGAAGGATGGAACAAGGAATGAGCTAAGTTGTGAAAGGTTTTAAATGTAAAACAGATTTTGTTTTGGTTCCAAGAGCAATAGGACACTACAGGAGATTATTAAGTAAGTGACATGGTAGAATTTGTGCTTGAGGAAAATCACTTTTGTAGCTGACTGGAGGAGGGTGCAGAAGTGGTGATCCTTCAGCCTTGAGTCCATAGCCTTCAAGGTCCTTATAGCAGCAAGCACCCTAGCATACCCAGGATGGCTGCTAGCACAGGTTTTGAGATCTGCTTTTCTAAAGGAAAACAACTCAAAATGGGTTAACAATCTCACTTTAATCAATCAAACATATATTATTTACCTAGTTCAGGGAGAAAAGTCAACACCCTGAACTTCGGAGAATATAAACAGAATACAAAACACAAGTTACAAGCAGACAAAGAGACAGATCAGCAGACGGCTTCCAACATCTGACCATTACATCCATACCTATTCAGTTACCAGAGAGGGAAGCACGAACATCTGGGTTTTTCAAAGCCAGGGGGCTCAACGGCTTCCCAGAGTCTTGTCTGGCCAAATCACACAACT
>CM053591.1:36441683-36487114 GCA_028646515.1 Pseudochirops corinnae | reverse complement strand
GGGAGAAAGAATTTAGAATGTAAGTGTAATCTGGCACTAACCTAACAGAATCTTAGAATAGTGTACCATGCAGGAAAGAGGTTTAGACATAATCATTTCAAAGTATTTGGCAATTAAGATTCAAACTGTCTTCTCTTTTTGTAAATCATTCTTTGGCAAAAAGATTTAAAACAAGATGTGGCCCACCACTTCACTGACTATCTTTTTTGCAAAATAAATAAGTTTTGTAAAAGGAATCTACAGTGCCAGTTTTATACTGATTGTAAATCATTAATACACATCATAAATAAATTTCAGTTAATCTACTCCCAAAGCTTTAAGTTGCCGTTCAATCTCTTCATCAGAGATTGTCGATGCTTTTGATGTAGATGCAGAAGGTAAGCCTCGGTCAGCTGATGGTGCTTTGGCCATCTATTTAAAGCAAAAGAGAAAGAAAAATGATTATTATCAAAAATTTCACTAACACTTAAAACAATATAAAGAGTCAAGAAGTGTCACAAAAAAAATTCTGAGAGACAAAGTTCTGGATAGGAAAAATCAATTTGACTTTTGAGGTCAGCTATCTCTCTGTGATGAAAGACAAAAAGGGAAGCTCTGAGCCATGTTAAATCAGGTGTTTTCCTTCTGGAAGTGACGTCCCTTGACAAACAAAAGGCAACCCTGATTGGTAGACATTTAATGAGGAAGTAGGCTAAGAGCTTTCAACTCCTCCTGATTACTTCATTGGAGGGAGTGCAGCTGAGGAAGGAGACCTGCTCGTGAGATTCCGCAGCTTTCAATATTCTGGGCAAAGAAAGCTACTCTATTCTAGCTCAGTTTCTCCTTTGTGAGGCAGACTGTCTCAACTTTGATTAGAAATCAAAGACAGAAGAGTCATTTCTAAATAGCATGGACTCATGCTGAGACCCAAACAAGGCCCTTGGAGGGACTGGAATGTTATCACATTCCTTAGCCAGTGCTGGAAGGGGTTTTTCTATGTGAGCCAAAGTAAAAAGTGAGGACTTTAAAGAGAGAAGGATTACAAGTTAATATCAATAATCAAATGATAGAGCATTAAAATTAATTTTCCTCAGAAGATTCATGTTATTTTCTGTGACAACTACAAAATTATCTATATGGAACAAAACAACTTAAAATTATATAAATCAAAAACATATTTGATGATAATATTTCCAGATAACATTTAGGACAACAGAGGGTAGAGTGAATAGAGGGCCAGGTCTGGAGTTGGGACTCATCTTCCTAAGTTTAAATATGGCCTCAGAAACTTACTAAGCTGTGTGACCCCGGGAAAAAGTCACTTAACCCTGTTTGCCTCAGTTTCCTCATCTGTAAAATGAGCTGGAGAAAGAAATGGCAAGCTTCTCCAGTGTTTTTACCAACATCTTTGCTAAGAAAACCCCAAATGGGGTCGCAAAGAGTCAGACATGATTTAAAAGTGACTGAACAACAATGTCCATACCTTTCCAGAGATTTCAATTCCAATTTCATCAAGCACCTGGTTCACAATATCCTGACTTTCTTCTTCATCATCAGATCCATCAAAAATGTCATCCAGTGTATCATTGACTTAGAAAAGGGGAAAAACGTTGTTATTCTGAACAGTTCGGTGTCCATATTAAATTACATTCAGAAGATAATCCAGTCCTAATAATCTAAATGAACTGTTAAGCTCTGAACCCAAATCCAAAAGTCAGAGTAAATGTATCTTCAAAGGGCTAAATTTAGAATAGTTGGTGCCCTACCAAAGTTCTTTCTTTCCCCTACTTTCAACGCCCTTAAACATATGGCAACTATCTTTCTTAAGCTTATGGCTTCAGGGTGACATCATTCTAAAAATAATCAGTTACTTGGGGGAAAATACAGTAAGAGTGAAAAAAAATAAAGTCCTGGGAAACTTGAGAAATAATTCAATCCAACCTCCCTAAATATCCTTTTTATGAATAAAGATGTAAGTTATCTTACTTTGCGATTTGTTCTATTAATTACTGGAAATATTCTTCTGATCTTGGGAAAACGGTTATGAAGTTTAATATTACATTGCAAATTCAGTCAAGATCATATGAAATATATTTTCTATTTGAAACTCAGAATGACAATAAATGTAATGATAAATGACAAGATGCAGAAAAAGCTTTCAGGAACACTTCCTTATCTTAAATTAGTTCTAAGAAATTTCAAATCTTTCTAAAGATCCTGTTTTCCAAAGTCTGGACAAAGGGAAAGCGTAGGTATTAAAACTAACATTGCTGCTGGTAAATTTATTTTTTTTTTCTCTGAAGATGGGAATACAAATATTAACTCACAAGGTTGTTGGAAGAATTGAGTCAATTAAATCAAGTATTTTTCAAAGGGATTTACAAATTAATAAAAATTTATTAAACAAAGCAGCCTTTTAGGTGGCGATGGGAGCAAAGATACTTTCATGAAAATGAAATTGACAAGAGTGGTTATTAATTTTAAATACAGCAATAGTTTTATAAGATTCCTTTCATTAGAGCTTAATGGAAAAGTTAATTCCTCTGATAAGGCCTGCTCACACCTGGGCCATCACTGAAAATTACATAAACATATTAGATATCCTGATCATTAAATAAATTGACAATTCTGTAGTAATTAAAAATTCACTAACCAAGTTTCACATCTGGGTAAAAATCAAATTACAATACACAATGAGATTAAAATGAGGCTGCTATGAAGAACTTTGGAGTTTTCAAAAATATTTTTAACCCAGTATTAAAATTTTGCAGAAAAGAATGACAGACACAGAACATCAGATGAATGGGTGACTTAGTCTTGATAATTAAACAGTTTTAGCAGCTTAATTTAGTGAAATTAAACTAAGACTAGACATGCTATATAGTATAGGAATGTGAAGTAACAGCTTTTAATATTTTGTTGTTAAATTTCTGCAGATCTATGAGTTTCACACACTGCCAACATAAAAGTATAAAGTCACAATAAAATCTAGATCTAGGTAACTATCATCAATATTCAGTTATGAGTAGAATTTTTGGTTTTATTAAAAGTTTAAAAATTGAGGCTGCTTAAAAGCTTGGAAAATTGACAACTGAAACCAGTAAATATCACTAACACCATAAATTACACTAAACTTACTCATTTCTTCAGTCATTTCCATTTTCATGTTTTCCTTCTGGAAATTTTGCATTGTTTGTAATGTCTTTTGTGGATCCATCTTCTTGTTAACTGCCTGCATTGTCTTTCAATATGAGATAGAATACATATTATTTGCATAATTATGAAAATTCTACATGAAAATAAGGCCAAAGAAAGTACAGTAAACTGCTACTTGCTATGAAGATAAATTCATACAACCTTCAAAACTGCACACAGGGGTTTTTAAGAATGCTAACAAAATGAAAGACTTCTATATGGAAAACATCTGTTTAGCACCTACTTTAAGGAGATCAGAAGGTGAGCAATCTGACCTGAATGGGAGTCAAAGGCATACTTGCAAACAAGGGAACGCTCCTAACCCTCATAATTCAGCCCTATAAAAGTGAGTGAGCACTGAATTTTTCTTAGAAGCAAGATGTACATTCTTCGGCCTAATATGAAGATATTAAAAGCCTGGCAAATTTTAAGTCAGTTGAAATATCAACGTGTTAGAGTTCTTTAAAATTCAATCCTATGTTACATATGTTGGATATATATATATATCAATCTTGCTTCAATTTAGTAAATATTTCATAACTAGAGATGAGTATCATGCAGGTCACATACTTTCTTCTATACTTGTTCTTAAGCCTTTAATAGACTGAGCAGTGATACATGCTATTTTTCTAAAGGTTTACAATTAAAATTCCAAGAAAAATTTGCATGGCAAGACCTACCTGAGGACAAATATTGAATTTTTCTTTTGCAGGCTACCAGTGCCAGAGTAAAGGAGGGAGACAAGCTTTGCTTCTTTCCATTTCAAATGGTCTGTCTTGTCATGTATGTATGACTTTTTTTCTTACTTATTTTGATTAAGCACCAAAGGGACAAAGACCTTACAGACCTTTTCACTAACTCTCTTAAACTGTATGTGTGTATATATATATATGTGTTGTAGCTAAATTAGGTAAAATGTCCATCAAACTAATCAGAATTAGAAAATTTTATTGACTTTCATCTTTCTTAATTAATAGATGTCTGATTAATTAATATCAAAATAATGAGTCTAGCAAGATACTATATTTAGGCTCAAAAAAAATTCTTAATTTCAATGTCTTAACCAAAATGTGAATGCCCTTCTACTCTTTCCCACTTGTATAGATCGTCTCCAATGTTACAGATTCAGATTCTCTGTGAAGGTTCCCATTCCATAAACACAGCATCACTGTTTGTAGCAATAACTGGCCCATGATATACTATCTAGTGATTCACAATTTCCTCCACGTTCTAACTCCCCAAATGGACTGCAGACACATAAAGGACAAGAAATTTCGCTTGTATTTCTTTCTCTCTCCTTCAGAACTGATTACAAAGGCTTGGTAAACGACTTCAATTCAAAAAGTATTAAGTGACCGATTAATAGTAAAATGAAACACCTACTGAAGATACCTGATAGTTTAAAAAAGCAACATACAAATGAGTACAAGTACTGCAGTCTGCTCCAAAGCTGAGAGGGGTCCCCAAAGACACATTCTTCAGATAGTCTTATTTACAGGAAAATTTGTCAGGAGGATAATAAAAGGAAATCGGAACTTTGGCTCACAATACACTGAAATAACAACTGTTTTCTATCAAATTCAGTAAAAGAATACCAGCTTTTAAAAGTTAATTATGTATGTGACAGAAAAATTTTGATAATTTCAGGCTTAAGTGATTTCAGTATAATCTTTTCACCAAAGGCAGATCACAACTTATATGACTTGACCAATGGGATTTGAGAGCTTTTGTGTCCAAAAAATTGCTCATTCTGCCACCAGTTAGGTTATCAGCCTCTTTGAACTTAACTAGGCTGATCGTTAGCACAAGAAATAAGTAGCCTATCATTAGGCTCCTAAAACATTTCTAGTTTGAGAGGACCTGTCAGAGCTTTCATTTTGAAGGCAAAGTCTTCAAAGGCCTAGAGTCACACTTCCACACCACAGTGAGGAGATTCTAGTAGAAGGAAGGTGTCTAATTTTGAGAAAATGAAAATACCAAGAATCCAAACTAAAATGTGACATTAAAGGAATGCTAAGTATTTAAACTTTTTAATGTATAACAAAAAGATCTAGACATAATAATTTATTATAAATAATTTTACCAACATATATTCATGCTTAATAGGCATTTTTATATTGATTATATACTAGCATTTAAGAATATTCATATGAAAAGACAAGCTTACTTTTGCAGTAGTTGACATGGCTCCAGCCATCTTCATCTGGGAGTTCATTACTTTAGTTTGTGTAGACATAGAAGTGACTTTTGAACTTACAGCAAAAGTTCTAGTTTTCTGTTTCCTCAATTGCACAAGCTGTTTAGCTAAAACCCTGCAGGCTTCTTTGTTACCAATCTTGGCCATTTTCTTAATTTCTACTTCCTACATTTTATGGAAGAGAAAAAAGTAGATAATTTTCATACAGTAGGCATGAAGAATTTATTTACCCACAACATGCTCAATTTTCAATATAACAGGATGGAGTGAGCTTTCAAAGCTATGGAAGCATATCATTAAGTCTCACCCTATTATTTTATATGGAAGAACAAAAATGCTCATTTTCACAAAGGCAAGCAGGAGTTCTTCAAAACAACACTTGCACAGATTCATCCCTGTGCATACAACCCAGCAGGAGTAATTATTCTGAGTTAGGGTAGAACCAGTGACTACATGATATTCTAAGTGTATTTTCCTATATGGGATTAGGACTAGAAAGTGGGAGACAGAAAAAGGAGGTAATTTCTAGTGTCACTGAACACTGAAGAATAAAGAAACTGCTCATCTCTACAAGATATTCACCTCTTCCCCATGAGCCAGCCAGTAATCCAAGACCAAAGACTTTCCTGGGCCCCTTCCCTCATTTGGAGAAATAAGCTATATGAAGAGGTGCTGAATGGCTTATGTAATATATTTTGGGGTAACTTTCATTCAGTTTTGTGTCAAGCTGTAAAAGCCACATTTCTTAACTGTTTCTCCCCTTCCCCCAGCTTTCCCTGCCCCAGCCTAGAGGTATTTCCTCTCAAACCATTAACTCTTCATTCAAGGTACGACCTCCTTTTGTCCTAGCAAACTAAACCCATCCACTTGCAAATCAGGAAATCAGGATGGGTGCATCTCATTTAATTTGGCCTCAATCTGACCGCTGGTTGACTTTATGACCTTTCAGGGCTCAAACCACATCCCCTTCCCCTTCCCTCCTGCTGTTTGTCCCAGTGTATTATGGATAAAACACATGCGCAATTGATATCAAGGGTGCATGTCCCTTTAAGTATTAGTCACGCCCTGGCTCCTCCCGGTTCCTCCCTGACTCCACCTTTGTACACCTTATTAGCTTAATGAACTTATGATTGACAGCTTGGTATCTTTAAGAATGCCTCTCTGGCCCTTAGAACTTCTGCAGATGGACCTTGGTAACTCTTGCCTTTATTGGCAGATCAGGTAAGCATTCTAGTAGGCTATCTGCCCGCTTCAGAGCGGCACACTTCCAAACTTTCTCTGACTCCCCCCCTTGCCCCTTGCGAGCTTTTCCTAGTCAGATTTCCTCACCCTACCCCTTTTTGTCCTGTAAATCAATAAACTTTTGTAAATCTACCAAAAGACAGCTGAGCCTGTAATTCTTTTCAGACGCGAACCTAGAAAGGATTTCTTATTAGAAATCCCCCCCAAAACCTATCCCGCAACATATTCACATAATGAAGTGAGCCTTGGTGGAGGGCTGGCTTGGCTGACGACTGGAGGGTGAGCTGTTATTGCTTGTTCTTCCCCTGGCTTCAGGAAGGAGATGTCATGACTTGCAAGTGAATTGGATTTAAGTGAGGCAGGGCTGTGCAAAGTCACCAGCCTCACTCTCTCCTCCAGAGCCATGTGCATCCAGTGGCAAGATACAGAATCAGGACTACTGGAGATGGCCCCTTCTATAACAAGTCAGATCCCAGGATTCCAATGACTTTCTTTGGCGTGTCTTTCTACTACTATTAATGAAATGAACATGATAATCTACTTTCCTGTACCCTGACTCATAATTCCTGAGATTCTGAGTTGAAAGAACCCAAGTCGAAGTTCTCTTCCCTCCCTCTCTCCCACTCCATTCTCTCATATACATGTCAGCACCATTGATCCCTTTTCTCTAACTCCATTCAGCCTTTCACTGAGCCCTCTGGAACTCCTATTCTATTGACCTTCTTATTAAGAACACTGCCTTTTCCCTGGATAAAATGCTTTGTATATATTTTGTATTTAATTTTATAGGCACAAGTTGTCTCACTCCAGGAAGAGAAAGCATTGTTTTCTTTGTCTTGTTCTCTTTTAATAAAGGCTAATATAGTAAGTGCTTAAGAGATGCTGATTAAATTGTCCAAAGAAAAAGAATACAATGAATTAGATTAACCTAATTTAAGCAAAAAACATTTTGACCACCCTTATTACTCTGAAATGTTTATAATGTGTTATTCTATAGATATCTTTATCTCATCCAAACATTTATTAATATGCGTGAAAAATCAAATTGCTCATCAAGCTTCCTTTTAAACATATGTAATTTATTATCACCCAAATAGGTTTTTGACAAAAATTTATGAGCTAGGCAAATTTTTGCCTCTTAAGTAGATTAAAAGGTCCATTTTAAATGTTTTTATTTAATGTGCCCTTATTTAAATAAATAGTAAACTGTATGCTTATCTAGAAACTCACATATTTTCCAATCTCCAAGGACAGTACTCCCCCTCCAAGAACAATCTAGACAAACTAGCCTTAGCTCCTCACACAAAATACTCTTCTCTTATCTCCTTTCTCCATGTCTTTCCACCAGCTGTCCCCTGGCCTAGAATGCAAGCCCTCTTCATCTCCACCTCATACTTTCTTCAAGTATCTCCTAAAGGAAAATTTTCATGATTTCAATAGCTAGAGCCCTCCCTTACTTATCTAAGTTGCATAAAACTACTTTGTACTTAATATCTTTGTATTTATTCTGCATATATTTACATATGTCTTTGTTGTCCCCAATGAGACTGTTACTTCCTCAAGAACAGGAATTGTTTCATTTTTTACATATGTATCCCCAGCATTTAGCACAGTGTCCCACATAGCAGACACTTAAATCCACACTGACAAACAGACTGCAAGGTACTCTCCTAGGTGTAGAGAGAAAACAAGCAAAAAAACAACCTTCATTGCCATGGCATTTACATTCTTTTAGGGAAATATAAGATATAAACAGCAAAACTGAGAAGGGAGAGATGATCAACAGGAAAATCAGGAAAGACTTCTCATCGTAGTTGGTGTGTGAGCTAAACCTTGAAGCTAGGGATTCTAAGAGGCATATGTAAAACAGGAGCATGTGTCAGTCACAGGGCACAGTTTGAGCAAAGGCACAGAAATGGAAAACACAACATCACATTTAGGCAACGCCAAGAAGGCCAGTATGGCTAGATGATGTGCAACAGCTATAAAGGTAGGCTGGAGTCACACTTTGAAGGAATTTAAATGTTAAAATGAGAAGTTTATATTTTATCGGAGTCAGTAAGGTTGATAAAGGTTTTTAAGTAGAGGAGCAATACAGTTAGACTTGTGTTTTAGTAAGATTATTTTGCCGTTGTGTGGAGGATAGATTGGAAGAGAAAAAAACTGCAAGACAGGAGATTTGCAACAACAATCCACATAAGAGATAATGAGGGCCTGAACTAGTGGTCACATGAGCAGAGAGAAGGTAATGGATGGAGATAGAATTGACAGGGTGTGGCAAAGGAATGGACAAGAGAAAGAGGGAAGAGCTGAGGATGATTTCAAGATTGTCAAGATAAGTGAGTAGAAAAAGTATGGCAATGCTCCCACCCTCCAAAAAAGAGGAGGAATTTATGGGGCAGAAATGTCTGCAGAACCATTTAGGTGGAAATGACCAAGAGGCAATTGCTGATTAAGGACTGGAATTTAGGCCAGAGATATGTTGGTTGGATATGTAGATCGGAATGTCATCTGAACAGCAATGATAACTCAACCTACAGCAACTGATAAAATCAGCAAGGGATAGAGGACAGAAAGAGCAAAGAGGGTCTAGGAGGGTACCTTGGGATATATCAATGGTTAGCAGGCAGGTATGGACTCAGCAAAGGACACTTACAAGGATCAATAAAGAGAACCAGAAGAGAATATCTACATGAAAATTCAGCGTTACGGTTCAGTAAGTCATTAAAGTCAAGAGAACAAGGGACAACTGATTTGAAAACTGAGGTGCGAGTGAACTGATTAGCAATAGAGCTGAAATTGTAAAGGGAAGAAAATGAGGCTAAAACTAAGGTGCTGACCTAGGAAAATAAAGAGAGGTGGAACAACTAGAGGTCACAGTGAAGATTTAGACTAGGGTTAAGGGAGGTTAGGCAGAGAACCATAGAAGGCTAAAAGGCAACAGACAAACTTTAGAATTCTTGATGAAGGAGTCAGGTCATTCAGAGCTGAGATTGAGATTAAGGGAGTTATCAAACCTATATGACTAAAATAAAGATGGATTAAGAAAGTTGAAAAGCTGAGAGGCCAGAGTGCTTGACAAGATAAAAGTGTGTAAACTGGAGCCACTGAGTAGAAGGGCAGGGGTTGGATAGAAAGGAAGACTTTAATTTAGAATATAAAAATGAACTTATATTTAGAATTCTAGAGGCAGGTACTGAATTCCTTGAAAAAGGAAAAGGAATGATCTTTTGCTACCGGTACTGGGATAGGATGATTCACCTGAATGGAGGGGGAGCTGAATGATGCTGGCAGAACACTCTAGAAGCAGCAGCGAAGAATAAGGAGTGTGTATGGTCCTTGCCCAGTGTTTCAGGGTCCATGAGAAAGGATGATCTAAGACTATAGAAACTGTCTCAAGACACACTGTCTTCTTTGGGAGAGATGGGTAGGGAATAAGAGGAGGAACTGGAATTCCATGAGCTCAAGAAGATAGAAGTAATATAAGAGGAAAAGGTCTATGATAAAGAGAAATCTGTTAATAAAAGGGGCTCCAGAAAGCATAACTGAAGGAGGAAAAAGAGTCAGACAAAGACTTGAGAAGGTTTTACTTTGTGCAGGCACTGTAAAGACCCTGAAGTGCAGACGAGTAACTCCAAGGTCCTGTGAGATAGATGCAGGAGACTGACTCTGAGACTGCTTCCTTCTGAAAGTAATCAACTGCCTTTTTTCTCCTTTACTTAAGACTCTGAATGGTTCTCCTGTAAGAAAGTTTGTTATATTCTAGAATTCTAAATATAAGTTCATTTTTATATTCTAAATTAAAGTGTCTTAAAAATGGGAATGTGTTTGATATTCCATACGCTGAACACAGAATCTTAATAAAAGGGTAAAAAGGGGGGTGGGATGGGACAGAGGAGGAAAAGGAGAAAATAAGAAAACAATCAGGAAAACCTTGATATGACTAAGAAATGATGCTCTATCACTTGCCACCTGCCACCCCCTCTTCCTAGTTAGCCAATTATCCCAATGCTAATTTCCAAATTTGTCTGAAAAGTTAAACTGAAATTTAATGTTCTACTTACCAGCTGTTTTTCCTGTTTTTCTAATGCTGCTCGATCTCTCATTATAGCCCTCTGTGTACCTCGTAACTCTCGATTCTGCTCCTTTATTACATCTTAGAGAACAACAACAAAAAAATCCCCAAATTTATGGATTAAAAAGTCTTCTTCAATATTATTTAAAATACTGAGACAAAAAAAACTAATTTTAAAAACTGCACTTTATTAGACATATATTATCTTTCTCCTATTATCATTATAATAAAACCAGTCAGGCTTCAAACCTGAACTCTAAATGAGAAAGAAAGAAAGAAAGAAAGAAAGAAAGAAAGAAAGAAAGAAAGAAAGAAAGAAAGAAAGAAAGAAGGAAGGAAGGAAGGAAGGAAGGAAGGAAGGAAGGAAGGAAAGAAAGGAAGAAAGGAAGGAAAGAAGGAAGGAAGGGAGACCTTTTTCTCAAAGAGAGAGAGAAGGGAAAAAAAGGATGAAAATATGTAACAGAAGTTTAAAAATTTTTATTTTAATAGGGCTTAAACATAAATTTACATATCTCAACACAAAATTATACCTGGATTCCTTGGAGAAGCTATAAAAGTGAACAAGCATGAAAACATTCTGTTCAATCTTCAAAAACCCAAAACAAAACAAAAAACAAAGCCAAATACCATATAAGTCTGAAATTATGACATTCTTAAATCCATATGTTAAAAATTCAAAAGGCGGAGCACAAATAGTCCCTATAAGCATTTTGGGGGAAATACCTAAATTAACATATCTCGTGTTTCTTTTGAGTTACTGAAATTCAGATTTGCTCTTAGAGCACAGCACCTACCAAAGAATGGGATAAATTCAGAGCTTAAAAGTGTCTTTGTATTGCTTCTTCTGACTACCAGGAGAGCTCCTGCCTTGTTTGAGTTCTCCATAAAAGTCTTTCAGGCAGGCAGGCATCTGACATTCAAACAATATGGCCAACCCATTGAAGTTATACTCTCTGCAGTTCAATTTGAGAAAGAACTTCAGTATTCGGTACCTTATCTTGAGGCCAGATGATCTTCAGAATCTTGCAAAGACAATTCATATGATGGCATGGTACTGATAGGCTGTCCAGGCTTCACAGGTATACAACAATAAGGTCAGTACAAAACAGTTCTGTAGATCTTCAATTTGATAGGCAGCCAATACCTCTTCTCTCCCACACATTTTTTGGGAGCCTCCAAATGCTGAGATAATTCTGGCAATGAGTGTGTCAATCTCATCCCTGGAAACTGTACTTTAACTATACTGTAAATGAACTTATCCACATTTCTCCATTTGCAGTAACTGACAGTTCCACAAATGGATGGTGCAGTGCTGGCTGGTGGAGAACCTGTTTTCTTAGTGTTAATTGCTAGGCCAAAATTAGCACAAGCAGCAGAGATTCTATCTACACTTTTCTGTATTTCAACCTCACAGGCTTCATTTAGTATGTGATCATCTATGAACAAAGAATAGCACACTAACTCTTTCTCCACTTTAGTCTTGCCTTGTAGCCTTTCATTATTTCCCAATGGAGGAATGAATTTATATATTTTACATTTAATTTATATAATTTCAAGTAATGTATATAAATTAAATTCCCCAATGGATAGCATAACTCCATCCTTTTTAATCTCCCAATGATAGTGGCACTGAACCCAACCAATCCCTGTTTCCAAAGAAACTTTACTCCTCAACCCAAGCTGTCCCCAACCCAAGCTGTCCCCTACACCATTCTTGCAAACCTCAACCCAATAATCCCCAATGCCCTACTCCAGATCTTTTCAACCCTTCAGTTGCACAACTTAGAACACATACTCTATAATTAACAACTTCCTTTTATTTAAGATAACTCTTTTTTCGTTTTTACCATCTTCTGACACAGAGATTTAGCTTCCCCCCATCCCCAGTGACACTGCATCCCTGGCTAGTCTTTCAGGTATTGGTTGCAATTAATTGCTTTCTTACCTACCTCCCCTTCCCCTTAACCTTGTTAGCCAGGTAGGGAAATTTCACACTCCTTGCTCCTCATGGCTAAAAGATGCTACATACTTCTATGATGAAGCAAATGTTCCCTCCAAATTTATTACCCAAACCAGTTCCTGGGGGGCCATCATCTATTGCCACAAAAAACATTCTTTTTCCTTTCTCAATAAATTCAATGCCTGGCTCCCACTCTCACTCTCTACTCCAATTATTCCCTTCATCCTAAAACACTGCAACATACACACTAATGTTCCCTCAAATATTCCAATTCCTCAGTCTACTCAACTCAGATCACCTACTCCTCTATTCTACTTCAACAACTCACCAGGATGGTCTTATGCTTGATTTTAACCACCCCCAAAAGCATTCTACTTCCATATGTAAGAACTCTTAAAATTCCTTTATCTGATCATAATATTTTACTATCTCTCTCAGGGCCTTATTACCATAAAATCTATTCTTCATACCGCTAATCCCTTCACTCCCTTACTACTTCCCCCTAGGAAATTATCACAGTTCTGGATAAACTTTCCTCCCTTCTCAATCTCCTCAGTGAATTAGTTCAAATCTACATTATCCTCTCCTATCAAATTCCTTGCCCCTATTCCTTTTGCAGATTGAACCTCGTTAATCACCAAACTCAGGGGCTCCCAAGGATCCAGAGTAACTCAGGAAAATCTGATGACTAGGTTCTTTATAAATTGATGTTGTCTGATCTCAACTAGGCCCTCCCCACAACCAGGCAATCTGAATACTCATTTCTAATCAGTTTTCTATCCCATTTAACAGAATATCTGTCCAAATTTTCTCCTTTATGGCCTCTAATAGCACGCCTTCTCATCCTTTCTACTAAAGGTTGCCTCAAACTTCACTAAAAAAAAATGTTCCTATTCAACACAACTCCATTTTCATCCTTTCTCATCTCACATTCCCTTAGCATCATTCCCTACTATCTCCTCCATTCCAGTCTCTAAAGAAAAGGTGGCCAGTTCTCTTTGCCAATACAAACCCCTGAATAGGTAGTTTTGTTTCCAACCCCTTCATTCTTCTCTAGCATATTTTTCCTCACAATCATCTTCATTCTTTCCGTGATCTTCAACCTCTTTGTATACTGGTTTCTACCTTGACATCTACTCTATAAACAAGCTCAAGTCTTTCTCATCCTTAAAAAAAAACCTATTAGATTCTACCACCCTCATTAGCTACCATCCTCCAAATCTTAACTTGCTAGCTAAACTCTGAAAAAGTCATTTTTTCAGACACTGAAAAACATCCATTGTCTCCATATCCTTATCTTTCATTTTCTTCTAAAACCTTTGCAACCTGCCTTCTTACCTCATCATTCAATTTAAACTACTTTCTTCAAAGTTACTAATGAAACCTTAATTGTCAAATTTGTGATGGCCTTTTAAAGTCCTTATCATTAACCCCCTCACAGCATTTAACACAGATGAGTACCTTGGCCTTAGATACTCTTCTGAGTTTCTGTGGTGCTGCTATTTCCTGGTTTTCCACACACACCTGGTGCCTGTCTGACTTCTCCAGATTCCTTTCCTGGATCTCCATACAATTCATGCCCACTAACTGTGGGTGTCCTCATAGGCTCCCCAAGGGCTCTGTCCTGGGCGCTCTTCTCTACATCTCTGCATCTCTCAACTCTATGCAAAAGACTATCAAACTTTATATATCCAGACTTAGTGTCTCTTCTGACCTCCATTTCTGCATCAACTGTTTACTGGACATGTTAAACTGGATGTCTAGAAGTCACCTAAAACTTGACATGTCAAGAACAGAATTCATTATACCATCCAACCCCTTCAAACTCACCCCTCTTCTAAACTTCTCCATTACTGTCAAGGGCACTTATCCTTTTGGTTAATAGGTTTACAACTTTGGTAGCATCCTTAACTTTTCACTTTTGCTCATCTCACATTATCTAATCAGCTGTCAAACTTTACCATCTTTTTCTCTCCATTATCTCTTAAATATGTCACCTCCTTATCAATCACACAGTCATCACCATAGTACAGGCTTTTTATCAGTTTTTGGCAAGACTATTACAATAGATTTCTAATTGTTCTCACTGTAGCCAGTCTCTCTGTACTCCAATCCCAACTACTTTACTCTCTCCCTACCCTCGTTCAAAAAAATTCCAGCGGCTCCCCATCACCTCTAGGATCAAATATAAACTCCTAGCTGGGCATTTCAAGTTCATCACAACCTGGCCCTTCTCATCTTTTTAGTATTCTTACACATTACTTCGCTTCAATTATTCTATGGTTGAGTCCATCTCCTGTGACAGTGCCTTTATACTACCTGTCTATCATGCCAGGAATATTCTCCCTTCTCATCTCATCTCTCAGGTTCCTGACTTTCTTCAAGATTCAGTTCAAATGACACCTTCTACAGAAGGATTTTCCCAGTCATTCCTGGTCATGTTTTCCCCCCTGAGGTAACCTTCCAAATACTTTTCATGTATCATGTATATATTCCCATTCCATTTACATGCTCTTTCCCTTGATAGAATGTAAGTGCTTTGAGAACAAAAGCCTTTTACTTTCTTTGCATTCTAGTTTTTCGTATTGTGCCTAGAACATAGTAAATCTTTAATACTCATTGACTTAACAGTCGCTGCATCAAATACTTGCAAAAGAAAATTGGAGAATCCCTACCCTAGAAGGATAATTTTGAAAATTAGACACAATAGCAATCTTCTTCTTTTTTGTTTAGAGAATAATGGATTGACTCCAGATAAGAATAATATTAAAGAATCACAAAGGTGGGGAATGAGGACAGAGAGAAAACCGAAAATCATGCCATCTGAGATCAGCTGAAGAAAATGGGAAGAGTTAGCCTGGAAAAGTTACCCAAAATTACCTCATACGCAAACCATAATAGGTATCTCCAAATGAAATCTCAGGTATTGTGTCTTCCTCCCTCTAATTTCTCCTCATTCCAATTCATCCTATATATTGTTGCCTAAATTATGGACTTGAAGGACAGATCTAACCAAGAGGCTTCTCTACTCAACCAGTGGATTTCTATTGCTTGAAGGATAAAATATCAACTACTCGGTTAGCTTTTAAGGCTTCACACAACTTGGACCCAACATATCTTTCCAACCTCACCGGACATTTTCACCCTCTCACACGCAGCAATCCAGTTAAACTGGTCTTCTCTCTGTTACTCACATATCACTCATCTTTATACCGACCACACCTCACCCTTGAAATTTCCTCTCTTCCTCTGCTTCAGAGTCTTTTTATTCCTCTAAGGTACCATCTTCTGTAGGATACCTTTTCTGATATATGATTTATGATCTCTGAGTGTCCTCCCTACAAACTACCTTGTATTCAGCCTTAAACTTGACAAAGAATGGAAGAATGGATTTTAAATTTAAGAGTATTGGCAGCTCATATTGGGTAATTTCCACTGCTCATATGGCTGGCTATCAAGTTCTGTCTTTAAGTAGCAAAAATGGGAGACTTGGATCTGTTCTGTCTAAGGAAAGGAATGAAATAAACCTTTATAAAAGCTACTGCCATAACTAGGATACTTGTTGGGGCCCTTTTTAGAATGGAGTTTGTTACTATTTCTCTCCTCCTTCCTCCAGTTATGTGAATGCCGTGAGAACTTTATTTCGGCCTTATAAAAATGTTTTGTACTGTACAATATTGAAAAAAAGTTACTAGTCTAACTGTATACGTGTACACATATATTCTCTGTATGTATTTCTATTGGTTGTTGTGGAGTCATTTTTCTGTTGTGTCTGACTCTTCATGACTCCATATCTGTATTTATGGAGTTCATATTTATGCCATACTTCTTTGAACATGTACTTGCCGTGTCCTCTAGCAGAATGTAAATTCCTTGCAAGAAAGGAGTTTCATTCTTTACACTTGTGTCTCAAGTCATGAACAGTGCCTGGCACATAGTAGGTGTTTCATTATGCAAGTAATTGTTAATTTAAGTATGAGTAGCAAGCAGCAATGTACAGAGGACAGAAAACTGGCCATGGAGCCAGCAAGACTTGGATTTAAACTCTGGTCCCACACACTACGGCACTATGACTGTGGGCAAGTCATTTAACCACTCAGTCCCCTGGACAACTTTCTAAGACTATAAATTTGCAGAGGATATTCTGGATTTTTCTATTACCAATGAAATCACATGGTCAGTTCCGGGTCCAGTTCATTCCAGTAGGAATAAACACTCAGCGGAGAAGAGAATGATGTGCCAAAGACAGACAGTACTTCAAGATCCTAAAACACGTAAGTATCTGCATAAAAGTATTCCTTTAATTTGTCAATTATGTCAGTATGACAAATGCTAATGGCATCTTGAATTACAGGTTCATACTTAGCTATAAAAATAGATCATCATTAGTTCATTGAAGGAAAAGAAAGACATGTCTATCACAAATCCCCTCTCTACCGACTCCATAAAGTCTTTAAATTTATTTCCCAATTAAAAAAAAACAAAACAAAAAACCAGTATTTGGTATTGTGCTATTCTCATTATCAGTGAGGTGAGATGGTTAATTCATTTTCATATCAATAATGAATTAACATAAATTATAGATATTTAATCTAGTAACTGTAGAATATTTTGTTTAATTTGCAATATCAGTATTCTTTAATGATCTATTACATATCAATCAAGTGAAAGAAAAAAAGGTTCAAATTTTTTCTAGACATGTAAACATGTAAATTATATCACACTGTGCCTCCAAATTATATATCAGGATTTCATTACAGTTGAAATAGATGAAAAGAGAGTATGTAACAAAAGGTTCTTATGATCAATAATCATTGAGTCAAAGGATTTATCTAGGAGAAATGTATAAAGCAGCATTAAAAAGCATAATATATAGCCTCATTATTGCTTAGCCAGAACACTTCTGTCATCTCTCAGGGAAAGGAAAAAAAACAAACAAACAAACAACTAAAATAAAACCAGGAAGAAATACATTGAAAAAGCACTATATCAAGTAATGAAAGAAAAAGAATGGTGTTCACAGTTTGATATAACTTGAGGTGATTATTCAGGAAAACATGTTGTCGAATAGCTATCCTAGTAGTTATTTGAAATAAGTATGACACAGACGATTTTAAACTTAGAATGCTAATCGAACCATAGATTTTAAATTTATTAACATATAAGAACAAAACTGTACCACACAAACATCACTAAGACCTTTTCATCAACAGATATTAGAATAAACAACATTAGCTATAGAATAATGAATCCAGTGACAATGGAATGTTTCCTCAATGCACAATCTTATTGTCACTTGGTATCCTCCCTGGCTATTTCTTCCCCCTTTTTCTACTTGATGAGACTCCCTAAAAGCTATCAAAAGAACGGTGCAGCTCAGCAATGTAGACAATAAATTGATATTTAAGTACCTTTAAATAATTAATATAAAAAAAATATGTAAACATGTCCTAATCTTTATAAGAAAAACCCTACTAAGGTTACAAGTAAGAAATATAATGGATACTATCTGCTGAAAATTATTAAAATTTTTACTCATTCCTTATCTTTATACACAATAAACTCTTGAATATCCATAATCCAAACACATCAGAAACCTCAAATAAACCTAATTTTTCTTACAGTATTGCACAATGGTAACTGACTTCCAGAATTAAAGGCATTCACTAAAAGACTCTGAAGTGTGTTATTAGAGGAAGACTACAATAAAATCAAGTTTTAACATTAAGTATAATTAAGTATTCTAATTTTTTTTAAGTTGACAATCCATACCGAATACATAACTTTCAGTTAACCAAAATCTGGCAAAGAAAAATACTGCAATCATTTTAAACCACTGACCATATGGTTAAGAAATAAAGGAATGGTAGAATTATATCTTAGTGGTGAGAAATCGTGATTCTATTGGCATCTGAACAAACAAAACAAGATGCATGTCCATAAGAGAATAAACGAATTATTTCCGGGTCTGGACAAAACATTCTGTTTGTACCAACCACAGTCTAAATATCATTGCTTCTTTTGTAGTGAAGCTGAGTAGACATCTTACAAAGAAGTGATTCTTGGTTCTACTACAACAGCATGTAAAAGAATAAGCTTATTACAGATTTCAAAATATTCTTATAGTTCTGGCATAATGCTAGGGGCACTGTTGCCTATAAAAAGTTTTTTAAACAAGGCAATTTCTTAAACGGAAGTATTCTTAAGAAAACATTTTTCATTAAGCCTCAAAAACGTATTTAAGAACATCAAAATACCTTTAAAAATACCTTTTACAATTCATTATTTCATTTTGGCATCCCCTAGATCAAAGTCTTTGCAAGTAACAGGTGCTGAATAACTGTTAAATTTCACAGAATTAAACAGGTTAATTATCAGTTTTTCTCCTGAAACCAAAGGTAAAAAAAAAAAAATTAACAATGTAAAAACTGGTTTGCTGTTAATAATTAAAATTCAAGCAGTGTTTAATGAATAGTACATGAAATACAAACACAGGCAAGAATAAGTAGACAAAGTGTACATATTTGTTCATTTTTTCCTATGTCAACCACTTGAAATATTACTAATATATGTTTAAAAAGAACCTCTTTATAACTTTCAAGGAAGCATGACTAGGCATAATATCCTCTTTTTCTGTCTTTAGCAAATGGTAATAAAGTCATAATGAAACTCTGACGCCTCTTTTAAAATATGGGAGAATATAATAAGGTGGACACAGCCATTACTTTGAAGGGATCCAAATTTTAAGAATCAACTAAGTAACCTCTTGCTCAAGCAGACTGCTCTTCCACAAGCATTTATTTGAGCCCGACTTAAAGAATGATGCAGTTTTAAAAAAAGCACACATTCAGAACACTCCTCTCTCTCACTTCCTGTACCGATTTCCTGAAGCAGTTCAGCCCAAAGGTCAAGTGAAAACAAACTTAACACAAATGCACAAATAAGGAGAATCCATACAGCACGTAACAATAATACATACACACACACACGATTTAAGTGCCTACTATGTGCCAAATACTGTGCACATAAGACATAGCGATATACCGATATGATATTAATATAAATAAAATTTTGGACTTGACCAATGTGGGAATTTCTTTTGCTTGAGAAGGTTTATGTTTGTTACTAGATTACCCTCCTTTTTCCCAGGGGGGAAGGAGGGAAAGTTAAACGTTTATTTTTTTTAATTAAGTAAAATCATAAAACCTAAAGTGGTAGAAATGTCGGCAAACACTGGGTCTCACTTTCTCCTCTACAGACACCCACAAATCCAGGGCTGGCTATCATCAAGTGGGAGGCTGTCCGGGATGACCCTGGACAGATGTAGGGAGTCACTTGTGGAAGCATTAGTCCCGCCTCCAGCCGCAGGAGCAGGAAGTGCCGACTGCCCCTCACCCGTCCATTCCCCCAGGGCCAGTCGGGATATAGGCGGACCCCCGCATTCAGCCTCGGGCCCCCAAACTTACCATCTACTGTCTTCTTCTTGAAAAGACAGGCCATTATCACAGATCCCCGCCCCTAGGAGGCAAGTGGAGCTAGGACAGAAGAGAAGTCCGGGGGACCTTGGAAGGGAATGAACCGGAGGGGGATGGGAAGAGGAGCCACTGATACCCCGGACCGCCAGGGGTGTGGTGCTGGGTCTCCGCCGCCGGGGCCCGCAGCTGTCGCCTAGCAGGGAGCTCAGGTGACCAAAAAAAAAAAAAAAAAAAGCAAACAGACTTTTTTTTGAAGTCCGTCTCCCCTCCCCAGCGCCTGCGCGTTCCAGCTGCGGAGCCTGCGCAGGGGAGAGGCTGACGCTGAAGTCGCCCGGACTCTGCCCTTCCTTCTGCTAGTCCCGCCCCTCCTTTCCCAGCCCCGCTGCGACCTCGGGACTGCGCAGAGCCTGCGGGCTTGGCAGGATGGCGCTGCGTGGCGCCTCGGATGCCAGAGAGACTGAGCAGCGGAGAGAGGGCGCTGCGGCTGTGGATGCGCGCTGCTGGTGTCTGCCTTTGCTGGCTTCTCGTGTGCTCAGACCCGAGTGAAGCTAAAAATGTGTTCCATGGAGCTCGGAAAGCGGGCAGTGCAGCAATCACCTTTTCTTTCCCTCGAGGCAGGCAATCCCATATTCTCATATTCAATCTCCCCCCACCCCCCCACACACTCTCCAACTTGGTCTGGTCCCAGACGTCACTCTCCCTGCACAGCCTGAGTAGCCGGCCTAAGCCAGGTGAAAGGGCCACAGGTACTTTTCTCAGGTAACTTGAAGAGCCAAGAGGAAGCCTGGGAAATCTCTTGTATCCCAGAGTACCTCCATTTTGATGGGTGTGTAGACGGTTTGATTGTCTGACCCAGATTCCTCTTTTTTCCCCGCCTTCTGTTAAAGACACATTTGAACCCTAACTTAAGGAGTGGTACGGTGCGGGGGGCGGGGGTTGTTAGCATGGACTTTAGAATCAGAGACTCAAAACCTAACTCTGCCACTTAATCCCCGCTCTGTTGACTTGGGAAAGTCATTAATCACTTAGGACCTTGGTTGCGAGTTGTGAGAGGGGGGAGGTGTTTGATTCAGCATTAAGCTCTTTGCTAAACGAGAGATTATTTGTAAAGCACGTCGTAACCCTTAAAGAATTATACAGATGCCAGCTTAAAAAAACAACCACAATTATTTTAGGTAGTGTTTTAAAGTGCTTATGATGTGCCAGACACATCGAAATGCATCATGATATGAATAATAATGGCTAATTTTTATGTATCATCTCTTGATCTTGAAAACAACCCATGAGATCCTCGCCATTATGGTCCTCTGCTTACCGCTGAAGAAGCGGACACATTTCTTCTTTTGGGGTAGTTCACTGGAGAGTACTATAAATCTGGAGGACTGTATGGTTCCCTGGTGGTAGATAGAAGCGCTACAGGAGAGGCAGAGAGTTATTTGACTGCTTTTGTGCTCATCTGTGTTTTCCATCTGATGAAAATAAAGCCTCTCTTATATTTGAGGGGAAAAAAGAGAAAAACACAGTCTTGCCCCAAGGTCTCACAGATTGTCTGACGCTAGATTTGAACCCAGGTCTTCCTGGCACTGATTATAGCCCTCTAGTCACTACAACATGCTGCCTTGAAATCTCTGAATGGCGTTTAATTCTGTGGTAGGAAAAACGACGATTACTTTGAGTGGACTTTTACTTATTGTATGCTACTCAACACTGCCCACTTATCCACTGCATGGATCACCTATTAAAAAAAGAGAAAAGAAAGTTTGTATAACTTCAAAAAGCAGAAAAGTATTAAATCGTTTAAAAATCTACATTAACATAAAATGGGAACCATCAGATCAAATATTTATATTTTAACCATTTTATTAGGGTTACTTTCCTATTTATAATCATTCTTGTTTGAAAAAATTTTGAAAATGCTAGCTCTCCTATCTCAGATAATTTCTCCCATGGATATGTGCACGGATATGTGAGTAGTGATGTGAAAGGCACTCCCTTTGTGGTGTCAGAAATATCAGGTACCTCTGGATTTATAGATCATGTCACAGGTTTTTTTAATCATTTGAGGGAAATCTAAGTTTGCTACCCTACTTTTTTCTTTTGCTCTAATAAGACAGGAAAGGCTAGATAATATGGCCCACAGGGCCTCCCATAATACCACTACCACTGAGAATTGTCAATCGATCTGTTCATGGAAAAGTTTCTTATGATGACTTATAGCAGAATACAATGTGTAATGGCTTTTCTTCTCATATTCTAACTCTGTGTGTGTGTGTATGTGTGTGTGTGTGTGTGTGTGTGTGTGTGTGTGTGTGTGTGGAGTGGGGCTATGTGGGGGGGGGGGGAATACTCAGCTAGGACTAGCTTAATGTGCATGTTCAGAGATAGCACAATTGCCTTCAAAGGGTTGAGTCAAGAAGCTATTTCATGTGTACTTATCCCAGCTGTAGTCACCCTTGTTTTATGGCCTCTATAGACAACCCCCCACTGATTGTAATGTATTGGTTGGGAAGGTGCCAATACACTCAGTGGCAACCAGATGTAAGACCCACACAAAGTGCACACAGCAGGAGCAAAAAAGCAGGGCTCCATCATTCCCAGTAAGTCGTTAAAAGTATGGATTCTATTTAAGTCTAAAATCTTAATAAGTATGAGATTTCCAAGGTTGAAATTCACATAGACTCAAGTCCGTATAGGTTTTAGGAAACAAAAATGTTATAAACTACATCGCAGTGTTGATATACTTGTGAGCAGTTTTGCTATATGCAAACATACAGAACTACACTAATCTTGAGCAATGAAAAAAAATTGAATGCTTCTACTAGAAAGAAATTACTGAGGCTGTATTTTGCACCTAGCCTAAAAGGTGGTTTTGCATTAAAAAAAAAAAAATGCCCATGTGAGGAAATCTAGGAACTAGAGTATAGAAGCATAGTAGAGAGCTTTTTAGTGAAGAGGATAGAGGTACATACAAGCAATATTTGTCATAGGAGTATGACAAACCACTTTAAGCTATATAGGCCAGTGAGCTTTGTTTTGATTTCTAGCAAAATTCTGGAATGCATTGTATATGAGAACAGTGGGATAGTTGTAATGACCTCAGTAGCTTCTTTGGTTAGCAGGACGGGGCAGAGTTCACAACCCCTGAAGTCCAGCAGTACTGGCCCACACCTGTGAAGAATTCAAATAGTCTGTCATTTAATAAGCATTTATTAAACATGCTGGGGATACAAAAAGAGGCCAAGACAGTCCCTGCCCTCAAGGAGCTTAAAATGCAGTAGTTAAGACAGTAAACAAACACATATGTACAAACAAGTTATATACAAACGGTTCATCTATCTAGGTTGTAAGCCTGGGTGGTGGGAAGGTGGAAGTGCCCTTGACAGTAATAGAGAAGTTTGGAGCTGGGGGGAGGGTTTAGAAGGAAAGTCAGTGAGTTCAGTATGTCAGGTTTAAAATGTTTACTGGATATCTGGTTTGAGATGTCTGAAGGGCAGTTTGAGATTCAAAACTGGAGGTCAGCAGAGAGCTTAGGGCAGTATAGGTAGATTTAAGAATCACCAGCATGGAGACAATAATTAAATCCTCAGGAGCTGATGAGATCACCAAATGAAGTAATATAGAGGGAGAAGAGAAGAGGGCCCAGGAGAGAACCCTGTGGGACAACTACAGTTAGAGGATGTGACCTAAATAAGGATCCAGCAAGAGAGACTGAGAAGTATGGTCTGATAAGTGGCAGAACCAGGAGAGGGTGATATGCTGAAAACCTAAAGAGAAGGAAATAAAGAGTGTCAGAGTCCGCAGAAAGGTCCAGAAACATGAGGATTAAGAAGAAGCCATTGGAGTTGGCTATTAAGAGATCATTGGTAACTTGAAGCGAGTGGTTTTGGTGGAATGTTGAGGTTGGAAGATTGAGCTTAAGGGGTTAAGAAGAGACTGAGGTGAGGGGAAGTGGAGGCTTCATTGTAGACAGCCATATCAGCTAGGTACCAATTCCTCATGAGGATCCCTTCCCATACCTCTTCCCCTAACATCAATCAGCACCTGTCTCTAGATCCAGATTCTCCTTTCCCTTCCCCCAATACCTGAACTTGATGGGGTGCTTGTACCCCAGTTTGTAAAATCACATCCAGTTCCAAAAATCACATTTCTCCCTAGCCTCAAAACACTGTGTCAGACAAGTTTCCCTCTAGCTCAAGGGCAGCATACCCTAACAAAATACTTATCTCTCTTCCTCATACAGTAGCCAGCTGCACCTATAACATTTAGTAATTTGACCTAACTGTGTTACTGGCTAAAGCAGCTGTGTACTGGGTCATACCTATCATATGCATCCTAGATTCAGTCATATGTATACTCCTAGCACATTATACACATTCTGAATCCCTCCTTAGCTTGGGATATACATATACTCCCAACATTCATCTTGTCAAACATGACATTGACGGGTGGCAGCTTGGTCAACCCTGACTGCTAGCTGACTTAGTGATGTTTCAAGTCTAAAACCACACCTCCATGTAGCCCCACCTTGGGCCATTTCCCAGTGAACTCTGGATAAAATACCTGCGCAGTAGATTTTAAAAGTGCATATTCCTTTGATAACTGACCACTCCTTAACTCCTCCCTAATCCTACCCTCACTCATCTAGTTAGCATAATTGGCACATGGTTTACTATAGAATATCCTATAAAAACTTTAACTGTACCTTCTAAGGTTGCATGTTTCCTAAGAACTCTTGCCCATTATATAGCGTAACAATAAATCTTTGCCACCTTGACTTAGAGAATGCTTGACTCCATGAATTCATTCCAGACTGCTTTCCAGGGACTTTGGTTATTAGGGTTCCTGGACTCCCTGACCCCTTGACCCTGTGTCACACTCACTAGACAGATAAGAACCTATAAAATCCCACCAGACTACTGGTTTGGGGAGAAAGGTCCCAGCAAAATGCTCAGTTCCATTCAGACCCTATCAAATTGCCCTGTGTACAACCTCCCTGATCACCCCCTTTGTTTGTGAATATTTCCTGTCAATAAAACTATCTTATTTTACTGTTTTGTTGTAAACTCCATATTTCCCTATGCTGGATTTTTAATATTCCCAGCCTTCCTAAGTGCATTAAGACATCAGTAAGCATCTAGGAAAAGAAGTATTGATTAAGGAATTATAAATGAGGTGGTGCAGTGGATAGAACATTGGGCTTGGAATCAGAAAGTCTCAATCTCTCTGAGTTCAAATCCAACCTCAGATACTTATTGGCTATGTGACCCTGGGCAAGTTGCTTAACCCTGGTTGCCTCAGTTTCCTCATTTGCAAAATGAACTGGAGAAGGAAATGGCAAAACACTCCAGTATCTCTACCAGAATTTGAGACATTTACTAAGAGACTCTGAAATGCCTTATTATAGGAAGATTACAATAAAACCAGTAGTTTTACCATCAAGTATAATTAATATATTCTAATACCCAAATTCTAATGACGCAGAAAGGGGTTGTAAAGAATCCAACATGACTGAAATGACTAAACAACAACAAAAATTATCAAAAACATGTCAACTCAAACGAAGCGTTTTTTACCTTAATGAAATATCTCTGTTGTTGGAAAGAATATGTACATTGACTAGATCACACATAGATCTATTTGAAACTATTAAATTGATGGACCAAGAGGTTGTTTTAGAGATCATTTGGCTAGATCTTTAGCAAAGTATTTGAAGAGATCCCTCATAACATTCTTATGGGAAAAATGAGGGGAAAACGTGGGCTAGCCAATGGTAAACGTAGGTGGATTTGAAACTGAATGACTAAACCCAAAGAGTTATCATTGGTTTTACATCAGCCTGGCCAGTTGTCTCTAATAAGTGCCACAGCGACTAATGTCCCTGCGCTGCTTAACATTTTTCTCATTGGCGGATAAAAATATGGGTGACATGCTTAAAAAAATTCAGAGATCACAAAAATCTGGAAGATATAGCTGATGTGCTGTCAGAATCCCTAAAGATTTTGACAGTCTGGAGTACTCGGCAGAATCTAACAAGATCTGGGGATTGTAGTATACAGCAAGTTCGTTATGAGTCAATAGTGTGATGAGGTAGTCAAAACAAAACAAAAAATCCAAAAATCTGTCTTGGGCTGCACAACCAGGGAGATGATGGGCTCATTGAACTCTGCCACAGTCAGACCATGTGTAAAACATGGTGTTTGGTTACAGGATTACAAAGAAAAACAATTATAAAGGAAATAATGATACACATTTTTTCCCCATCCAAGTTCACAGATTCCCTGAAATACATACAGAAAATGAGATGAAGAACTCCGGGGTTAGATATTTAAGGACTCTTCTATCCCTAAATCATGATTCTATGCTTTAGCCTTTAGTGAGTCACTGTTAACTATTGAGAGAGCTCTTTTTAAAATTCAGAAAGATATGAGTTAATTTGTAGGCAGCAGGGAAAAAGTCCCTAAAGAGAAAAGAGACTGAAGATGAGGAAGAGGAAGGGATTGATGGCGCAAACAGAAGAAGAGAGGTAAACATGGGGTTGAGGGCCCAGGCAGAGAGCTTCACCTATGGGAAAAGGAGGCCCACTTCATCCTATGTGATCCAAGGAGATAAAAAAATGTAAAAATGTACAGAAGTTTGGATTGTAAAAAAAAAAATACTCTTAACAGGTGACCTGTTGGTTTTAAACTCTCAGAAAAGTTGGTTTTAAATTCATGTTAGGAGAGAGGTGGGCAGGGTTTGTGTTGTTACCAAGAGAGAGGAGAAAGTTTGAAATAGCTGATATGATAAGTATGATAAGGAGCCAATTAGAGAAGAATGAAGGAATGTTAATGTCCATTTGTTATTGGATAATAATTGGATCCAGTCACAAGGGTCATTGTGTGACTTGTTTAAGGAGAAGTCAGCAACTCGGAAATCAGAGGGGAGGAGGCAAATAATGAAGATAGCCTTGGATTGAAGACTGTCAGGGAGCATGTAGTGGAAGAACAAGGGGGCAGCAATGAAAAGACTGAGGATAGTGTATAGTTGAAATGGATCCCTCTAAGATCGAGAATGGGAAGGAAGGAAAGTAATGAAATGATAGGAGTGATGGACTAGAATTCAGGAGTGGGAAACTTGTGGCCTCCAGGCTACATGTAGCCCTCTAGGTCTTTCAAGTATGGTCCTTTGACTGAATCCAAACTTCACAGACTAGGATTTGGATTTGAATTCAGAAGCAAAGCTCCAAGCCAAAAATATTTTGCTGCCATAGGCCTCTCCAATGAAGTGGACCTCAGATTTTCCTCATGATCTGAGATGCCCCCTACTCCCCAGGATCTTATTTTTATAGAGTTTGATACACTGACATCCAGAAGAGGAAAAGTAAAATAAAAAATCACGTTGTTTGATAGACTTTGATCTTGAGGGCCAAAAACAGGGGTCATGAGTTGGGTAAAGCATGGGACATGTCCCCTAAGTGATCATAATATGGATGGGTTCCTACTCATGTTGGGTAAGAGGAGATGGTATGGATGGTAGAGAGATACAAAAAACAAATTTGGGGGACTTTCCATATCCAAAGTTTTCTACAATTCTGGTTTTGGAAATGGTATTTGAACTAAACAGGATGGAGATATCTTTGTCAGCATTCTTGTGGTTAGGCAAGTGAAATTACAATCTGCAGTTCGTAGTTCTGGGTTCTAATATACAGAACTTATATTCACTACCCTTATGGAAACATATCAAATGGATTAATACCGATTGGAGATGTTTGGAATCAAATAGGGGTCTAAATCATTTCTGTCAAGGACCAATGACAGGGTGATATCCTGACTTATGCATGAATTGGATTTAAGTGAGACAGAGTTGCTCAATCATAAACCTCACTCTCTCATGCATAGTCATCAAAGTCCAGTGGCAAGATTCAAATCAAGATGACTGGCAATGGCCTGGGTGAACAGTAAGATGAATGCACAGAACAATTAAGCCTCACTAAAGAGCCCATGGTGACAAAAGTGGAGATAGTTGTGAAATCCAAGGAGCTGGATAATTTTTGTAATGCCATCATTTACAGTGCCAAACCTAAAGTGGCTATGTCTGAAGACCTAGCGAAAGTGAATGATGAACACAATGGACCAATGAATAGACAGAGTGGGACTGAAAGTAAACCTGACACAACCAAGGAAAATTCCCCATATATTAAATATTCTAGAGAGATGAAAGTAGACCAAGACACCAGGGTATCTGTCAGATGTTCAGACAGTGCAAGTAACCGCAGGGCCCATTGCTTTCCCTAGTGCCTAGCACAGTGCCTGCCACGTAGCAGGCACTTAATAAATGCTTGTTTGATTGTCCAGTGTTTCATTACTGTGCTCTATGTTGTGAGACTGTTTTGTAGCCAAAACTACCATATAACTGAACTGGAAGTGAATAGAATGTCATTTCAACACTGAGGTAGTTTGAGCTTTTAGTTTTGTTCTGATTCAGTAGTTTAGAAAATAGGTTCAGTACTGGTTCAAACTGGTTCATTAAATATCTTTTTGAGGGAAGAAAACTGGTTAAATTTGCAGTTTAGAAAAGATATACACAAAATGCACATATGTATGTATTTGCATTAGGTTAAATTCATGATTTAGCACATTATGTGGGTCTGTTCCACTTTTTCCTTCTTGGCTTGGTTAAATTCAAATCCCTTCTAATTCATCCTTACCTACTCTTTCCTGTTGCTCCAATCACTAAAGCCCTTATATGGATTCTACTCTATACTGAATATTGTGAGACAAGACTAGGCTTAGATCACACTGTGACAAATAATGACTAAATTTATGTAGCTTTTTAAACCATGTGCCCTTCTGTGTGAGGTAGGCAAAGCTCATATTTAATCTCACTGTTTCATTTTATGGGCTTTTTCCTCCTACTTTTCTCTGTTTGATCTAGTTCCTCTTAAGACAGTCTGTAGTCAGCCACATACACCTTAAAGTGAATTTAAGTCAGGGTGTTACCTAGGTATAGCATTATTGAACCCTATGTCATTGAGAAATGACAGACAAATGAAAGGAATTTCAAACATCAATGAGTGGTTTTGTGAAAAGATTTTTTTTTGGGGGGGGGAACCTTATGCTACCCAAATCAAGCTATGTAAGCATCTATATATTATACCTATAGGTAGAGTTAGCCCTGCAATGAGGTTTTGATGTGTCTAGATAAGCATACATTCTTTTTTTGTATTACAGAATGAGTTCAGTGATGTTTAGATATTTCAGGCAAAAATTATGGTGTTCAAGTATGATTAAAAAAATCAAGGATGTTTATATGGATTCAAAACCTGTCCCATATAGTCTTTGGTTTTTAGTTTTTGCTACTTTAAAATATTTCCAAAAGAAAGTTGATACTATTTGTAAATATGAATGGACAGCTATGCAGGTACTTACTGAATTTTTTTTAAAAAGACCAAATATATTGAATAAAGATATTTAGACATCACTGAAACAGTTCAAAGACCATTTGAAATATATAGCAATATGATCATTAAAAAAAAAACCAAAAAACTAGATTGTTCCCTGATTGAGTTGTAGATGAGTAAATCGAGCCAGAGTTTATGCCCTCTGGCGCAGCACAATATTTATGTTTACTGTTTAATAGAACGTTTAACCACTTCCATACAAAATACAAATGAACCTAAATATGAAGCAATGCACTGTATTCTCTTTAACAGAAACAGATTTGAACAGCAATCACATCCTATTAGAAATAAATGGGAAAACATGGAGGGAAGGAGGATTCTAGAGAACATGATATAGAAATAATATATAACTATTGATAATTTAGTTAAACACACTGTACTTTCAGTCCCTATGTAAAGTAGCCAATTTAACATGGGCCCCACTTGACGCCATATCTAAATGGTTTCTCATTATAACTCCAAAGATCGTTAAATGGAAAGAAAAACTCCTAACTGTATTTCATGCAAAAGATATAGGAAATTTTTTTTTTTTAATTTGGAATGTTATGGTAACTGGAAAGATATTCAGATAGGTTAGTGATATTGACTCAGGAGTTCCATCAAATGATATAGATTGAAAGTCATCCTTGCCTGCTCATCTTGTCTGATTCTTGTCCTTTCTTCTGAAAATTCATTACCAGAATGTTAAAGGCCTTCCTGTTATTCACCTGAATGCTGTGACTCACCTGAATGTCCACCTGTCATCCCTTACTATGGCCATGGTGCTAGCCCATATTCTTTTCCTAAAATACATTTGCACATTCACTTTCTTCTTTGGAGTTTCTTGTTTGCTTTATGTTGTATCCTGCCCACAACCATCAATTGTCTTTTGTGTGGTACTAATTTTTAGTTCTTCAGTATTAGTGATGTTCCATGTCTTGCTGCCACATAGCAATATTAATGATATGTTAGTGTTGAAAAGATGGCTTTATCTTTACAAGAAGATTCAGATCAGTAAAAGAACATTGCAATTTTCTGGAAGCAGTATAGCCATTGTTTTCTTCCTATACAACTATGAATTAGATATTTGCTCTCTAAGGAGTTTTCTGGGCTCTTTTGATCTCTTTGTTGTGGCAATCAACTTTTGGTTTTAACTTCCTGTTGAAACTGTTATAGTTCATGTTGGTATCATTTCTTTCATCCAGACAATTTGATAAGACCCAATAAATCAAATCAGCACAAACTTTGATATCCGATGCCTTTAATACAAAAGGCATGAAAAGGTGCGGCTCAGGGGAAACATATGGAAAAAGATTGTCCAGGAATAGGAAATAAGAACCTGCAAAGAATCATAGATTTCATAGAAACTTCACATTTCTGTATCATAATTTTTTTAATTAGTAGATTTTGGACATAGCAAACACCAAGCAATGCCATAAAGAATGGAGTAGATGTCATTTTGACAGGAAAAGATTTATTGTTGATGTGCAAATTATTCCTGAGTCAGCTCTCTGTGTTGTTAGTCCATCAATTTGTTAGAGATAAGATCAAAATTTTTATTATTATTGTTATTATTATTGCTTTTTGGAGAGGGGAGAGTAGGGCAATTGGGATTAAGTGACTTGCCAAAGTCACATGGCTAGTAAGTGTTAAGTGTCTGAGGACAGATTTGAACTCAGGTCCTCATAACTCCAGGGCTGGTGCTCTATTCACTGTGCCACCTAACTGCCCCACAGAATTATTTTTTTTAAAGAAGAAAGAATAATGCAAAAAATATATATGTACAGTTGGAATGATTTAAACTTGCATTATTTAAACAAGTAGTTAAAAAGCAAAAATGAGAAATACACAACAGAAATGACATAGATGCTGGCTATATTAATTTTGTCTGGAAGTTTGTAAGCTAGTTGTCACAACTGGGAAATGAGTAACACCTTAGTCAGTAAACAGGTAACTTCATTTACTTGCCAAATGGAGAGGTTAGAATCTAAACTTATTTTTAAAATATTATGAAAAAGTATGATGGATGGTTATAAGTACTATCTTCTGAAGCAGAAACAGTGGAAGATAAAACCAATTTAGAGAAAGCTTGGCAAGCTATTTGACAATTCCCAAATAAGTGAAGCATCTGTGAGTTCTCATGATGGCAAGCAACATTTAAACATTCTTAGCCTCTTGAAAACCATTATATTGTCATACTTTCATCAAAAATCTTATTCTAATGCTCCATCACATGGGGAGGTTATTCTGGGTTCTCAGAGGCTAAGCAATGTAATAGAAGCTCTTGTCAGACCCTGTACAGTTTGAAAGACTTCAAGTAAGGTAGCCAGCAGACCTAGCTCTCAAAACTAACTAAGATTTATATCAGTAAAGGAAACACTCACAAAGAAATAAATAATTTGGAATCTTGAAGAGTTTTTTTTTACATCTTACTAATGTACACTAGGTAGGGGGACAAGGAAGGGGGTAAGTTACAAAGATAAGAGGAAGATAAGTAAGACAAGGTTCTTGCCCTCAAAGAGCCTACAAAAACAGTGTTTTGTAATTCACATTCTAATTAAAGTTCACGTGATCAGCAAGAGTATGAATTTGATGTTTTCCAAAAATCTAACACTTCCAAAAATCTAAATACTCCCTCCCCAGGAAATATACAACTATAGAATAGCTATAATACTGTAATCTTCTTAAGGATAGGTACTCTTGCTAATTTTATTTAATAATTTATATTTAGAACTTAGCACAATTCCTGAATTCCTAGGAGTGCTCAATAAATGCCTTGCAAGGTAACATCATTACAGATTCCTCTCAATATCCCCATCCTTAGGCCATATCAGGTATTAGATGTAGCAAGGATAAATACTTCATAACCCAATATTTCAGCATCTTCTATGGAGAGGAGGGGAGAAGTGTTTCTGATCTCTTCCCCATGGCAGTGACTCCATTGTTATCCCCGTGACACCACACAAAAGGCAGAAGATACTGATTATTCTCAACTATGTGAAGGGGTGGGTGGGAAGGAACAACTGGGGATGAGGGAGGGCGGAAGAGGATAGAACAAAGTCAGATGGAGAAGACTCTTGGTTTCCATACTAGAGGGAAAGAGATGTAAGAAACCTAGGGGAGGTCAGTCCTCCCCCTAAAGAAAACATTCTGGACGTGTAAATAACCAGACCACCAAATATCTCAATTCAAGCAGAGTGTGGATGACCAGCTAGGTGTGTCTGTGCTGCAGGAGGAAGAAGAGACCAAGAATGAGTATGGAAGCTAGAGACAAGCTCATGTGAATAAAACAAAACTAAAAACCCCAAAAAGTAAAAGTAAAAAGACTTGGAGGGAAAGCTTGGGTGTAAACTTAGCTTCCAAACACATAAACCAACAGAGAAGTCACTTCCTAATATACATATAAGAAGGGGAATAGGATTTCATAGATTAAATACGGAAAATATTGCATTAGTTAAAGGATTTGAGGATCTGTCACAAGAACTTAAAGCTGCCTAGTAATAAGCTTTAGGCTAACAAAATGCTAAATAACAGATTGTTTTTATATTCCTAAATAGCATAAAAAGAATTAGTAATCTTTGAGAAGTCATGACTGATTGATTAATCAGTCAAAAAACATTTCTTAAACTCTTATTTTCTTAAATTCTTACTATGTGGCAGTAATTCTGGGATTACAGATTTAGAAGTGAAACCCTGTCTACCCTCAAGGAACTTGCATTCCGATGGGGAACAATATGCACTTACATAAGTATATACAGAATTAATACAAGGTAATATTGAGAGAGAATTAGCAACTGGAAAGAATCAAGTAAGCCCAAATGGAAGGTGGCTTCTGAGCTGAGTCTTGAAGGAAAACAACTCCAAGAGGCAAAGGAGATGAAGGAGTATATTTTAGGCCTCCAATACAAAGGCATGGAAATGAGAAACCGGACTGCTGTGTGTGAGAGGCAGCAGTGAGACCACTTTGACTAAAATACATCAAGGAGAGTTATGGGTAAGAAGAATGGAAAGGTAAGAAGAGGCCAGGTTGTTAAGAGCTTTAAGTGGCAAACCCAGGAATTTCTATTTGATCCTAGAGGTAGTAGGGAGCCAGTAGGGTTTAATGAACAGAGGCAAGGGTCACATGGCTCTATGTGCAGAAAATCGCTTTGCCAATTGCATAGAGGATGGTATGGAATATGGAGAAGCTTGAGGGAGAAAAAGATCTAATATATAATAAAGGCAAGCTGTGGTAAGGTTCAGAAGGAAGGAAGTAAACATTTATTAAACACCTAGTACATGCCAGTGACTGTAGTAAATGCTTCACAAATGTTATCTCATTTGATCCTCACAACAATCCTGTGAAGCTGGTGCTATGATTTCACTATTTCACATTTCACAATTGAAGAAACTGAGACAAATTGAGATTAAATGAATTACCAAGGTTACACAGCTAGTGAGTGTTTGAGTCTGGATTGAACTTCGTCTCCCTTGCTGTAGACCCAGCTATCTATCAGTTGGATCATCTAGGTGCCTAGAGTGCTTGTGAAAGTGGAGAGGAAAGGATATATGGGAAAGATGTGGAGATACAAGTGACAAGATTTGATGACTGACTATAGGATGAGTGAGAGAATTGAAGGTGACACTGAGAATGTGAATCTGGATAGGAGAATTTGTGGGAAGGTTAGGTTTTTTGGGGTAATGAAATCGACATGTTGAATTTGAGATGCTTATACAGCTCAAAATGTTTCGTAGGTGGTTCATGATGTGATCTCTCAGGAGAGAAATTAGACTGATGCTATACATATACCAAGTATGTTGTGGTTAATGTTAAAAATTGTGTTAATATCTGGCATTTTAAGGGGAGACATTTTGTACTTTGTGGAAAAAACGTATGCCTAAGTATTGCCAAGGGATATTGGGGAAGCTTTCCTGGAAATTGTAAGTTTAGTTTCCCATCTGTCTGAAATTATTTAGGTGAATTATGCCTGAAGCCAGGGGGATGGGCCAGATGATCTCTGGAGGTCTCTTTTAGCCTTATGATTCTTTGAGAGAATTTTCTAATCAGCATGTTAATGAGAGGTTTAAATTTGTATTCCATTCCCCCTGAAGATAATTACCAGACAAACAAAATAGACTTAGATTCTATTCAAAATAAAAAGATAACAAATGTGACCCAGTAGATATGAGAGTAGGCAATTACCTGGGAAGAAAGTATGGTTCACTAACCTAGACAAGGTCTGAAACATTCCAAGACTTTATAGTTCTGTTCCCTACTCTTGTGCTATCTTGCTGTGTGACCCAGGGCAAGTTACTTGACCTTAGTTTTGTTCATCTGAAAACAGGGAAGCCCAAGAGCTGTGCTTGATTACCTGAGTAATGTCAAGCTGTAGGAATTAAATGAAGAATGGAATTTCATTTTGGGCCCCATCACTGCTATAGAGATGACAGATGGGAATCCTATGAATTAGGTTAACCCCTGTGCTTCATTAACTGGCAGAAAACAAGTCCAAATGACATGGATAGTAAACAGAACTTTTAAAATATTTTTAAAATAACTTCTGACTCTGCACATGTCATATAGGAAGATATATAGAATAAAACTATATTTTGATCTTGAGCTTATGGAAAAATTAAGGTAATTGTGATAATACATAATTTGTTTAATCAAGATACTGTAATATTTAAATTTTAAAAGACAAAAGAGAATAAAAAATAGGTTAGCTCACTATTATTTTATCTCTGTTAAATTTTCAGGAAAACCTTTTCACTGAAATGGGTTATAGCAGTCTGACAACTAAGGACCTAGCATTTATCATTCTACATTATTACCCCTCCCCTCATCTGCCCTTCCTTATGGAAGTATACTAACAGTAAAGCAAATTAAATCAACATTTTCTGAGTTTTCTATTCTCTCCCCTAGCAACATAAAATGTGAATTATCCTGAATGACCAGGCTAGAATATTTCCAAATCTTTTATCCTGGGTTATATCTCTAGCTCTTAGAGCCAAAATATTCCATATCCCATGACACTGGAAACAACATATTTCCCATTAATAGTTCACAGCTTAGTTTAATAAACCTGATTTAAAAAAAAAGAAAAAAAGAATCAAGTTGGTGAAGGGGCAAATTAGCTTTTATGTTACAGAAGAGGGCACATTAGAAATGTAATATCTATTTTAAAGTGTAAAAGGATATTTCAGGTGCTTTCATCTGTCTAGAGATAGCAGCTTACCAATTAGTAATTTAATTGTTGAGTCGGACTGGAAAAAAAAATTGATGGCTACTTCAAAAAATGAGTTTGAATCTGAGTTTATGAATATAGTTTATATTCCTGTTAAAGTGGCCTGCCTGAAACCACTCTGAGGATGTAATTGACATTTTGGATAGTGACTCAAATTACATTTTAGCTTTTCATGCATGAGCATCAAAGAGAGGGCAGGAACAAATGTACCAAATGGTATAGTGTATGTGTGATTTGGGGAACCATAAATTCTGGCTCTTGCTCTGCTAGTTAGCTTCTGTATGACATTATACCTCAGCTCTACCATCTGTATAGCAAGAGCCATCATACTTATCAAACTCACAGGTGTGTTGTAAAGAACGTGTAATAAAAAGTGACTATACTGGCCGTTCTCAGTGCTTCTATTATGAATAATTTTTGAAATGGAAAGTGAATAGGGGGAAACTTCACTGATTAGGCTGCAAGAATCTTGGTTCACCTGGTAGGAAAACTGTTTCCTGAAAAGTCACATTCATCAAAATTTGCATGAAACTTATTATCACCTTTCCTAATCATGAAGAGTCAGTTAAGTTGGATACTACAGGTCACGAAGGCAAGGGACAATGACATTCTGACACTACAAACATCTTGGGCAACTTGCATGAACCCTCTGAGTATGTCACTGGTGACAGATCACCCCAGCTTCACACAGCAAGTATAAAAGGTTCTTCTCTGGTTCTAGGCGATGTTCAGAACTCTGCTGGTTGTTCCTAATACTTTATAAATAGTGTCCAAATATTCTCACCAAAGGGGCGATAATCGAATAAGGAAGACAATGTATTTGATTTCTTGTGCTTTTAAATTTTAAGTATGCACTGTGGTTTTTATTTTGAAGTAAAGTGGAACCTTCTGATTTAGAATGAAAATACATAAATAATCCTTTCACAATAAAACCCTGATGAACTGGAATGTTTAGGGATTACAGTAAATTGAATTTCTGCTTAACTAAGCCCCCATTCTTAACAAAAAAATCAAGGCTTTTTGTTGAAATCTATGGAAATTACATGGATAGACTTTTCTGCCTTTGTAAGTGGAGTGTGATAAGGAGAACTGAATTTTGCTGTTGTTGATCAAGAATCTTACAGTGGTTCAGAATCATAATTCTAGATCTTATTTATAATTATGCAAAACTGTAGACAGTACTATAGGCAAACATTCAAATGCCTACGTGGCAACATGTTTCGATGGAAAGAGTAATAACTTAGAGTCATAGCACCTGAGTCCAAATTGTGACCTTTTTACTTACTTTTAATTTGACCTTGGACAAGTCAGTTAATCTCTCTGGTCCTCATTTTCTTTATCTGAAAATGAGGAGGTTGGAGTAGATAACTTCTAAGATATCTTTCAGCTCTACATCTGTTATCTTACTCCATTTGAAGTACTGTAAAATATTGTATATGAATTTAACTTGAACATGGTTCCTGCATTCAAGGATAGTGATAGAAGGGAAATAGATGGGACGAATCTGTGCTGCTGTATATCCCAAGAATTTTACGTGTATTTTTAAACTAAATGTCAGCCTTTTAAAACTTGTTATTTCTACCACCATCTCCAAATTGTGCTAAAAATCAAATCCAGTGAATTGAGATAGAGAACAGAGTTCTCTTAAATTAGTTTGTCATTATTTATCAGTGTCTGGTTTTGTAAACAATTGCAAGATAAGGTTCCTAACTTGAAAGATGTAATGATCTAGTTGTTGAGACAAGGAACATGCACTTAAACAGATAACTAAGTTAATATATAATCAATATATAAATAATATTAATTATTTATATTTATATATTATATTATATATTTATTATATATTATATATTATATATAAATTATATATTTATAATTAATAAATAAATGAAATTAATATATAATTAATATATAAATAAATAGTAGAGGCAAGGAATACTACAAGAGTTTGGAGACAGGAAAGATCACTGTGAACTAGAGTATTATTGGAAAGTATGGACAGGATAGGACATGAATTGAAACTGAAAGTATGTGATACAGATATGTGAAGAACAAAGAGGTAGAGAATTCTAGGAGAAGGTAATTGTGTGTGCAAGATATCATAGTGAATATTTGCAAATTATGTCCAGGAGAGAGTGAATAGACTAGTGTGGCTAGAATAAAGGGTTCCTGTGGCTTAATGATGATTATTGGATTTAGAATCAGGAAAATCTGCTTTTAAATTCCACCTCTGACACTTATGAGCTGTGCAACCATAGGAAAGTAAATTAACTTCTCTGTACTTCAGACACACGCGTACACCCCCCCCCATACCAATCACTTCAGTTTAAGCCATGAATGTTAAATGTTAATTTAATATAGACACTAATATTCTTTGATTTGTAGGCACATGATATTGCCAGGAAATTACTGGTATTTTAAAAATTACAGTTTTTATTGCAAGCAATGGCATAGGATTGGTAAAAGTACTACAAAGATTCCCAAGTGTAATTCAGTTCCTTCTCCCTCTCCAGTTTTAGGACTATGATTAAGTGAGATAATCAAACCTCATTATTCATTTGTAACACCTGCCTAAGACTTATGTACTATGGTATGAAATCAGTGAAGAGCCAAACCATCATATGTCATAATCTGAGCAATGTGCCTTTTTCATCCACTTTGCTTTTCTATATAGATAACTAGTACAATCTTGTTTGAGTGGCTACAGGTCTCCTTGACAAGGCACCATGGTGTTTTAGGACTCTATGCAGTCACCATAATGCCTTTAATAAACAGAACTACCCCACAGAGAGGATATCGCTTCCATTTTGACTTTTTTAGACCATACTCCATTTAAATTATGTAATATTCATCTTACAAGAATCAAAATTACAGGTCATTGAAAGGGCAATAGAAAGCTGCACGTGGTTATAAAGAGGCGGCAGCATATTATCAGCAGTGATTTACTGATCAGAGAGAAATGACACAAAAAATGTCATCAGAGACATGTGTGAATAGAAAAAAGTAGAGTTGGGTGAATAAGGGATAACAAATACACAAGTACACAAGTCAAGTGTTGCTTTGGTCTCTCCAGAGCCCTACAAAATCCATCAGTATTTTGGGTGGAAGCGTTAAGGAAGATTCATGGAAGGACACGAGCAAGACTGAAACAGGGTAAACAGGCATGGTTAGGGTCTGGCCTACGCTGATGGACAGGATGCCCACATAGATGAGAATCGTGATCCATAGACATATTATTGAAGTATGAATGCTGTTAGAGGATATTTCACCAGAAGAAGAGAAGACACAGGGCAGGATAGTTAGCTTCAAGTATTTATAAGATAGAATAGGAAAGGAAAAAGGATTTATTAAATGCCTACTGAATGCCAGGTACTGTGTTAAACACTTTAGAAACATCCCATTTGATCCTCACAACACCAATGTAAGACAGATGTTACTATTTTCTTCATCTTGCAGTTGAGGAAACTGAAGCAAACCATGCTTAAGTGGTTTGCCTACTTCGATGTCAAACTAGTAGTGTCTGAGACCAAATTTGAACTCAGGGCTTTCTGATTCCAGGCCCAGTGCTCTAGTCACTGTACCATCTAGCTAGGAAGTAGATTTGCTCTGCTTGGCCTTAGAGGCCAGAACTAGGAGCAATGACTGGAAGTTATGGAGAGGCAGTAGCTGTCCTGGAATGGGCCATGTTGAAAGGTCTTCAAGCCCCTTGATAGGCCTCTTGTCGAAAATATAGAGAGGTCTGGGTTGGACCAAATGGTGTCTGATTTACTGTGTAGTTCCTATTCCTGTGACTTCAATTGTGTATTTTTACAATAGAGTTAATGATGGCCCCTGCCATTTCTCAACTCTGACTGGCAAGAGGGAGGATGTGATTTAGGAAAACATTCTACTAGACAAAAGAATGCCTACAGGTTTTCTAGAATTCTACAAAGATGAATCCTAGCTTACACACACACACACACACACACACACACACACACACACACACACACACACATACACATACATACATCTACATATATATACAAAATATACAGCTTTGAAGTTTTCAATACTGGAAAACTTTCAAGTCTAGGGTGTCTAAGATAGAAGGAGCCTGTCTGTGTTTCTCCAGTTGGACATCTTTCCCCAAAAAGTTCATCTTCAGTTTTGGCTTCTATTTCTTCAGCTTCATCATCTCCGTCCACCTCAACATTCTCCCTCTTAAGCCTCTCCAGCTGTCTTGCAAGCCCAGTTTCATCTGTGTCCATGTCTACTTTGGGCTCCATTTGACACAGAAAACACCTCTCTTCTCCTCAGTCTTTTCTTTGATGACAGCCATAGCCTGATTGAGAACAAACAGGCCTTCTGTTCTCTCTAAGGTTGTAGTAGTCATCACATACCGAGGAGGTGCTATCAGGTTAATCTTGATTGGCACCATTCAAACCTGCTCTCAGAGCTTCTTTTACAGCATCAATACCCTCATAACCATCACAAGCCACGTCGATATCAGCTGGAATTTTGATGGCTTGTGGTGTCAAGCACCTATTTATGTTATCAATCAGCACTCTTCTTTCATCTTCATTCAGATCCAGTCCATCCAGGATGGAAGGGCCTGAGACTGCATGTTTAAATGCATCATAGACACCATATCCTGGTCTCTTGTACTTGTCATCAAAGACCCAGGAAGTTCTCTGGAATAGGCTCTCCAGGTGCTCATCCTTACTGTACTCTAACACTTCTGCAGCATGGCAAAGAATGCTGTAAACAGTTTCAGATTTGGTGAATTTGTCTTACATTTAATTACTTCTTCAGGAGAAACTCTTCTTTTTGACAAGTCAATATATTGTTTTTCTTTGTCCACTCTAATGACAACCACACATTCATTTCTGCCAATTTGGATGAGTTTGTTAATGGAGTGGATATGTCTTCTAGACAACTCACTACGAAGAATCATGCCCTCAATATTGTTAAATTTAATAGGCTGACATAAACTCCCATTTCAGCAATGGACTGTACATTCACCATCACCACATCTTCCACTTCAGGAAATTTGTGCTGGTAGAATCTACAACTTAGACCTGGCATTCTGAAATATGTGTGTGAGGGTCCCAAACTGGGTTCCCACACCTCTGCACTCTGGGAAAAGCCCGAACTCTGGCCGCACCAGAACCTTGCCACCGCTTCCCCTTGGCGTGCATTGAGACTGAGCCCTATTCTCTATTAAATCACAATAGTCAGCTTTCTATGAGTTCTCAGATTTTGTTAGTAATATTTTTGTAAATGTTCATACAAACCTGGGTGTTTGGTACCAATAAAACATGTAATCTATTCTAATTCATCTCAAAATTGATTTCTCTCCCCACATCCACTTTAACCTGGGAAATATTTTCTTATTCTTTTCTGTTTTCTTTTTAAATGTCCCAAATGTTGAAACCAGCTCAGCTAGGTGGTGTAGTGGATAGAGTACTGGCTCTCAAGTCAAGAAGAACTGAGTTCAACTCCAGTGTCAGAAACTTGTGTGACCCAGGGCAAGTCGCTTAACCCCATTGCCTCACAAACAAAAACAAAACAAAAAAACAAATGGTGAAACCCTTTCTGCAGCCATTTAGGTTGTCTTCCCATCTTCTCTCACTCCAAAAACCTATTTCCTAGCAATTTGTCAGCTAACCATATCAGAGATGTCATTAGACCAAAGGAGCTAAAAGTTATCAAGGAACTAGACTATTTTATAGATTAGGCAGAAGGAAAGGGTGAGACCAGCCTTACTTATTACCAAATATTACAGTTGCAAGAACAGTTAGAAATACTAATTATTCACCAAACAGTTGACATTGCACGTACATTTCTGAGTAATCTCCTCTCTAAATTAGATTTCTCCCCACCATTTGCTCCATCATGTCTAACACACCAGTTGTCTTTCACATACCAGGGTCTGGTTAATATAACTGCTATTACTTTTTTTTTTTCATTGAACCATCTTAGGGTTCAAAAAATTAAAATCACAAACTCATAGAATCTCAGAGATAGTTATTAGTTAATTCTGCCCTTTCTGCGTTCTTTGCAGGATATCAACCATTTATTTTTTCCCTGTCACAGGTCAGTTTTTACATTTGTAATCGCTCACTGGTATTTGGGGACCCAACTCAGTACCTCTTCATTTTTCCAGGAAACTTGTTCACCACTTTCTAGATCATTAAAATTACTCTTGGATGTTTACATGGTATCATTTTGTATAATGCCCTGCATCAGCATTTTACTATTTCATCTCTTTATCTCCTTGCCTTTTTTCTTTGATGTTCCTTTGACATATTTAGTCATTAGCTGATGAGAGTTCTCCAAAGGTAGACTATACGTAATTACCATTAGAATATTCATGCTTACTACTGCTGTTGTAGAGAAAGTGTCAATTAATAGGAAAAGAAATTCCTTAGCAATGAATCTGAACTATAGCCTAATCTTGATTATCTATGAAAATGGAAAACAGGGAGCAAATGATAATTGAAATTCACATGTAATCATGCACCCTGTAGTTATAAATTCCCCTCCCCCACCTGCAAACTTATACTAGAACTGCTAACTCGAAGAATTAGCCAGTTTGAGCTTCATTTCCTTTATTTCTCCTAATCACTGCATAGGAATGAAGCACAGTCTGACTTAAATGGAAGAGAAGTAAGAGAAGTAGGAGTAGAGAAATATAGAATGGAAGAGCAGAAATCCTGTAGATACTTTTGTCGTGTACAGCACTTCTGGTTTGGTCCCCTACTGCTGGCATCTTTATCCAGGGGATTTTAACCTTTTTGTCTGTCATGGACTCCTTTGGAAGTCTGGTGTAGCCTATGAACACCTCAGAATAAAATTTTAAATGCATAAAACAAAATACATAGGACTACCAATGCAACATTATATTGAAATACAATGATCAAAATAGAAAAACAAATTCGAAGGCCCCAGGTTGATAACTCCTGTGACTGGTTCTGGCTGCCTATAAGTATTGGTGATAAAAATGATACTTTCTGCGTTCTAAGCTCTGTGTCAGATCTGAGGGTCGTTGGAATTGCTGGTCATTTTTTAGAGACATTAACAGAAAGCCATTTCTCCATTCTGGCTCATTGGTTTATTACTGATGCCTTTTCTGAAGCAAGTCTTTAAAAAAATAAATTGTCAGTTAACATGAATTTATTTTTCTTCCTCTTACCTTCCCTCATTTAAAAGGAAAAAAAAGAGAGAGAATTTTGTATCAAATATACATAGTCAAAGTCCCATATTGGCCATGTCCAAAAATGCATTTCTTGTTCTGTATTCAGAATCCAACACTATTCAGTCAAGAGGGTAGCATAGCTCATCAAAAGGCTTCTGGAATCAGGAGTTGGCATGGCATTGATGAGAGTTCTTAAATCAGTTGTATTCTGAGACATTGCTTTTTGCTAGCTTCAACTTACTATTTGATAGCTTCTTCTGTTTTTAGTACTTTTTTTTATTAAACATTTTTCCTAAGCTTCAACTTTGCTACTTTTTAGTTTCTTTTTGTCAAATCAGAAGCAGTGCAACACATTTTTCCTAGAAGAAAGTATACCTGATTTGATTCACTTTCAAGAACTGTAGGAGAGCTGTGGGGCATTCATATTCCTCAGTGATATATATTTGTGTGTGTGTGTGTGTATATGTATATATACAGATACATATACATATATATATTTCTTAAGTAGTCGCATGTAAACATTGGCTCTTTACATGACTTTGCCCAAGGAAAAATGTCATCTAAGGAAAAAAAAACCTACTATTAACATTTTATCATCATTTATATTAAGACGTGCATATGAAGAAAGAGGAATAGAGTGAAAGAGAAATGAGGGAGAAAGATTGCATAGGAATGTATATATTATCAACTGCTAAGTCAATAGGGACTGTTGCTAAATGTTCTTACAAGTGTAATAGCCTATCTCATGGTAATTCTAGCCTGAAGCTCTATGACATGACTTCATGTTCTGAGTTAATGGGAACAGAACTACTTTTTGTTAATAGTTGAATGGCAGATTTTTCTTTCCAACCATGTCAAATAAATTAAACAGTCCTGCAAATAGCGGCAACAATAACGAAAAGCGTGTGTGTTGTAGGAATTCCCAGTAATAACATACAAGAGTTATTACCCTTGGTACTTAGTATATTTTTTTAATGGCTAACAATAATCATTTTGATTGAATATTGGCTTATAATAGGCTTGTAAAGGCATTCAAGCATCCCTAAATGCATCCATCCTCAAACTTCCCATGCCTTAGGAAAATGGTTAGAACAATAGATCTTGGAGTCATTAACAATGAAATATTTTACAATAATGTAAGTCAATATTTAGTACCCTAAAAAAGAGTAGATGATTAAAATGTTCCAATTATGTAAATTTTAACCATTAAATTTATTATTGATCATCATTCATTGAAAAGGAGGAATTATTCCATTGCAGATGGCAATTGAATCTCCTTGGATGATGATGGTTCACATTCATGTTATACCAACTTAGAATTCTCTGGATATACTAATCAACTGATACTTCCTTTACTAATCTCACTAATCTAAATATTCTAAACTGTCTAGATCCATTTGAGCTGGGGGTAGAGGAATGGAAGAGAGGGAAAGATATAGGAATTTCATCTGTATTTTTTACACTTAGCCTACCAGTTTGAAATATTGAAAACAAGGTTTAGTTTTATAATATTTTTTGTGTGCATGCATGTGTATATAATTTATATTTTTTCAAATAGTGAAAGTGCTTTTAGTTATATTGCCCTTCACTGTAAATAAGAAAGAAAGAAAGAAAGAAAGAAAGAAACAAAGAAACAAAGAAACAAAGAAAGAAAAGAAAGAAAGAATTATAAGGCACTTTATAAATATATCACTAATAGGAGGAGGAGGAAGAAGAGGAGGATTGTCAGTAGGAGGAAGAATAATGGTGCTGCTAATATTGTAAAATCAACTATATCTGGCCCCCTTTTCTTCCATTTTGAGTCATTATTGGAAAAAGCAGCAGATGTTTGATGGAATTCAAGGGAATCAGCAGTTATCTTTAGGATTCTGGATTGATCTTGGGATATTTTCTGGTGCTAACAATATACATGGAGTCTTATGCACATTTAGAAAGAAAGCAAGAAAGCAAGAAAGGAAGAAAGCAAGAAAGCAAGAAAGCAAGAAAGCAAGAAAGAAAGAAAGAAAGAAAGAAAGAAAGAAAGAAAGAAAGAAAGAAATATTTTCCAGGGGCTAATCTAGGGAGAAAAATATGTGAAGCTATTCCACTCTGATACCACAGATCCCACTAAAATTCAACTTTCACAACATGTGTGGACTGCAAAGTGAGTAGGTTGAAGGTTAAATTGGACTCTGAAGAATTATGAAAAATGATTTCTTGCTTTTCGCTTTATCACTTTGTGTCTATCAGGTCAGCAAAAGGCTATTTGTTGAAAAAAGTTGCTTATTCAAGTCTTGAAGTGATGCTATCCGTAAGAGAGAGACCTGTTTGACACAGGGTCTTGGATAATAAATAATGGAACTTGTTAGGTCTTCAAAAAGCTCTAGTACTGACCCTATCACTTAACTAGTTGGTCACCAACAGCACATCACTAACACCCTTTTGCTGTTTCAGTTTTCTCAACTATAGAATGAGAGTAGAAGCAGTAGTGAATGTAGCATAGTGGT
>CM053591.1:36427684-36441583 GCA_028646515.1 Pseudochirops corinnae | reverse complement strand
TTATAAATATATCACTAATAGGAGGAGGAGGAAGAAGAGGAGGATTGTCAGTAGGAGGAAGAAGAATGGTGCTGCTAATATTGTAAAATCAACTATATCTGGCCTCCTTTTCTTCTATTTTGAGTCATTATTGGAAAAAGCAGCAGATATTTGAGGAAATTCAAGGGAATCAGCAGTTATCTTTAGGATTCTGGATTGGTCTTGGGATATTTTCTGGTGCTAACAATATACATGGAGTCTTATGCACATTTAGAAAGCATGACAACTGTAATGATGTCCTTACTCTTACTGTCAGTCTTGCAAAGACTGGAAAGGGAGGGAATATAGTTTAGGGCATGTTAGATGGCCAAAGAGACTGATACCTGGATAATGCCAGTGACAAAAAAGCCGGGGCAATTCTGCCATGGAAATCTATGTGTGGTATTCTGGTTAAATGTATACAGAGCTGCTTTTCAGAATAGAGATTGTGATGCATTTCAGACCTACAGTATCCCTTTCTTATGCTGTGTTGTTTATGCTTGAAATAAAACAGTGCTTATAATGGGTGTTGAGGTGTATAGTACTACTTGTCCGTATGGTAAATGACCTGAATCAGCTGTGCTTTTAGGTGGTTGTAGTTGTTTTTTTTCCCCTAGCTCCTCCCTTGCTCTCAAGCTATCATTTTTCATTAGTCATTTGGAAGTGACATCTACCTTTTCTTGCCATCAAGAACTTTTCCCCTGGACCTCATACGGTTGTTTTGCATCTGTCTAATGCACATAGCTTGTAATATTGTGAATTAAAATGATCTATTTTTGCATATCTCTGCATTATTCCATGAAGAAAGACACTGTTTTATCTAAACTTTATCTCTCCTTGTGCCTAGTCTAGTCCTATATATGCAGAGGATACTTAATAATTGTTTGTTGAATGAAGGCTGTTGTTATTTAGTTATATTTCAATCATGTCTAATTCTTTGTGGTTCTATTTCAGGTTTTCTTTGCAAAGATAATGGATTGGTTTGCCATTCCCTTCTCTAGCTCATTTTACAGATGAGGAAACTGAGACAAACAGAGTTAAGTGATCTGCCCAAGGTCTAATAAGTATCTGAGGCCAGATTTGAACTCACAAAGATAAGTCTTCCCGACTGTAGACTGACCCTCCATTCACTGCACCACCTAGCTGCTGTTGAATGAAGGTATGCAAACTGATTTCAATTTCAAATGGACTGTTTCTTATGTTAGAAATTCATTACTATGTTTTTAAGACTTCAAAACAGCAGCAGCAAACCTTTGTTTTAAACTTTTTTTGACATTTCTTGACTTTCTGGAATATTGGGAAATCAAGCTTCTGGTTTCTAATATTCTAAAATTGCTGATTAAAACACAAATGTCTTTTTGTGTATATTATTCTGTCCTTTATGCACAAAAATTATATTGTAGCCTCATCATCAGTATAGCATGCACTTGGAATTGTTTTTCCATTAGTAGTGGGATATGGTGTGTTGGCCATCTTTGTCATCATGCTAATACAGCTATAGAATATAGCTCTGGGTAGCAGTGTAGCCTATGATCATGGATCGGACTTCTTGTCAAACCCCTCCAGATTGAAATATTATGCAATATCAATTCCAATTCAGTTTGATAAACAAATGTACCTCTGGTAATAGTACTAATAGTGATGTGATTTAGGGGAACTGACATGATTTAGAGGTGCTGGGACCCCCAAAATGTCAGGTTACAGTGTGGTATCACCTGGAATGAATTCATGCACTCAAACTATCTTGCAGTGAAGTTGCAGAAGAAATTACAAGGTCAGGTCTCTATGTGCCTGCAACAAGAAATATTTTCTCACAGGGACCTACTGAGATTTTGGGTTGCTTCCAGAGACGTAGTCTTTGTCTTTTGGGGTCCAGGTCCCATCATCATGTCAACGGGAGTGATGGAGGTGGTGGTAGTAGTAGCAGCACTGGCAGCAGGAAAAACGGTAGCAGCAGAGGCAGCAGCAGTAATAATAGTAGTAGTAATAGTAGGAAATGGAAGAGGAATGTCAGTAAGAGGAAGAGTAGCAGTGGTGCTAGTGATAATATTGTAGAATCAACTGTTTATGTTCTCTTTTTCCCCCATTTAGAGGCATTGTTGAAAAAAGCAGCAGATATTTGATGGTGTTCAAGGGAATCAGTATATGAATATATATGTATATGCATATGTATGTATACATACACACACACATATATATGTATATATACTGTCAAGAGCACAAGGATCCATCTGATCATTCTTGACTCTGCTTTTATTCACCCCACATATCCACCCAGTGATAATTATTGTTGCTCCTACCTCAACATCTCTTCCATCTGTCTTCTTCTCATCACCCCCATATCTACTAGATTAGAGTAGTCCCTATCACATCTCTGCTGAACTATCATCTACCTTTCTAATTGTTCTCTTTGCCTCGAGTCTCTTCCTATTCTAATGTCTCCAGTATGGCTGCTAAAGTGGCTTTTTCACTTCTCTACTCAATAAATTTCAGTGACCCCCTGTTACTTCTGGTATCAAATATAAGCTCTACTGTTTAGCATTTAAAATCCTTCAAAACCTGGCTCAAGCATACCTTTCTGGTCTTGTTATACTATTTCCTTAGCTCACTCTGCAAGTCGGCCAAACTGTCATGCATACAAAGTCTTCCATCTTATCTTTATGCCTTTGCACTGGTTGTCCCCCAGTCCTGGAATGCACCGCCTCCTAATCTCTGCCTTTTAGAATCCCTAGTAAGGCAGTTAAGTGGTACAGTAGAGAGAGTACTGGGTCTGGAATCAGGAAGATATGAGTTCAAACCCAGCCTCAGATACTTACTAGTTATGTGACTGTGGGCAAGTCACTTATCCTGTTTCCTCAACTGGAGATGAAGATCACAATAGCATCCCCCTCACAGGGTTATTGTGAAGTTCGAATGAGAAAATTATTTGTAAAGCACTTAGTACTGTGCCTGATTCATAGAAGTTGCTTAAAACGAATGCAAAACCTTCCCTCAAACCTTAATTGCATTTCTACTTTCTATGCTTTGCTCAGCTAGATGGTACAGTAGCTAGAGTGCTGGACCTAGAATGAGGAAGGCTCATCTTTGTGAGTTCAAATCTGGCTTCTGACACTAGCTCTGTGACACAGAGCAAGTTGTATAACCATGTTTGCTTCAGTTTCCTCATCTGTAAAGTGATCTGGAGAGGGAAATGGCAAACTACTGCAGTATCTTTGCCAAGAAAACCCCAAATGGGGTCAAAAAGAGTCGGATATAACTGTGTAGAAATGAAATGAATAAAAGGTTTACTAGTCACCTTCATTTGAATGCGCTCCCTTATTATGCTGAAATAATCTGGCAGTCAAAATCAGCCAATCAGGAGGAGGAATGAGTGTTGCTTGAGTTTGACATACCAGTGATCCTTTGCAGTGTCTGCTAGGTGAACACCTCTGCTTGCCAACAACCTCAGGGCTGGCTCAAACTGGTTCATACTGGCCCCAAATAGACAGACCTTTCACTGACATCTTGATTCAAGGACTCTGTATTCCTCCTATTGTCCTACATCCCTTTGTGGTAAAACCATATAAATCATTTCCTAGACCCCTAGTGTTTAGAGCAGTAGACTAGGTTCTGCTGTTCTCTTGCCAATAAATGCGTCTGGGTTTTTCGCTTGAACCGTGACTCTGTTCATGTGGATGCTATATCCCAAATAATCAAATAGACAATTAATCTACTAAAACTATTCCACAGTAGTACTTTGCTCATCCATCCAATTGGCACCCCCCAGTAACTTTTTATTTATTTTATATGTGCTTTTATATATGTGTTTGTTCTTTTTTCCTAACTCACATAGAAGGCAAGCCTCATGAAGGGCAGGGACTCTGATTTTGTCTTTGAATTTTTTAGGCTTTCTACAGTCTTTGAGTTGCTTAATGCTGTCTACTTGATTGATGAGGGTGATAAAAATAGTATTGTGAAAAAAAATAAAAGCTACAAAGCAGACTCAGAGATGTCAAATTATCCAGTGGCCTATGGAAGGAAGAATAAAGATGTTATTTTAATTTAGAAGTCATTGAATAACTATTAAACTGTTAAGTGCTCTCTTTCTCATATATATATATGTGTATATATATATATATATATATATATATATATATAAAGGTATACATCATATATATACATAATAGGTATATATCATATATATGGTCTAAATGTATACTTTTTACATGTATTCTGTTACTTATCTACATGCAGCATGACAGTGTATATATATGCATAATATTTATGCATGTACATAGTGTATATTTATTCACATGAACACATACCTGCATGCAGACATATCTGTGTATCTTCATGGCAGGTGTGTATGACAAAGTAGGCGAAAGATATTTTTGGTGTCTTTCTACTTCACATTTTAACAGCCTTCTCTCCTGTTGCTACCCTATCTCTTCCAACCTACCTCAGCATGTGGTCTAGATGTAGACAATTACATATATCTACACAACTACATATATACATACATATATATATATTGATATAAGTTACATGACTTGTATATATGTGTACATACACACATGCCTGCCCCTCTGCACATAGTGAGTCACATTTACATATAGGCGTATAGATATTATATCTAGGTGGTCTGCATGTATGATATGTGCTTCATTTTCACCTGCTCTATATTTAGCAAGGTAACATCTTGTTTTGAATAGCCACACCAAATCAAGAAGATCTGAATCAAATTTTGCCCCGACACACACTGGTCATATGACCTTGGTTATGTCCAGCTACTCAGGGCCCTGAGTGGTTTTAAGATTAAAAAAAAATCAGAGTAGTTGCCAATATGCACTGGTAGAAGTATTTTCTTACCAAAAGTTATGGTTCAGAGGTATGAAACAAATGTGTGTTTGTATGTCTGCCCATCTGTCTGCGTATGTGTATATATACACACACATATACATGTATAAAAAAATATATACATGCAAACATACACATCCTAGACATACACAAATAGCTTTCTACTATATTATTGGGGGAGAATGAAAGTTTAGTTGTCAGGACACCAGTATTGGAAAAAATATCCTGGTTTATTTTAAAGATTCTCTATGAAAACAGACAATTTACTGACATCACCTTGCAAAATAATAAGGAAGGGACTTTCTAATTTCTTTACAAGTGCCAATTTTCAAAATAGTGCAAAAGGCTATCACTTTTATTCTGCATATGATCTAATTAAATCGACTACTGCAAGGGACAGTTAGTAATTACGAGTTATGAACATATTAATTCAAGATCGTGCAACAAACTACTGAAAATTTGGAAAAAGAAATGAGGAGGTCTTAGAGGTTTCTCATTGTAACTGCTGCATTCTGTAGAACAAACCAATTTCTAGAGAAAGGAATAAGTACTTTGTGTGATTTAATAATTGTCCTCTGGTGTGATACATTTCCACTTAAAGCTTTTTATTCAAATTTGTTCTTGCTTTGTCCAGTTTCTACGTTGGTATTGGTGTTCAAAGCTGAGCAGTTGTCATTTGTATTTCTGCTGACTTGCACATTTTGGACAATGGTTCTAATTATTAAGGGCTCTTTGTGGCCATTGGAAATTGCAGTGTTAGCTAATTTCTCAAACTGGTAGTGAATTCAAAATCAATTAAAGACTAGTTTTTATTCATTAATGTCCATGAAAGTATTTTGCTTTTGAGGAATTTAATTGAGGAGAAGAGACAATGATGAGATGCCTGATTTTCTTTTTTGGGGACATCTCAGCCATGCTCTAATAATCCAGAAGACAGTGTAAACAAATGATTTATCAATAGGATGATGTGATCACTGTTGGGCACTTTATTATCTGCCTGTTTTTGAAATGATAGGGGGATAATTTTGAAAGAATTATTTGACAAAATGATAAAAAATAACACGAATTTTACAATTTCATGCATACTTACCAAATAGGCCAAACCTCAAATAATTTCATATAATCAAATAATTTATTAGGTTTGTGAGGGTAAGTGCTTACAGCTAAGCAACTTGTAGCTTAATTGCTTCTCATACTACAGTGGAGTTAGAAATGTCTTTCTGGCCCCTATACCCAAAGCGAGGGAAACCCAGCCTCAGGCAGTGAGTACTATACACGAAACAGTAGGTAGCATAATTCAGCCATGTCAAATTAATGTTGTTATCCTGGGAACATAGATAGTACAATGAAGGAAGAATAAGGACATTTAGGAGAGAGAGTCCTTCACTAGGGCATGTACTTCTGGTTTCTGTTCATGAGTAGAAAGCAGTGATTTATTTTCCATTTTACAATTCAATATTCAATAAGTTAATGTTTTTGAATAGATAAATGGAGCTCACGGATTCCTTCTTTAGGTCTGTTTAGTTTTTCAGAGTAACCAGTTAGATTTCTGCAAGGAACAATTGAGAGAGAGAGAGAAAGACAGACAGAGTGAGAGAGGAAATTACATATATTAAATATATGAAAAAATAATATATTATACATATTATTACACATACATAGATATAATGAGATAAGAAATATTAAATTGCATATTTTTCTATATGTAGTGTTTCGTGTATAAATCTCCTGGAAAGCTGGTCCTTTGATTCCTCTTTGCTCCTATGGTTTAAAGCCTTTTCTGCTCCAGTTGGATGATAGATGGTTAGGACTGAAAAACAGCAGGTTTTTGTTCACAGAGGTAGATAAATGGGAAGACATGTGCATACCTGAACCTGGTTGAAAAAGAGCCTAATCATTTGAGACTTCAAAAAAATTGGATAAGGAACAATATAATATTCTTCAGAGGAGAAATCATTTTCTACATGTACAAGATTATCTGTCTTTTCAATGCCTAACTTCTAGTTTTGTATAAAAAGAAACACAAAAGATATATTACTGAGTATATGTGTAAACTCAAAGAACGATTACTGTGATTTGAGTGAGGGTAAGGAAGAGAATGTCAGTCTTTTCTAACTTTAACAACTGTGATTACTGTAGCTAGGGCCCTGCATCCTCTGCTTCTTCACAAAGGGACCAGTCCTCTCTGGACCTACGTACGTGATGCAGACCAGGTTTAGTCCTGGGGAACTCTAATGTCTAGTAGAAGATTCGATTCCTTTTCTTCCACTCTTTGGTTTGGTTATTTCCCACACCCCACTTCAATTACCTAAGGAAGATTTACTTAAACTTTGGTTTGAATTTATGTCTAAGATCTTCCCAAATAGTGGAGGAGAAAGATACTTAATTTATAATATGAATAAGTTATGAGGCAGGTATTTATTTCCTACACACAAAATGACTGTCAACACACAAAAAAAATTGCAGTAGATTTTAGTAACATAACTGTGTAAAATTCATATGTCATTTTCAGAAATTTAAACAAGCAACAATAACTATTATTTCCACAATACTGTTATACTCTGTTGGGAATTTGAGACTAAATATCACAAAACAATTTGAGAGACTACAGGTAGGTATTGTTGAATTTCACCTCACCTCTGTACTGTCCAAACAAGCCTAAGTTCTTTTCTTTTGGCAGACCAGACCAGAATATGGACTCAGTGTTTTCTGAGTGTTCAACTTCTCCAAAGCTACCTTCTTGAACTTAGGAGATTTTCTCCAAGATTGGATATGTCTATCTCAGGATCACTTTTGGTTACTTATGATCAAGCAAAGAAAAACAAAGCAAAAGAGATTAACAGAGAGCTAGATACAAACCTTCCTAGTTCCAGCCCCCTACTGTAACTGCTACATGGAAACTGTTCATATGTGGCTATGTAGAGAAAAATCCACTTAAAAAGTTGGCTCTTCCTCTTCACTGGCCAATAATGAGATGATTTTATCATTCTCCAAACTCCTGAATCCTAAAGTTGAGTCAACATGGCAAGAAGTTCATCATCCTCATAGCTCCCAAGTCTGAGCATGTGTGGATAGTTAGAATAATAAAGGGTAACTCTTCACATACCCTATTACACTATTCTATATACAACTAGTATGAATTTGGTAAGATCTGGGCAAGGATATGTAGCTTGGTCTGAGAGTTATGCATAACACTTGGTAAGAACAGGAGTAGGTATACTCATTGTCAGTCACTTAGCTGGGCATCAGTTGGAAGTTTTGCCCTCTTTCTCAAACTACTGGAGTAGTTTGCCATTTGCTTTTCCAGCACATTTTACAGAGGATTTTACAGGATTTACAGCAGGATTAAGTGACTTGCCAGGGTCACACAGCTAGTAAGCATCTGAGGCAGGATTTGAACTCAGGTTTTCCTGATTCTAGATGCTACTTTCTATCCGCTGTGCCACCTAGCTACCCTGACAAGTAATTACCTTTATTAGGCAAGACCCCTTTTTGATTGAATCAGTTTATCTGAACTGAGTGTGAGTAGGGCTTGTATACCTTCAAAAATTTATTTATACACTGAGAAATTTGTATAAAAAGAAGGAACTATCTCAGAGACAAAAATTCTGAGCATGGAGAGAGAATATTAGAGATGAAGTAGCACAGAGTTGGGCCAAGAATCAGTAGCTCAGGACAGTCAGTGAAAGAAAAAAAAAGGACAACCCATCTGTGGAAGAAAAAGGAGATCTTAAGGAGAGCCACTGTCTCTTAGAGGCATCCTAGAGCATAAAACATGGGCTGATGCATCCACCTACCTAACCATTTCCAGTAACCAGAATTGTACTTCAACCATAAAGATGTCTGGAGTTAACTAGAAGTAGATATAAATGTAAATTAGCAAAGACCCCAACATCCACCTAAACGTTAGGAATTTTCCTAACTGAGGGCATGGAGTGATTATAATTAATTTCATAACTTTTCATCTAAAATAAATTCCTTAATGCCTCAGAGGAAGGAACCATGTGTATTTTAAATGACATCATATTTTCTTTAAGTTTAAAGTGATGTAATTATTATGACAAGATATTGTTGCATTTATTAAAAAAATTACTAAAAATAAAAATCATAGGCTTCTCTATTAATTTCACTCAAGCCCTAGACAAGAGAAAACTTGGAAGTTTTTCACCAGTGCTTAAATCCTGGACCTTTCTATTATCTCTGTATACCAATACCCAGACACTATACCTTCCTACTGAAGCCCTTCCTTTCAGCATTTATATCAATTGGATTTATCTAGACAGCAAAACAAATTCAAGTTATTTAAACAAAAATTAGAAAAGTAACTTTGCAGACCAAAATAATCTTTGTAATCAATTTCTCCCCTGCTTGGGTAGGACAGGAGGAGAATAAATGAGAGACTTTTCAGAGTCTAGAACCTAATATTCCCTATTGGAAAGTCAGTAACTTACTGGTTCCAGTCTGGCTACTAAAAAGGAAGTTGATCCAATTCCAGGGATTCTGGTAGCAACTGCATAGGCTTTTGCAACCAAGCTTAGGCAACAGAATGAACCATCTCCATCATACCCCCTGGATTGATTGATATACTGTCTGACAGTAACTGCATTCATTGCTTTTGCTTATTTTTTTTTTTTTGTATTTGTTTTGGTTTTGGTTACAAAGTAGGAATCTCTAGGAAAGTGGTGAGGGGATCCTAACCAGAAATGATTGTGATATAAAAACAAGATGTGTCAGTGAAAATATTTTTTAAAAGCAAAAGGAGAAAAATAAAATGCCAACCTAAGCCTTAAATAGTTAATATAAATGGGGGATATATTTCCATCTAAATATTACCACTCATTCAAAAATTATCTTGGACACAAATACAGTGGTGATTTTTTTTTTAACGTCATCAAACTCCATTATTTGTTTTAATCAGCAATAGCAAGTGAGATATGGCCTGTTCCAGATATCTGGATTTCCTAATGTGTTGGAATAAATAGATTGTTGTTCAAATTATAATAGATTGAATTCATTGCCTGGGGAGGGGATTGCATTATAATTTTAAAAGTTGCCACAATATGACATTGAGGTTACTAGAGAATATTTCCCAGGTTCTTAAATTCCTTTATATCAATGTTTGTTATATGTGTTTATAATATGCTTTCATTAATACTATAGAAACCTACAAAGTAGATATTTTATTTCCATTTTGTGAGAGGTACTATGAAGCAAAGTACTTAAGTAACCTAGTGCCTACATCCTCAAAACAATAATTCTTTATTTCTGGAAAGGCTTCAGTAATGCTAAGGTTTTGTATATGGCTTTCATGATGAGGGGAGAAAATAGTAAGAGATTTTTAGCAAAATATTCTCCGCAGGTTAGTTTTTCATTCTTTTGTAAATCAAGAGGGTATAATTCTAGCAGCTTTTCTTTAAAATCAAAACCTGGATTTGCTTCTGCATATCCATTGTGTGATAGCTAATGTCACTGGATTTCACTTAACTTAAACCAAGAGGTGATAATGACCAAGACAGATACTAAATTTTTAAAAGAATCTGGATACAGAAAGGGCAGGGCAGGATCTTCACTGAACTGGCATGCACCATTCTGGAAAGTAAATGAGGAATACCGAGAAAGTTTGGCTGAAGCAAACAGTGCCTTGGAGAGTGTTGTACCATTGAAAGATAGGTTGGCACCAAGTTGTGAAGGGATCTAAATGCCAAACTAGGAATTTTTATTTTGACCCTACAGGTATATAATAGGGAGACACTGGAATTACAGAATAGGTAAGTGACATGGTTACACCTGTGCTTTAGCAGTATCTCTTTGGCATTGATATAGAGCAGTATTTCTCAATTCGTGTTGCAAAGAATCCAGAAATATCCTACTTAAAAAAAAAATCAGGATTATGTTCTTTTTGTTGCAGTTATTTAGTTGCGTCCAGCTCTTTGTGACCTCATTTGGGGTTTTCTTGGTAAAGATACTGGAGTGGTTTGTCATTTCCTTGTCCAGCTCATTTTACAGATGAGGAAACTCAAACAGGGTTAAGTGACTTGCCCAGGGTCACACAGCTAGTAATTGTCTGAGATCAGATCTGAACTCATGAAAATGAGTCTTCCTGACTCCAGGCCCAGCACTCTATCAGGCCACTGCAGAAAAAGTGGCAATTCAGTTGAGGTCTGAGAGAAGGGAAGGAGTAGTTAGTAAGCAGCTTCTATTAACCAGGCCCTATGCCATCTAGTTGCTCCATTTCTTTTTCTTTGTAACAGACCTTAAAATTAACAATTTTAAAAGATTTTATTACTAGGAATCTGCCAAAGTTTTCTTTAAATTTAAGCTTTCTACCCTTATGGGAAAGTTTGAAAACCATTGGTGTAGAAGATAGAATGGAGAGAGGAGAAACTTGAATCAGGGAGACCAATTAGGATGCTATTTGAATAGTCCAGGCAAGAGGTAATGAGGGCTAGAGTGAATAGAGAAATGTAAAATCAAGTCAACAAGCATTAATTAAGAGCTTACTATTTACCAGGCTCTGTGCTAAGTGTTGATAATACAAATAGAAGCAAAAATAGACAGTCAAGGAATTAATATTCTACTGGGAAAAGGCAAAAGAAAAGGACAGATGCCAGAGATTCAACATAAGTAAAATCAAGAAGACATGGCAGCTGATTGAAGGGTGCTCACTTCTGCCCTTTGGTTTCCAACAGAGGAAGTCTAAGCTCTTCTCCCCATGACAACTTTCAAATATTTGAAGACAATTGTCATGCCCCCCTTGAGTTTTCTGCTCTTCTGAACAGATAGGGAGGTTAGTTAGATACATATAGATAGATGACATCTAAATTAAACTGTTTATTAGTCTCTGACTGTGTGTCCCAAGCACTGAACTAACTACTAGGGATGTAGATAAAAGCAAGAATAAGCATTCCTAGTTCCTTCAAGTGTTCTTTCTATCTCTGTTGGAGGAAACAAGTGATTAGAGCATTAGGTAACTATGGTAGCCCAATAAAAACGATCATACGTGACTTTAGTCTACTTTAAGCTACACTCTAAATATAAGGAAGACTTTGGATCATCATGGGGATATGAGTGCAGTGTAGGATAGAATAGAGAAGACAGAATAAGAGAGTTACTCGGAGGCTGTCTGTCCTCTAATATCAGTCTGTAGGATTCCCCTCCTACCTGTTGCTTTGTAATTTCTGCTTATAATTCTTAGTTCTAGTCTCTGGCCCCAGTCAAATCAAGCATTTCTTGATTAAACTTCTACTATGTACCAAGCACTGCTAAATGTTGGGGATAGAAAGAAAGGAGAAAAGTTCTAGTGGCTAAGGTGTTTATAACCTAATTGGGGAGACAAATGCAAGTAACTATGTATAAATGAGATATTTGTTGTTATTCAGTTGTTTCAATCATGTCTGACTCTTCTTGACTCCATTTGGGATTTTCTTGACAAAGGTAATGGAATGGTTTGCCATTTCCTTTTCCAGCTCATTCTACAGATGAGGAAACAGAGGTAAACAGGGTTCAGTGATTTGCCCAGAGTCACACAGCTAATAAGTGTCTGAGGTCAGATTTGAACTCACAAAGATAAGTCTTCCTGATTCCAAGCCTGGCACTCTATTCACTGTGCCATATAACTGCTCCTCTAAATGAGATATACAGAGGATAAATTATAGGTATTCTCAGAGGGAAGGCACTAGCATTAAGTAGAACAAATCTAATCTTTCAAGTCTCTTCAGTTATCTGCAAAAAGATATTGGATAACATCTCACTGGCCGGATTGGCTAAGATGACAAAACAGCAAAATGACAAATGCTGGAGAGGATATGAAAAAATTAGAACACTAATGCATTGTTGGTGGAGCTGCGAACTGATCCAGCCATTCTGGAGATCAATCTGGAACTATGCCCAAAGGGCTATAAATAAGTTCATACCCTTTGACCCAGCAATACCTCTTCTAGGGTTATATCCCAAAGGTATCAGAGAAGTGGGAAGAGGACCCATATGCACAAAAATATTTATAGCAGCTCTTTTTGTGGTGGCAAAAAATTGGAAAACAAGGGGATGCCCATCAATTGGGAATGACTGAACAAATTGTGGCATATGAATGTAATGGAATACTACTGTGTTATAAGAAATGAGGAGCAGAAGGACTTCATAATAACCTGGAGAGACTTATATAAACTGATGCTGAGCAGGAAGAGCAGAACCAGGAGAAATTTGTACACAGTCACAGACACAACATATGTGTGACAAGTAACTTCAATAGACTGGGCTCCTCTCAGCAATATAAGGTTATAAGACAGCTGCAAAAGACTCATGATTGAAGGAGATATCCACATCCAGAGAAAGAGATGCAGAGTCTGAATGCAGATTGAAACAAACTACTTGCTCTGTTTCTTTTTCTTGTTTTGTTTTGTTTCCTCTTTCCCACTAATCATTCCATCAGTTACCGTCCTTCTTTACAACCTGACTAATGATTAATGGGAAGATATTTGTAGATCCTGTATCCGAGTGCATTCCGCCATGATGGGGAGGGGGGAAGGGGAGAAAATCTAAAACTCAAGGGACTGTGGAACTGAATGTTATAAACTAGAAGTAAATAAACCAGTTTAATTTTTTTAAAAAAGATATTGGATATCCCTTAAGTCTTCTATTCTCAAGGCTAAATAAACCTAGCTCTTCTAAGCAACATTTATGTGAGCTTGTCTCTGGGCCCCTCCCTATTCTGGTTGGCCTTCACTGTACACTCTCCAGTTTATCAATATCTTTCCTAAAATGTGTCAGGTTACATTAAACGTAATACTCCAGGTGTCATTTGGTGAGACAGAGTACAAGGAAAGACTGTCTCAGACATTCAGGTTCTCTCTGAGATGCCAAGAGTTTGAATAAAAGCTGAAAAATTCCTTCAGTCACCTGAATGCTTTGAAACACCCACATATTCAGCATCATGTCATCTAAACACAAATATTAACAGATTTTTTTTTACTTGTAATACAGGTATTTAACCACTATGATGTTTTCTACCTTTAGAATCTATCTCCATTATAGAAAACTTTTTTTTTT
>CM053591.1:36407937-36427184 GCA_028646515.1 Pseudochirops corinnae | reverse complement strand
ATTGACCTCCATTTTATCTAATTTTTTTCATGTATGCATTCAGAAAAATAAAACTGGTCTCTACCTTAATTTCCTGGTATTCACTTTGTTTTGTTCTCTTTCTTGTGAAATCACCAACCAGGAATTGACTTTGTCACCTACTTCAGCCTTTACACCCTGCATGGATATTGGAGGTGACTGACTTCCAAGCTTCCTAGATAGCAATACTTTTGTCTGCATCTTCTTAACTTCATTGCTTGGCCATTGAATATTGAAGAAAGGGCTGTGTCAGGGTTTGGCAGCCCTTCCCTAAGGGGCAGAAGGTGCTTACCTTTTCAATGGAGACAATACTGGTGTTTTCTCCTTAATGAAAGTAATGTGGGAGGATAGATGTTTTTAAGAGGGTTTATTAAAGTTACACCCGGGAAGCCTTCCTGCAGGACTCCAAGGCCCCGCCCCTCCAAGGCTTGGATCCCTTTATCTACCCCAGATCCACACCCCACAGTGACACAGCCCAGCTGAGCGGGATTGGGGGGGGGGGGTTAAATTGTAATTACAATGGCATGAAGACCCCAAGGCGTGGAGACATCAATCGGGAACCTCAGGCATCCCACGCAAGAAAGTTCTGAGCAATGCAACATCCCCTGGCCAGGGACAGGGCAATATGCTCTGACCTCCACATGACCCAACTGATTCCCGGGCCTCAAACACATCCCTGTGTCTCAACATTACCATTTGCAATCTGGCACTTATTTGTGACTCTTACAGGGCTGGTATGGTTCATGTGTATTTCCTGATAGGGTTCAGCACCATCTTTATTTTCTTGGCCTAGGGACTACCAGGAACTGGCTCTATTTGAACTGCTATGGCTGTGAGCCTATTACTCCAGCTTTAAACTTCCTAGAGAGCCCGAAAGAATGAATATATTGTCTAGATGCCATAATCTTGCTCATTTACCTACCGTTATTCAGCTTTGTTCCCTCTTTTATCTGGAAATGACAAGACCAAGATTCTGCCGGCTTTACCATTTAATTTTATGATCCCTGATAAATTCTGCTTATTGTTTGTCTTAGCTTTGGGTAATTTTCTAGTGCATTCCTAGACTTGACCTGTAGAGGAGCTTACTGGTATTTCTCTGTGGTTTTATTGTTCATTGCTTTATCTGATGCCTTTCTTCCATCTTTGCTAAGGAACCTCTTGGACAGAATAGACTTTCCTGTACACTTTTACACTGCAATAGTTTCCTAATAAAAATCTCTTTCTGCATCCATTTTCCCCTATCCAAATTATTCTTCACTCTTTTCTCTTAGTAATCTTTTAGATATAAAACTCAATCCTGTAAGTCTCTGCTCAAAAACTCTTCAATGGCTTTCTATTTTCTGTGCAGAAGTCCAACTCTCAAGGATTTTTCTACATTTTAATCCTTACTAATTCCTGCAGATACTCCATCCTCCAAGAAAATTGACCTAATTACCCTACCCTATAAATGTTCCACATGTCATTCCTATGTTTAGAACATCCTGTTCCTTTCTTGCTTTTTGAATCCCTTCTTTGAATTCTAACTCATCTCCAACCATTTCTATGAACTCCCCCATGGTAAACATGCCATCTCCTGACATGACCCTCCAGGACCCATTTTTTTTTTTTTTTGCTATTCTTCAACACACTTAATGTAAATTATTTTTTATTATAGTTAGTTTGTGTAGGGATTATATACTCCTAGTCACAGAAAATCTCCTCTTACAGGGATGGCATTTTATCTAAACTCTGCATCTCCCCTAGCACCTAGTACAGTATACAGCACAGGGCAAATTCTTAATAAATGTTTGTTCAATTTAAATTGAATTTAGATTTTAAATTTTGTTGTTTGGTCTTTTGTTTTGGTTTATTTGATGCCCAGTGGAATAGATACTCCTTTTCCTTTGGATAGACACCATTAGCCTTTTGGCATTTGGGATTTTTTTTACTTTCTCAGGTGTGTGCTAAGCTTTTCCTATCTCATCTTTTTGCATATTCTATTTATTTTATGCATTTCCCACTTCTTATTATTTAAAGTCTTTTTCAGACTATATAGCTCAGCATTGAGCTTGGTTCCTTTTTCCATTATATTTTTCTCTTGAGAACTTGATTAACACATATTGCTGAAATTATCACCTTAGTGCAAAAGACATATGGTTTCATTCCATTTCTAGTCTCTGTGGTTAGGCACACATTTTTGAGAATCTAATAGATTTCTTATCCTGGAAGCCTCTTAATGCTTTGAAATTAAACATTAGCATTAAAAAATGCAGGCTGTGCTAATTGAGAATGGTAATCAGTATGTCACCACTGGGTCCTATTTCAAGTGAGTTAATGTAGCTCAATTATGCCTGGTATCCTTAGCAAAGAGCCATGACACTGAGCTATTGTTTTCATTTTATATTCTATTTCAAACCCATGCCTTTCCACATGTAATATTTGTAAAATAAATTTAAATATTTAATGCTTTTACAATTTAAAATGTCTAAGTCCTCCTACAGCTAAAATATTAACTGACCATTTTGTTGTCTTAGTCTTCAACTTTTTAGTACTGTTTTGCATATGTTTATTTTTAAAAGGTTAACTATAAATTTGGTTTTTCTCTTCCTTTCTTTGTTGGCTTGCTATTACTATTCAAAGAATGTTATTTGTATGTCCTTTAACTTGACTAGCATCAATATATTAAATTTTATAGGAAAAATTTGTCAGCCATTGAACCTGTCATACAAACCCATTTATTTCCCCTACAGAAAAATCTGAATCTGTATTCACTACCCAAAAATATAAACAAGGATGCCATCGATCTCTCTCTTCTTTTGTTTGATATTCTTTTTCTTTTTTTCCTTAGCAACAAGGTTACATGAAATAATTACTAGATATAAAAAATTTGATTTTATCATTCTCTTCTCATGTATCATCCTTGACTAAAGGGAAAAGTACCTTTCCAATAAGCCACTTGAAATGACACTTGCAATTTTCACCTCAAAACAAAGATGTGAGAGCCCAGGCTATTCCCTTAATGTATATTAGCCTCAGTTTCCTTATTATAAAATGGGGATAATAAAAACACCTATATTTCAGAGTTGTGAGGATCAAATGAGATAGCATATACAAAATTCTGTTTAAGAAGGCCTGGATTCTAATCCTTCCTTTAAATTTATACCAGGTAAGTGTATGTTATAAAAATAAAGTACCAACTGTAAGCACTAAAATAAGTGCTAATTAGTGTTATTAAGAATATCACCACCACTATGACAATGATCACAGTGCCTGGGAGAGCACTGTGTACTACCACATGAAAAGGAATATACCGCAACTTTTTGAGGATAGGAGCTATTTACTCATTCATCCCTGTGACTCACTTACTGCAAGACTGGCTCACAGCAAGATCACTGATTTACATTTGTCTTTTCAGTGGCATGCCTGCCTGTTTTTTGAATGTAGTGACAGACAGCATAGTTGTTCTCTAATAGCTAATGTATCTTTTAGAATATGCTATCAAATTGTTCAACCAAAGACAAATTAACAGTTTAAAATCCACATGTAAAAAAATGACAAAGAAGCTTTGAAAAATGGTCTCCAAAGCATAAAGTCAGAGAAAATCCCAAAATTAGTAGAATAATTTGAGACGATACCCCCAAGAAGATAGGTCAACATGTGTTCAGAGTATGGTTTAAATGCTGCCAGTTCAGTGTTGTATTCTCTTTGTTTTATGTACAAATTTAATCTCAATCAGGATTCCAGGATCCATCCCTGGGATTTGATTTGGGCAACTGCTATAGTTTGCCTGTGGCTGAGACTATTTTATATTCATGGCTCCAACATCCCCCACTGCAAATTTAGAGATCTATGCTATTATTTCTTTGTTTCTTCATAGTTTATTTATAATATTTGTTAACCTCAACTCAGTCCTAACTTTAATGCTATCAACTGGGATCTCACTTATATTTCAACGTTAGAAGATGTGTCGTCTTTATGTAGATTGGTAGAGAGCTTTCCTGATCTATGTAGTTTTCAACCAGGGCAGGCCCTTTCTCTTTCCTATACTGTACTCGTTTGTAACTTGCAGAGTGCCCACCAGTTCCAAAGAAATGCTGACATGTGGGAGATCTGCATGAAGGTGAGAGGGAGGAGGAGGAGAATTAGGGCACTTTCCTATAAACTTTTGTATGTGCTGAATATTTCATGGGCAGCTGCATATGGGATTGTATTTTGCTAAGTATGCATAACATCTGTTTCTTTTTTCACTGAAATAACGTACAGCACTGGTTTGTACTTAAGAGCAGATTTTCTATTGTTTCATAAATAATTTTTTGTTTGTACCAAAGACATTTAGATTAATTCAATATGGTGTAATAAAAATCTTGCATGGAATGAATGTTACCATACTGTTTATTGATCTTTCCACTTATCAGCTTTATGTTCAGTTTGGGCCAACTACCACATCAAGTTATTTGGAATTCATTTGAAGAGTAAAATTAGACATTGAATGTATACTTACTATTTATATTCCTTTCTATTCTACTCTGGTGTTTGGAAATCAGTAAGCAAATGGAATAATTTGGTCTTGAGAATGCCTCTTTTTCCTAAGGAATGAACTACATATGCGTAACGCTCTTTCAGTTGCTAAGCTTAGCACAATAGTAACAGCACTGGAGTACCACCACAGTAACCAGGGCTGTAGCATCCAACTTCAGGTCCAGTTAAGGGACAAATTTTGTTTCTCAAGGATATTCAAAGAATATATGGGAAAAAATCAGATCCTTTTGGTTATGATGACAAGAGAATGGAAATGGATCCCAGTTTATCAGATTTTAGACAGATTCAGGTGTTTTTTAAAATTTGTGGTAAATTTAGTTTCATATTTCCAGTTTCTGTCTTCTTTCTTTCAACTCAACAACCTTAGCTTTCTGTTCCAGGCAAGTTGTTCTCTTTAAGAAAGCCTGAATTCTAATCCTTTAAATTTACATTAGGTAAGTCATTTAAACTCTATGAGCCAGAGTGTCCTTGTCTATAAAATGAGAAAATAATACCTGTTGTACCTCCCTGTCTAATTTGGTTATAAGGTTTAAATTACATAATATAAATAATACACTTTTTGCAAACTTTTAAACATCATATAAATTCAGTTATTATTTTTATTGCTACATTTGTCCCTTTGCCTTTGCTGATTTAGCTCGAGTCTCCAAGAGACTAGGCTCTGCTGAGCCTAGGCAAGCATCTCCATGTGCTGGTTGAACATGTTTACATGTATAACCTACCATCACACCAAAGTGAGCATGCTGGTACCGTCACTTTTCTTACATAATGGGGTTGTCAGGATGTTCTTCATCCATCATCGAAAACCCCACTCTTCCATCACTTGGTCTAGAAATTATGGGACTATCATAATTTTCATTCTTTTCTCCACCCATAACATACAGTTAGTACCAAGCACTCTCATTTCTTCCTTCAAAGAGGAAAAAGAGGAGAAGCAGTTGTAGGATATTGCAAGGAGCAATAGATTGAGAATTAGATGAACTGAATTTTAAATTCAATTTTGTAACTAATTAGCTCTGTGACCTTGGGCAACTTATTTAATTGCTCTTGGCCTCTGTTCCCTCAACTCTGTTATGAAAGATTTGAATCAAATATTCTACACTGGTTTTTTTTTTTCTAATTCTATGATAATACAATTGTAAACCTCTCTTTGTAATGGTCCTTTTGCCTGAAATGCTCTCCTTTCTGCTTATCTAAGTATCACCACTTATTCAAAACCTAGTTACAGTCGCAGTTTATCCATGAAGTCTTCTCTGACTACCCTAGACCACAAAGATATATCCTTTCTAGGAACTCTTGAAGCTTCTGTACCACTCAGTTAGCACTTAATGTACTTCTATGCATTTTTCTTTGTCCTTTGATATGAAACTTCTGTATGCTGCTAGACCAGTGGTTCTCAACATTCCTAATGCCATGACCCTTTAATACTTGTATGTAGGCATATCTACATGTGGATGGACCCACCTGGAGACGGATAGAGGAGCGCTGTCTTGGTTCCTAAGACCATTGGAAATATATGTTTTCTGATGGTCTTAGGTGACCCCTGTGAAAGGGTTGTTTGACCCCCCCAAAGGGGCTGCGACCCACAGGTTGAGAACCGCTGTGCTAGACCATAAGTTATTTGATGGCAGGGACTTTGTTTCTTGCCTCTTTTTATGCCCATCACCTAGCATAGTACATTTGCCTATACTATTCCCTCAATAAAAGTTTGTTGATGATATCAATCCCTTTTTCTCCCTTCAAAATCCTTTCTAAATCTTTTTGGGGTACGCAAACCAATTTATTGTCCATTTACAATGAATATACATATGTGCATGGATGGATAGATAGACAGATAGAATTTCTTTAAAAAGTGTATTATTGCACCATTAAAAGTGAAATTTATGTTTCAGGAGTCAGAGTACTGGTATTCAGTCCTACCTCTGGTGTTTACTACATGTGACCTATGACAAGTCACATAATTTCTCTGGGTCTTTGTTTCTTCCTCTGGAAAATGATGAAATTTGACTACATGACTCTGGAGATTCCTTCCTTCCTTTAGATCTATGATCATATGATAATATGGTAGGACTTTGATCTTATTGAGGAAGCCATGTAAGTTTTCTGTGTATTGCTGCAAACCTCACAATGCTATCTACAAACTAGAGCGTCTTAATGACCTTATCATTTTTAGGGAGTAATTTTTTTGATTTTCATTGTTCACAGGATATCTTCCATGTGAGTGGTAAACATTATTAGCAAGTAAATGTCTGTAAAGCCAAGCACAAGCAGCTTTCCAGAGGACTGCTACTGTGAATAGCTTTCAAGGTTCTGATTACATAGTATAGGAAATTCTCTATTTACTCAATAACAAATCAGAGCAAAGCATTCATAGAAAATCAAGGTACAGCATTCACAATATTACAACTTATCACAGAAAATCAAAATACAGCATTCACAATGTTACAACTTATCACTAAAATGGCCACATAGTTTTCACCACAGTGGTCACATAATTTTGAACAAAGTACAATCATTCAGTCAATAAATCACTTAGAACCTCATTCATTCAATCAACTTAATCATTCAATCATCTTGCCTCCTTAAAGGTCACAAAATATAATAGTCAAAATTCTCCACTCATGGGGCATACTAAGTCACTATTCAGTCATCATTCTCTATTCAATCATCAGAAAATGCACAGGCCATCCACCCCTTGGTCACAAGGAAATCACAGTCTTCTGTTAGTACACAGCATCCATGTAAAGTCTTCTTTCAGCTTGACTCAGAGTAGGCCCTCAGATTCCCTGGATCCCCTTCCATGGTCCCAGCTTCTACCTGAATTCACCAAACTGTCACCTGAGTCCAAAGGCAGACAGCTCCTAGCACCATGTCCAGCCCTCCATACAGTTCCTGTTCCACAGTGAAGCTCACAGTGTCCAGTCTGCCTTAAATCCTCCATGGTCTCTGTTCCCAGGAAGTCAAGGCTTAACAAAGCCACAAACAGACAAAATACCAGCACCACAGTCATGCTTCCTCAGTCTTCTGCAGCTCCAGCTGGTCCTCAGAAATCCTTAGCATCTCCTCAGCAGCTCCAGCAGGCCCTCAGACTCAGCAGCTCCTCAGCAGCTTCTCAGCAGCTCCAGCTGGCCCTTGGACTCAGTAGAAGTTTCAGCTGGTTCCCAGAATCAAAATTACTTCATCCAGGTTCTCAAAAAAAAATAATTATCTCCAGCCTGGGCATCTCTTCCTCAGCCTCCAGAACCTGGCTCCAAGAAGATCTGAAATTCCAGGTAGGGCTTCTCCTTATATACCTATTAGCTCCTCCCTGCTCTGCCCCTTCCTGTTACATTAGCAACAGGGGTTCATATCTTTTGTTCCTTAACAGAGGCTTGATTGAATTAATTTCAAGCTAGGTGCTAAGTACCTATTAGCTTTGCCAATACAAAGGGATCAAATTACATTACTTCTACAATGTCTCCTTGTTTTATGCTTTCCTTGGCATTTATAATCATGAGATTAGTGCACCAAGTTATTTCTATAGTTGTATGTGCCAAGAATCTTGTGTGCTCTTATGTCATCAAAGTAGAGGCCAAATCCCTACCAAAAATTATGAGTGATACCAAGACATTAAATTTTTTATTTTATTCTATGGAGCCAAATTTTAGTTTTTTGGTAATTAGCGAACAATATACAAAGATGTGCATTCTCTATAACTTTAAATCACTGATGCTATTGTTAAGATGTATCCTAGTGTGGAAAATCATCTGTGAGAGTAAGGATACACTTAATATGTATCTAGGTTAGTCATAAACTTTATGGATTTGAAAGTAAACAAATGGGTGGTTAATTGGTTATATCTTCCTGGGGTTTTTTTTTTTTTGGAAGGTTGGAGGCAGGAGTAATGCCATCTGTTATTTTTTTCCCCATTTTGGGGGGTAGCTTCTCCACAATGAGATGTCATAAAAGTCAATACTTTAAAGAGTTTTGTTGCCTTTAGCAGAGATTTCATCTATATGTAATTGGTCATATTCAGCTGTTCTTCCCAATTTCAATGCCATTTCACTATTCATGTTGTGTAATGAATCAATGAAATAATGAAAAAGCATTTATTGAGTGCTTAATATGTCAAGCACTTTGCTAAGTGCTGGTGTCACAAATACAAATATAAGACAGTCCCTACCCTTGAGGAACTACATTATAATGGAGGAGATAACACACATATGGAGATGGTGATCAGGATGAGAAATTTTGTTTTGAGGAGCCACAGGGATGAGGAGTGGAACCATAGGAGAGTTGATTGATCTGTCCCTTCCAAAAGCAATGGCAGTAATGATTTGATTATAATTCCAGAGCTAGATTGTTGGGTTGAGAGAAAGTACGAAGGTCCCATGGTCAAGATAATATAATACTAGATAAAATGCTGACCAGCGTGGAATGTGAAGGATGACTGGGGCTGGCTAGGTGTAATGGAGGTATGTGCCAAATTCCTCAATTAACACAGCAGGGGGACATGGGGCAGGTGTTCTAGAATGGAGAAGATTGCTCTAGAAATAAGAAAGTTACTCTCCAGGGCATGTGCACTCATCCCAAAGGCTCAATGGCATAACCATGGCAATATGATGGCTAGAGTAGAATGTAACATGTGGCTGGGGCTATTTCCATAAGAGTGGGTCACGTCTGAGGTATTAGACTATAAAATGTGTTGGTTCAGCATCGTCAGAGAAGTGAATAGATCATTATAGAAATGTTGAAAAATATATTCCATTTATTGTTCTTGTTATTGTCCTTTCCATTTCATCATCAAATGGAATGTTGGAAGATGTTACTCAGTTGGGTTCATGTCAAACTTTCTACAGACTAATTTTCTTTTCGCTAGTTTCTTCAGAGTAGTTTTTCTTTTCTTTATTTTTCGTTGTTGTATGATACAACAGTGGTCATAATCTTACTCCTTTATAAAAACAGTATTGCAAAAGGGTAGGCTATGCAGAGTATACTGCTTTTGTAGATATACATTGTCTTCAATACATAATTGTCACTCCTAATTATGCATTGTTTGAGAGATTCACACTATTTTTTGCACTCTGCATAGCTAGCAAAATAATCTTCCTAAAGCCCAAGTTTGACCATGAAACTAGCTTGCTCAAAATGCTTCGGTGGCTATCCTATCTCTAGGATTGGCCCTAATGAACTTTCCAGGCTTATTCATTACGTCCCTTCACCAATTATATCGAGGCAAATTGGCCTGGATTCAGCACTCCCCCTCCCACCTCTGTAAGTTTAGGTACGGTAGTTTATGAGTCAGGGATGCCTAGAATGTACTCCTTCCTCAGTTCTGCCTCTCAGAATTCTTTCCTTCCTTCAAATCTCAATTCAAATGTCACTTCCTCCATAAAGATTGCCTTGACTTCTCCATTTGTTCTCCTTCCCTCTTCAAATTATGTTGTTTTAAGTGTATATGTATTATATTTCAGAAGGTAGAATGTAAATCCCTTGAGAGCACAGACATTTTTAGTTTTTTCTTTTTATATTGGACACAGCAAAATGCTAGGTACATAAGTGCTATTTGTGGAATCAAATTGTGATTCAATTCTTTCCCCAAACACATGGAAATCAAATATCTGGATTGATGATGTAAGGAAATAATCCAAATAGTGAGATGATAGTGGGAATATTAGTCTAATCTTTGTTAGTATGAGTATTCTTCCAAGATTTTCGCTGAGCAATTATTTTTGCCTAAAACCCTGGCTGATGGACTAATTCTTCCCGCTCAGTATTTGCCAGTGAGCTAGAAAATTGATGTGACCTCTTGCTGATTTTGTACTATCGGTCATCAGTGAGAGTGATTGTCAGGATATCCCAGAGACACATTTATCTGGTCCTGGAATTCATAAACATTCTGATGCCAAAAAAGTGAGGAGACTCTGTGGAGAAAGGCCATCTTAGTCATTTCTCTCAGAGCAGTCCCCAACATGGCCTGTGACTATATGCATATTTTTGCATGATTTCATGCAAGGTTTCATGCCAAATCAAGACTACAAAAGGAAAGACTCTGTGGAGACAGCTAAGCCAAATGGATGTGGCACCACTGCTAGCCAGAAGTCCTTATGTCCTCAGTAAATCAGGACTCTGGAGATGGCCAAAGGGTGGGGCAACCCCAAATTAATATAGATAATATTTATGGTTTAACTCCCACACAGTTTTTCAGAAAAAGTTATGAGTTACTTTCCAACTGAATATGGTATTTTTAAATTTTCCAAGACATAAATAAAAACATGGCCTCAGTGCATAAATAGGGGCCCGCGTGTACTGTGTGCTAAGCAACTCAAGCAGGATATAGAAATTGAAATCATATGCCTACCATGCGTTAAATGTAATATACATTGCATAATTTTAAATTAAGCAAAACATAAATACTTATTAGTGAGAAGAACACTTTCACATCTCATCACTCCAGCAAGACAGGAGAAGTGAGAAAGAAGATGAGAAATTCAGCATGAGCAGATCATCTAGATAACAAGGTAGAAAAAAAACCTTTTTTTTTTTTTACCCCAATGCTAGGAGATGTTTGACAGACTTGTTAGTATAATAGCTTCAGCTCTCCACCTGAATTTGATTTTGTGGATAAATTACCATAAACTCATTTTGTGTGTAAACTAAAACAATTTGTAGACAGAAGAAAAATAAAACAATAAAAAATGGATTCTACCATCTCTAGAATTGAAATTTTAAATTCCATGCCTTTTTTTTAACTTGAAATAAGACATGTAATATAATAGAGAGTGCTGAACTTGGTATAGGAAAAACCTGAATTAAAATCCTATCTCTGACATTTATTATCTGCATGGCAACCTCTAGAAAATCACCTAACATCTCTGAACTCCAGTCAACTTTTTAAGGCTATAAGTTACAGAGGGATTGGTGGGGGAGGAGTCCTATACTAAAGAAATGATGGCTCCTTGAAATTTATTTTAATACAACATACCCTTATTGGTACTTATTAATAAAGTATTATTTACCCAAGAGAAATAAAGAGGGAAAGGAGTCATATGTGTGTGTGTATATGTGTGTGTGTGTGTGTGTGTGTGTGTGTGTGTGTATTTCTATCTATCTATATCATCCCTTTTTGTTGTAGCAAAGAACTGAAAATTTAGAGCATGCTCACCACTTGGGGAATAGCTAAACAAATTGTTGTATGTTAATATGATGGAATATTTTTATACAATTGAAACTGAATGAACAAAAAAAAAACATTCATTAAACCCTTACTATGTGTAAAACCCAGCTAAGCTCTGGAGATATAAATAGAAAGTAAAACAATCCTCACTCCCAAGGAATTCACATTCTGCAGGGGATGACGACATATGCAGGGTAACTAAAAATTCTTAGTGCAGTTGTAAGCTTGAATAGTTTGACTAGAAGGTTTCTGCTAAAAGTCAGTTGGAAGGGTCCCATGGTCTTTTGGGTGAAGCAGGAAAGCAGACATTAATATCTCTTCTTTTGTGTCATTTTCACTCACAAAATCATCTCAAATTATGATGTTAGACCATTTGACAATGCCAAAGAATTAGTGATGAGAACTTCTCTTTCTGGGTCTTTGTTGGCTGTGGTTACAGCACCCATAGAAGCAGTTGCTAAACTGCATGTCCACAAAAATGAATGGATGCAGAGAAATCCGACAGCATTTATATGAACTGAGGCAAATTAAAGTGACCGGAACCAGGAGAACAATTTGTGCCACAATTCAACATTGTAAAGAAAAAATAAAAAGCAACTTTGAAAGATTAAGAACTCAGATCAATGTACCTATTAGATAAGTGACAGACTAGAGTTGCAGAATGAAACTTAAATTTTGGACGTGACTGATATATGTTTTTTTTTTCCCTTGAGTATGCTGATTTTTACATGTGAGGGTTTAAAATATTTTAAAGAGAAAAGGTAGTGAGGGGAAGATAGAAGAAAAAAGCATTAATGAGTACACAGAAGAGAGCAGAAGGAAGATGAGAGAGAAACAGACAAAATTTAATGTATACTTTAAAGTTGATATAATGGACATTTCTGGCTTCATTCACTATTGGAACTGTTTCTTGTTTTGGGGAAGCAGGATATAATCACTAATCTTAAAGACAGAAGATATATATCTTGGGACACATATAAAAGGGGAATGGACTTAGACTGAAAATATTTAAAAGCAATCAATGCTTACGTAAAATTACAGGAGATCGTATATGTGTTGAATCAAGTGATGGGTAACTTACAGCTCTACAAAGTGGTTCATGCTATTTTGGGAAAGTTCCAATTGTTACAGTCTTTCCTTACATCCAGTTAAATATGTATCTTCCACTCATTGATCCCATAAAGCAGGGGTTCTCAACCTTCCTAATGCTGTGACTCTTTAATACAGTTCCTCATGTTGTGGTGACCCATAACCATAAACTTATTTTTGTTGCTACTTCATAACTGTAATTTTGCTACTGTCATGAATTGTAATGTAAATATCTGATATGCAGGATGTATTTTCATTGTTACAAATTGAACATAACCCACAGGTTGAGAACTGCTGCTATAGAGGAAAAGGGAGAGGAGAAGCAATGAGATACTTTAACATGAAGAGCATTTAATTTTTAAATTAAATATGACAGACTGATAGAAAAGCATTGGTAGAAGACATAGTAGATTAACATTGTTCTATAACATTCAAAATTGTTATTTACTTGGAAAAATGTTTCACTATTAATTCTCATTCTAGTCTGGTTGTGAATTAGAAGACAAACCGATTTAATGGAATGAGTTTGGGGCTTGGTATCAAAAGGCTTAGGTTCCAGTCCCAGTTCTGCCACTCATTTGCTATGTGACCTTGAACAAGTCATTTCAATTACTTCCTTATTTGCAGATTAAGTAGATTTGTTAGATGATCTCCAATGTATATTTTTGCTCTATGACCTTAAAGTAAACGTAAGCATTCAGTTTACATTATCTTAAAGAGACTCTTTTTCTTATTGGGGCAATCACCCAAAGTACAAGTTAAGGGTACAATACATATTCTTAGGAAAATGGAAGAATTACTCATGAAAATAGATATTATAGAAAAGATTTTTTTTTTTTGGTTAAGAATGAGAATTTATTTGGTTTCTTTGACTCTTTAAGTTAGCTGTCTTCACTAGGTGAATTCTTTAGTTTTTATTCTTTTATTCAATGACATTTCAACTGGCCAAGGATTTTTTTTACAGATAAACTAAAACCGTAGGATTAAAACTTTAGAGTTGGAAGGGAATTAAGAAGCCGTCTATTTCAACTTTCCTGTTAAATAGAAACAGAAGCCAAGGAAGGTTGTGTATTGCCAAAGGTAGTAAGAGTTAGAAATGGAATTTGAACCAAACTCTTTTAGCTTTGGGCTGCTAGGTGCTGCAGTAGGTAGAGCCCTGGGCTTAGAATCAGGAAGACTCATCTTCATGAGTTCAGAAGCCAGCCTTAGACACTTACGAGCTGTGTCAAGTTACTGCTGTTTGTCTCAGTACCTCATCTATAAACTGAGTTGGAGATGGCAATGGCCAACCAGTCCAATATCTTTGCCAAGAAAACCCCAAAATGAGTCACAAAGAGTTAGACATGACTGCAACTACTGAATAAATTGAAACTACTGAATGTCAACAACCTTTACCTTCAAAGCCAAAACTCTACACTGATTCCTTATATAAGCATTCAGTCTGTTAAAGTCAGTTGTTAATAGGTGTCTCGATGTTGGATTTTATATTTGAATTGTTGTCTTTTTTGTCAAACCACAATAAATCAGATAACTTGTTGGTTATATATTTTGTTGCTACTTTTCTTACTATGTCATATCAGTAAATGTTTTGTTTTGAGCTAATTGTGTCCTATGGCTAACTATTGATAGGCGCTCATGAATTAAAATTTTAGGAATATAGGTACATAGAATACCTGTGAGTATGATTTGGAAGGGTAATAAGCAAAAGGGGTACTACACTGGATTATAAGGATTAGGAAGCGAAGATTTGAGGAAACTACCTAGAAAAACCAAGTCAAATTTTGACATTAAGTATAAAAGATTTTGGAGGAGTGTCTTTTTATTACTTTTGTTAGAGGAGAAGTTAAATTAGTAAGAATTGTTTTACCACCTACTTTGATTAATTTAATTAGGTAATTGCTAATATGTACCCTTTGATTAATCATTGCTGAGACATTCAAAAATTCTACCTTCTTCTCTTTAACCTTCAGAATAAAGATAATTATAGCCAATTTGTCATAAGAAAAGTATTAGAAATCTAAAATTAAAATTTCTTTTTCAAATTGACACAGGTTTAAAAAAAATATTTCGGGATAAGTAATTCTAAAGATTTTCTGTTCTTTTGCATTGTTTTTGATACTTTTCCCTTTTTTTTCCTCTTGGAAAGATGGTTTAATCAATGAACACTTGAGGAACCTACCTCTTAGTCACGATTACCTTTCACTGTGTTTAAATAATACAAAGAGAAAATTCATGAAAACATGGGAAGGGATTATACATTTATGGATATAAACTGATTATGTTGAAAGTTCCCTAGACTGCTTCTACACAGCTTGAAAGTGGCTCTTAAAACTGAACAGATCTTTCATTAAGTTCCCCTAAGGGAATTTAGTCCTCTCAGGACTTCCCCAGTCATGTTTTCACATCAATTAAGTTGATAGACAGCATGTTTAATAAATTTCCCAATTATGTTGGAAAATACATACTATTAAAGGACAAATCCCCAAAGCTTATTATTTTTAAAAAGCTTTGAAAGATGAGATGACAAAGAATACTCAGCCAGGCTTTGTTGCCACAAAGCTTGTAAAGTTATGTTTTACAAACAGAAATCATTTTTCTCTTCGATGGCACCATATTGTATGTGTGTCCAAACTGCCTAGATTTAACCAGAGGGCAATTTACCCCCCAGAGCTGGCTTCTACAGCATTGGATGCAAATTACAATGGGAGTATATTATTATCATTATTATTTTCATTGTATACATATTGCTATAAATATACATGTTTTTAAACAATTGGTGACAAAGGACAGATTCTCTGCCCTGAGGACCTAGCAGTCTAAGCTTTCATTTACTAACTGCATTTATTAGCAAGATTTTTTCACAGCTCTCTGTATTTAAGGAGTGAAAGACACAGCTTCATAGATATTTTAACAGGTTTAAATAAAATAAAATCCTAAAATGAAATACCTTTGAATGAAAAAAATTGAATTAAAAATTGTGCAAAATTACTATATCATAAACTGTCCTGTTAGAAATGCATTTTTTGGTTTTCCCTAAAAGTAAAAAAAAAAAAAAAAAATATATATATATATATATATATATATATATATATATATATATGTATGTATGTATATATATATATGCATATATATATAATATGACAATATATATGTAAAAAAGTAAGCCAAAAATATAAGCATATATAACACAAAGCAAATTAGCACAACACAAAATGTAAATTAAAAAAAATTGAATTACTTGCCCTTTCCATATCTTTCTCCCTTTCTCTTACTATACTTCTAAGGCAACTCTGAACTCAAGTGCATTAACTCCAGTGATACCTCAATGATCACGCACTACTTCCTGCTTCCATTGCCTCCTACTTTTTTTTTCTGCCAAGACATTTTTTCACATAGCCACATAGCTGAATAGCTTCCAGTTAACATCCCCAGAATCATTTATTTATAACTGAGAAGCAAAACCTAAACTAGTGACATATATACATATAACACAGCAGCCAAATGGCACAGTCCGCAGTGCTAGGCTTGTATTTTTGAAGATTTGAGTTCAAATCCTTCCACAAACACTTACTAACTGTAACCCTGGGCAAGTCTTTTAATTTCTTGTTCACCTCAATTTCCTCATTTTTTAAAAGAGAGTAAGAATAGAATCTACTTCATATGGTTATTGTGAGGATCAAATGAGATAATACATGTAAAATTCTTGTAAACCTTAAGATACAATATAAATACTTGCCATTGTTATGTATTATTTTAAAAATATATTTGCAGGGATTCCCGTCCTACCACCCAATCCTTCTGGTCTTCAGCCTCCAGAAGGAGAACAAGAAGGAACAAGAGCTGATAGCTTTTGTAGTGTGTAACTACCTCTAAGGGATAAAACAGAGAGACGTAAGGAAAAAACTGGGTAACTGTACTAATAGAGTGATTACAAACTGCACTCAAATTCTGAGAAAAAGTGTGGCTAATATCTAGAATAATATGGTTCTACTACTTTTATCTTCGTTTTCTAAACAGTACTAGCATGAAAGAGAAAACCACTGCAGGATCCTGTCCTGGGCCTTCCTTTCTTCTCCCTCTAAACTATTTCACTAGGTGATCTCATCAGCTCCCATCGATTTAATTACCAGTCTCTCTGCTGACCCCCAATCTAATATCCTCAACTGGATGTCCAATAGACATCTTAAACTCAATATGTCTAAGCAAAACTCATTATCTCTCCCTTTAAATCACCTCCCACTTTCCCTATTTCTATAGAGGGCAACACATCCTCCCAGTCCCTCAGGCTCACAATCTAGGAGTTATCCTGAATTCCTCATTATTTCTTACTCCTCCATATCCAGGTTGTTGCTAAGGGCTGTCAATTTCACCTCTGCAATATCTCTCAAATATATCCTTTTTTCTCCTCTGACCCTACTACCCCTCTAGTTCATTAATACAATAACCTGATAGTGGGTCTGCCTGTCTCAAACCTTTCCTCACTTCAATCTATCATGGATTTAGTCGCTAAAGTGATTTTCCTAACTTGTCTATCTGATCATGTCATTCCCCTACTCAATAAACTCCAATGGCTTCCTATTACCTCTGTGATCAAATACAAAATCCTCTGTTTGGCATTCAAAACCCCTTATCACCTAGTCTCCTCCTACCATCCTCCTCCCCGACTCCTATAGGCATTGTTCCATGACCAAGACACTCCATCTGTCAGCTCCAGGCATTCTCCCATACCTGGAATGTTCTCCCTCCCCTGCTCTGAATACTGACCTCACTATATTCCTGTAGATCCCAACTAAAATTTCTACTTTCTACAGGAAGCCTTCCCCAGTTCTTCATTCTAATGTCTTCTCTTTGCCAACTACTTCCTATGTATCCTGTATATAGCTTGGTTTGTATATATTTATTTGTATTTTGTCTCCCTCATTATATTGTAAACTCCTTGAGGGAAGAGATATTCTTTTGCCTCTTTTTTTTTTTTTTTTTTTATCCCTGACCCTTAGCGTAATTCCTGGCACATAGTAGATGCTTAATAGATATTGATTGAAATGTATTATAGCTACTTGAATGAATATTTCTAGGTTTCTAAATGTCAAAAAGATAAAAAGAATTTTTGCTAGTGTGTTAATTTAGGACCAATTAACAATGCCACCATTTTTTTTTTTTAGCTGTATTGACCTCATTCTATGGTATTATGGCTCATGTAGGTCTAAATAAAAAGAGTATCTTTAAGCTTTCGCTAGTGTAGGCTTCATAATATTTGTAGTCCTGTTGCATTATTTTTTTTTAAACAGAGAAAGAAACAAAATCCAAGCACAATTTAAAAAATATATTTTCTTGAAGTTAAAAAAAAACACTATTTTGCTTCCCAATAATCCTCCCTTTGCCATAAATATTACCTTATAACAAATGCAACAGGACTAGTCAATGAGGGCACAATCCTTAGGAGATGCATAATATGATCTCCCTAGTTTGGGCTGAGATGAGATTCAATGAGACTGCTTCTTGGCCCATGTGTTGGAGGAACTCTTTCATTGATTTACAGCATACTCAGGTTTTCTATAACTGTTTCCTGTCCACATGATTTATAGTGATAAAAAGCTCCTTAACTGGCTACTGAGCCAGAATTGAACATGCATACAAAAACCTTAAACAAACAGGGGGTAAGCAACATAAGAACTGCTGTAAGCCTGTGGGGAATGAGAGAGGTAGTAGCAACCAAAATAGCAGTGACCTACAACATGCCTCTCTAACTTTTATCTGACTACCTGGTTTCCATGCACCATGAATGCATGACAATGCTTTTTCTGTTCTGTCTTTTTTATTCTTTCCTCATCTTAGATGAATGACTATCAGATATAGAATAGAGTAAGTTACAACTTTGTGAGCTTCAAGATATTAGAAGAGCCGGGGGAGCAGTATGAAATGCAAAATAGATAATATTGATTACATTAAATTGAAAAGTTTCTGTACAAACAAAGCCAATGTAGCCAAGATTAAGAGGGAAGTGGGAAATTGGGAAAGAATTTTTACAACAAATGTCTCTGATAAAGGCCTCATTTCTAAAATATATAGGGAAATAAGTAAAATCTATAAGAATACAAGTCATTCTTCAATTGATAAATGGGCAAAGGATATGAACAGGCAATTTTCAGAGGCAGAAATTAAAGATATTTATTAGCATATGAAAAAATGCTCTAAATCACTATTGATTCAAGAAATGCAAATCAAAACAACTTTGAGGTACCGCATCTCACCAATCAGATTAGCTAAGATGACAAAACAGGAAAATGACAAATGCTGGAGAGGATGTGGAAAAATTGGAACACTAATGCATTGTTGGTGGAGCTGTGAACTGATACAACCATTCTGGAGAGCAATCTGGAATTATGCCCAAGGGACTATAAATAATAAGCAATACCACTTCTGGGGTTGTATCCCAAAGAGATCATAGAAGTGGGAGGAAGACCCA
>CM053591.1:36385118-36398654 GCA_028646515.1 Pseudochirops corinnae | reverse complement strand
CCTTCTGCTTTTAGAAAAGTATGGAACATTTCATAATTTTATGCCCAGGAAAACGGAGGCATAGACATTTTATTTCGTTGACTTTTATTAAGAATGTCCATTCAATAAAATAAGTCACCATTTAGGTCACACAGAGCTTCTCAAACCTCTTGACCTTTAATTCTCATAGATTATGACTCTCCCTGGAAATGGAAAGAGGCTAAATATAATGCAGTAACTTTTCCAGTACAAATTTGAGTTGGTCAAGGATAAAAATGACGCTCATTTTAAGAGGCTTCAATATTACCTAATCTCACCAAAACAAGGCAGCAAGCATAGAACTTTGAGGCTATTTTTCTTCTTACTGACAATATCAGGCTTAGTAATTTTAATAGTTCTCACTTATGTGACATTTTAAGGCATAAAAAAAGACTTTTCATACATTTGGATCCTATTTGACCCTGACAACAACCCTGATGTAGAACCTGAGGATTAGAGAAACTGAGTGACTTCTTGGGGTCACAGAACTGGTAGAATTCTGAGATGGTAATTGAACTCAGTCAAATGAAATGCCTCCAAAAAGAGATTGTGCTTATACTGGATTTTCTTTGTACCAATACACTTGAATCTAAAGATATCTACTATCCCACAGATTTTTTCAAGCCCATTATACTTTAATTAAGATGTAAAAATGTAGTTTTGTCTACTCCGATCATCTATACTGATAATTAGAAAAACCAAATGAGAGATAATTATTACACAAATGTAATATGAAAAATGAGCATGCTAGAGTGAAAATAAATCATGTCTTGTCATCCTCCATTCTTTGTCTTAAAAAAATTACTAGGAAGTAGACAGTAAAAATTATAACTTCTTATTCACCCACAGTTAATGGACATCTTTGTTCAAAGGGCACAAGTTATTTCAAATTCAACTAACTGGGAAGTATTAAAATAATTCAAGGTTTAATTTGCTTAAAAAAAAATCCATACAGGGAGTGATTACAGAAAAAAAGAAGGCATTACTTAAGGGGGTACTTTGGAGAAGGTATTAAGAGTGAATGAAAGAATAAAAAAAAAAAGAAAAAACCTCCTAGTATCTGCCTGCTGAAATTTCCTTGGAAACAAGTAGTGAGTCAGTAAAAAGATTCTTTAGCCTCAATCAAATTCACAAAATTCGATAAATTATTGAATATTTGGTAGGAATATAAAATAATTGCTCTGTGTACCTTTTGAAATAGTTTATGTAAGCTTGTAAGTTACATACATCAATGCTACTCCAATAACTATTATTAAAATGACCAGATGTCCTGAATTGACTGGGTCAGTTTTGAGTTTCTTTGTTATATCTTCTGGCTTCTGCCAAGGTGTCAACCAAGTTGTACACAGTAAGCTGCATCCCCACCCTGAAAAAGAGACTGAAAGAAAAGAGAGGAAAGAGAAGATAATAATGAATTGCCAACAGCTAAATCAAAGCTGTAAACCAACGACAAGGAGGAATTTTTAGCACTTTAATGAATCATATCAATGTTCCCCCACTTGTATCACTAACATGGCTGTTATTTATGGTTTCTATTATATGCTTTGTGTTTGACATGAGGGAATACAATCAGTACATTTGTTTTATACTCTTGTGAGAGGAGGAAGGGAAATTGATGATATGTTTTTGCTCTTCCGTTTGAATTTAAAGTAGGTTTGTGTTTGTTTCTGTCTTTAAGATTTTGTTTATTATTTCATTTGTTTTCTTGCATGTGGAGCAGACCAAGGAGAATAAGTAGAGTGCTCGCTTACTTCCCTATTATTGTGAAGAATTTTTTTTAGTCCCCTTTTTCAGTAAAAATAAAAGTAATATCTAAAATTTCTGTCTCTTAGGACAAACTGTACTAAGCTTAAGTAAGACTGAAATAACTGCATTAGCTTTTCAGGTAGTTATCTGAGATCATTAGGGTTCTGCAACCATCATGCTTGGCTACAATACCAAGCTGAGTTAAGGGCTGCTCAAGAAGCTCCTTCAGTAAAGGTTTTCTGACTCTGTGTGTGTGTGTGTGTGTGTGTGTGTGTGTGTGCGCCCACCACATGTGCATGCGTGTGTGTGTTTGTGTGTGTGTGTTTCCTTTATAATTATCAAGGGATAAGATGCTACTTTTGGAAAATCTCACTTAGGTAATTAGGGACCTTAGGGGTCCTTAGGTCACTTAGGGTACACAAATTTAGACTTCTGTCACTTGGCTAATATTTTTAATGAAATTATTCAAATTTAGTGAAGTCACTAACATCACTTCTCATTTTTTCCCTCTCTAATAATGATGAAGAAGAGTGTCTGAAAACAAAAGAAGAAAAAGGTCTGGGGTCCTAGGCTTGGGGTAACCTAGTCATACCTGTACTACCAACTTCTTTCCTTCCTTCCTTCCTTCCTTCCTTCCTTCCTTCCTTCCTTCCCTCCCTCCTTCCTTCCTTCCTTCCTTCCTTCCTTCCTTCCTTCCCTCCCTCCCTCCCTCCTTCCTTCCTTCCTTCCTTCCTTCCTTCCTTCCTTCCTTCCTTCCTTCCTTCCTTCCTTCCTTCCTTCTTTCCTTCCTTCCAGTGCTGAAAACTTCCAGGTAGAGATAGAGACATAATAGACAATGCTGTGAGTTGCCTTATTTTTCTACCCAGGCCACCATTTAACCATGAACACATGGTGCCATTGTACTGTTCTTGTCATGTTTATTCTTCATTTGTCTTCTTGTTCTTATTCAGTCATTTCAGTCAAGTCTGACTCTTTGAGACCCCATTTGGGGTTTTCTTGGCAAAGATGCTGGAATGGTGTGCTATTTCCTTCTCCAATTCATTTTACAGATGAGGAACTGAGGCAAACAGAATTAAGCGACTAGCCCAGGGTCACACAGCTAGCCCCTTCTCATGTTTAGGGGATTGAATATTACAGATGAAACAGGTTAGGACATGACACTATAAGTTTTGAAAGATCAGAAGAAACATCAGATTCCTGATAACTGGAGGCTGTGACAGAGCCTGGGCAGACAGATGGTATAGTGGATTGAGTGCTGGGTCTGCATTCGGGAGAACTCATTTTCCAGAGTTCAAATCTGGCCTCAGACACTCACTAGGTGTATGACCCTGGGCAAGTCACTTAACCCTGTTTGCCTCAGTTTCCTCATCCATAAAATAAAGAAGGAAATGAGAAATTGGTATGGTATCTTTGCCAAGAAAACCCCAAATGGGGTCACCAAGAGTCAGACATGACTAAAATGACTCAACAACAACAATTGGCAGGGTTTTCCACTGGCTGCAGTGTCTGAGCTAGCTGAGAAGCCTGTATAGTCCTGAAAAGCAACCAGAGTGACCTAACCTAGCACTGAATCAACCTGTTTTGCAAAGGAGCAGTTAGTATGTTATATGCTTTGCCATACATAAAGTGATCTTGGTGGGAGGAATATTTGTAGCAAGCCCTTTTAAATTCTGCTCTGTTCTTCTCAGGAACTATGTTAATAGAGGATAATATGCTCCTAATTTTAGTGGGTTTTTTTTTTAGATTTCAGGTCTTACCACATGTTCTTAGTAAATGTGCCTTTGATAAAAAAAAAAAAGGCTAGTTTATGTTAACTGGTTACAAATAATATTGAAGAAATAACTGATCAAATTGATTCAGTGGAAATGGTAGCTAGGTGAATACTATGGAGAAAGAGAGCATATGAGCAATAGTATTAAAAAAACCAAACCTGCATAACCCCTCAGGGGTGCCCTTTCCCTCTGAGGGGAAATGAAGACATAAACTTCTGGAAACCAGTCCTGGAGTTGAAAGAGTGAATGCAGAATTTATATGCATTGCACATGAAAAGAAGTCCAAAGCATTGGCAAGTGTCTCTCAGTGGGACAGCAAAGAAGACTGGAAACAACTTGGGGTTCTTAGCTGCAACTTGGTACCTGTAACAGATCAGACTTGGCATTGGTTCTCTCACCTTTTTAATGTTTTTTTTTATTACATCACCATAATTTCTTCAGTATCCTTCCCTTTCCACCCCAGTTCACCTATTAAAGGTGAAGCCATCTTCCCAGGTTTGTAATCTTAGATTTTGTGTGTGTGAAACACTGATTTTGTAGGAACTATTTGTCTTACCTACCAGTTAGCAACAGTTGGTCAGTAGTTGGTAGCAGTGAAAACAGTGGATCCCTTTTTCCATGGGTATGGCTGTGAGGACTGTATTGGAAGCAGGGCTTTTGAGCAAGTTCCTTCCCTTCTCTGAAACTCAGTTTATTCAGCTATGAAATGAAGTGATCAGACTAGATTCTATTTATTGCAGGCCCTTTTCAGATCTAAAATGTTACAAGGTTGAGTCATTTACTCAAGGTCACATAGTTGGCAGAGTCAGGGTTAGAACCTGTCCTTTAACTCCAAACACTGCCCTCTTTTTACTTATGGTACTACTTCCTCTTTCTCTTTATTTTTTTGCTAGCTAAAAAATTTATCTGTTATGTCGGGGTAGCAGCACCTAAATTCATTGAAAATTAGTAGAACCCTTCTTTATTGGGTAGATTAGCATCATCTTATTTGAACACTGGCTATGCAGATGTGATGCCATAAATTTTGGTACTAAATATTTTAATAGATGAATAATCTGTGGCTCTGCTTCATGATTTCTCTTTGTTATTAAATGTAGACTCTGCAAGGGCCTTGAATTGAGGTTCTCTGACTTTGTGATGTCAAAAACAAAACTTGACCTTCTCAAGTAATGCCAGAGAAAATGAGCACAACATATGTTCTGTCCTTGAAATTTCTGTTATTCTTTTGATTTATAAGGAGTCTGAAGAAAAATACCATAAATTAAAACACATACTCCTGCATCTTAATTTTTATATAGGCTGCAAGGTAGATTTACAGTCATTGAAGACCTTATCCATCATAATTAAATTGTAGTTGTCAGCTTTTTATTGCTATTCTTGTAGATAAATCCTTTATCTCAGAGGTTTCCCATAGTGCTTATCATCATTGCCTCCTGTTTTTATCATAGGTAGGGGATTTTCACTATATATTTTTTGACAGAACCATAACTCCTATAGGTCTCATATGCCTTACCTTTAGTTTCATATCTTGACCACAAGAAAATATTATTTAATTATCTAGACACATTCTAACTCTCTCTATTTCTGTAAAGTTTTCCTTAGTTTTATTTTAAATGAAGATTATTGGCCCATTTAAAAAAAAAAGATCTAAGATACCCTTACATATTTTTAATCTGAAAAAAATCAGGACTGTAGCTACTTTTGTCTTAAATATAATGAAGTTGAGAGTGAAAGGAAATGGATGGTAAAAAAGAAAAAAAAGGCTAGTGGTGTGAATTTTTATTATGAGTCTCCAAAGCAAAAACTGTCAAGTATGGACATTCCTTTGTTAATAGTAAAATAAAGAAATCTCCAGCAAAAAGATTCCATTTTCTATCTCTTTCCTTTTATAGCCCCCACTATAGGCATTGCTTGGTGCTTGGACAATATTTATGTATAGGTAACTATCCTGCATGTCACATAATTGAGTCATGTTTATAACTTGGTACAAAATTTGTTAATAATGGAGTCTTTTCACGAGGAGAAAAAAATAAGAATTTAAACATAATAATTTTTCAAAATTAATATTAATTTTCCTTTTTAAAAGTCTAATTTTGATCTATGATTTTAGATACAAAGCTATCAAGTAAAAGAATCAAGAAAATAATCCTTTCTCTTTGTTTTAACAAATAGTAAGGAATCTTTTATATAGCTTCATTTTAGAAATTTTTAGATAGGAGGCAGAAAAGTTACTGCCTACATCAGCGCTTCTCAACCTGTTGGTTATGTTCAATTTGTAACAATGAAAATACATCCTGCATATCAGATAGATTCATAACAGTAGCAAAATTACAGTTATGAAGTAGCAACAAAAATAATTTTATGGTTGGGGGTCACCACAACATGAGGAACTGTATTAAAGGGTTGTGGCATTAGGAAGGTTGAGAACCACTGGCCTACATGGTAATAGTTCAGGGATATCAGAATATGAGTTCTTTGATTACATGGGCAAATATAAATTGGCATATGATATCCTTTGATTTGAGTGTTATACTAAGGAAACCATCTTCCCAAGTTTGTAATCTTAGAACTATTCTGGAATCTTTTCTCCCCTTCATCTTTTCTATTCAACAATGAGCCAACTGTTGTCAATCTTATCTTCACAATATCTCACTCTTAGGACCCTTCCCCTCCATTTGTTGTTGTTGTTTAGCCATTTTGTGTCTTTGTTTTTGTGATTTTTAGAGGCTTCTTGGGGAAGACACTGGAGTGTTGGTTTTTTTTTTTTGCCATTTCCTGATCGAGCTCATTTTACAGATGAGGAAACTGAGGCAAACAGGATTCAGCAACTTGCCCACAGTCACACAGTTAATGAGTATCTGAGGCTGGATTTGAATACAGGTCTTCCTGACTCGAGACCTGTGCTCTATCCACTGCAACACCTAGCTATCCCTCTCATGCATTCTTACTATCAGGGAAAAGAGCAGAATGGAATCCTCCCAGGCTGCACCTCTCTCCTACAATTAAGCAATCTGAAGATGAGACTTTGTCTTCTTATATCAACTCTCTCTCTTCTTCCTCTCCCTGCCCTTTGGGATGAGAATTTACTGAGCCATACTGGCATTCCACCAAAAAAGATTAGTAAAGGTGAATAAGAAGTCCAGATTTTGCCTATGGACATTCAGAGTCCATGTTATTTAAAATAATAATTCATTATACCCCCAAGTGGCCTAGAACCACCAACCTGAGAAGTCACTCCCAGTTAGACTGTTTAGTCAAGTAGCCAAAGACTTCTCTGTTTGCAAGCTATAGATAATACCAATTTATATACAGGAAATTTATATTTTATATACAGGAAATTTATATTTTATATACAGAAAATGCTAATTTCTTAGTGGAAAACTTCAGTATCATTTCATCTCTTTCTATGCCCCACCTCTCCTAAACCTCTTTGATACTTTTAATCCCTCCCCAACTCAGTAGATTCTCTGGCCATTACCTCTGTTCTGACTTCACTTTTCACCCTTGCTAATTTAAATACTATAGTTAATTAATTCTCCATTTTTGCCTTCCACTCTTGAATCTGTTGACCTTTATTCAGATTAGTTAGCTAGGAGCAAGAGGAAGAATCCTCCTGTAGGCCTGAAAAGAGATAAGGAATTAATAAATGAATGAGAGAATAAAAGCATTTATTTAGCACCTTCTAGTTGACAAGCATAATACTAATCACTACAGGATACAAATAGGAAGCAAAGATTGTTCCATGCCTCAAGGAGTTTAGAAATTCCAGTGAAGGCAGCAAAACATATAGGGGAGTGATGACTAGAGACAGACACTTTGATCCTGAAAATTACAGGGTTGATGGGTGGATGCATAGGGGAATATATTGCTGATAAACAATAGTCAATAAACATTTACTATGTGCCTACTATGCTCCAGGCACTGTGCTAAGCACCTGGAATATAAGTACAATTACAAACAAAGACAGTCCCTTCTCTAAAGGAGCTTGCAATTTAATAGAAGAAAAAGACATACAAAAAGCAACTGAAAATGGGATTGGTGGTGGAAGGAAACAACCATTCAGGCAAATGACAGCTTATGTATCAGGTTTTATACCTATATTTAAATATATACAAACATACATGCCACATGCATATTTGATTTCCCATTAGAAATTGTGAAAAGGATTAATTCCATTTCTTGTATTTCTATTCTTAAAACCTAGCACAGTGTCCAGCACATAATAAATGTATACTTTTGCATATATTCTCATATATAATATATATGTATATTCCATGTATTGTACACATATGCACACACATACACGTATATCTATCTAAATGGAAGAAGAAGAAGAAAGAGAAAGGGAGAGAAGAGAGAGAAAAAAGGAGAGAGAAAAAGGAGAAAGAGAAGAGAGAAAAAGAGGGAGAGAGAAGAGTTGAAGAGAGAAGGGAGGAGAGAAAGAAGAGAGGAGCAAGAGGGACAGGGAGAGAAGGAGAGAGGGGGAAAGAGAGAGAAATTCTTACTGTGTTCAGTAGACTGTGCTAAGGGCTGGGGATAAAAACATCAAAAAACAAGACAGTTGCTACTCTCCAGGAACCTCTTAAAATGGCGATTGTCAAGGAAGAGTTGCTAGTCAGAAGGGTAATGCCTTAGGGCAGAGCTTTCTCCTGGGTAGCAAGGCTGACAGATAGCTTGGAAGGTGCATTGTCTCACCTGCTCCTGCCATATGTGTTGGAAAAAGCACTCTGAGATCAGAGGATGGATGCTCTCAAATTCTGATTCTGACTAACTAGCCATGTTGACCTTGAGCAAATAACTTGAACTGTTTGAGCATCAGATTCCAAGTCTCAAAGATAGGAAGTTGTACTCAAAGGCTGCTAAGGTTCCTTCCTGTTCTATATCTATGATCTTATCAACTCAATTCAACAAGAATTTATTAAATACCTTGGTAATGACCTTAGGATGAAACCTCAGTTTCAGAGAATTTTCAGAGAAATCACTGGTAAATGGTAAAATAGCCATGTGGATCATTTAGCTCCTTTGACATGGGAAGAAACAGAAGGAAATTATTTCTCCCTGGGCCCCAAAAGGCAGCTAGGAAATAATCTGAGTAAAGGAATGGAGCTCAATAAGGTTTTTATTTGTACAGACACATAATCTAATGCTGGTTGAACATTTTAGAAATAACAACTATACAAATATTTAATTGCATAATCCAAAACTATTCAGTTTCATTTTATAAGTGAATAAATTCTGAAATATAGTCAACAATTAAAATGTCATACTTTGAAATAATGTGTTTTCTCTTCTAAGAATTACTAGATTGTCAAGACTGGTTACATAGTACGAACAGTAAAAACATCAGAGTCTTTTTACTTAGGAAAAAAAAATTTGTTCAGTCTGACCACAGCAATAGAATTCTTTTTTCAAGCCTGGTAGCTTTGTGGTTCAACTATTAAAATTCTGCGTGTTTTTCTGTGTAGTAATAATTTGGACATATTACTCTTTGAACATAACACTCTATCCAAAATGTGTGTGCCTATGTACATATGTGTATGTATACATGTTCCTGAAAAGAATCACTATGAACTCCTCAGAAGACATTTTGGAGAATCATTTTTTAGAGTTTTTCTAATTTCTTGCCTTACTATCAAGCATCATCCCCTTAAATGAAATTACTATTTCATATAAGGTATTGGCATAATTTATCCAGCAACTTTACAGAAAAGGTCACAGCAAATATATTTAATGGAGTTTTTGGTGCTCATGTTTATGATTTTTTTTCTTCCAATTATATGTTTTTTGGGAAAGTACCATTATTATGCTTCATTCTGTGACCATTGCTGGAGAGGAGTCCTTCTCACAAGGACTGTTTCACTGATTCCAAGTCTTATTGACTATAACTGGCCCAATTCCAGGTTCATGAGAAGGACCTAGGGTGGTTTTCTCCTCAAGACATTTAAGAACCAGGGTAGAGTACAGCTTCCTGGAATCCCAGTCTTCATTCAAGATTCAATTCAAATCCCACCTTCTACTAGAGGCCTTTACTAGTCCCCTATGTCTTTAGTGCCTTTCCTCTGTGGTTATCTCTTATTTACAATGCATATTTCTTATATCTACACAGTTGTTTGCATATTATCACTCCCATTAAAATGTGAACTGCTTGAGGTCATGGGTTATGCCTTTCTTTATATTAGTGCCTAACTGATGAGGTGTTGGCTCTGGGACCCCCCTTGAGTTCATCTTGAATCTTTGAGGTACAGGCTCTGGGAAACCACTTGAAGTCTGATTGAATCTTCCCACTTGATGAGGCATTTGCAGAGGCCATAAGTATTTCATTGTGGCTGGGCCCAAATCTCTGTTATTAGCCTGGCCCTCCATTGTCCATCTGCTTCCCACCCTTGAGCCTATCAAAATACTAATTCACTCTTGCATTGACCTTGTTAACTCCTCCTAAAGACCCTCCCCAAACTCCTCCTCTAGACCAGTCCTAGATTCCTCTGTATATATAAGAATCCCTTCTCCCTTCCATGTGGTGTGAGAGCGCCATAGAATAGCTTAGCATAGATTTGCTCTGTTTCCAGTACAGGCAAACTTTTAATAAACTTTACTTTTCTTTGGCTGGGAAAACTTGAGTGGAATTCTCTCCTCAGGACCCGGCATGTTGGTATTTTGGGGTGTCAGGCAACCCTAACCCTCTAAGTGGGTAAACCTCTTCATAACCATGCCTGGCCACAAAGGTACACAACAAAAACTTCCTTTCATTGCTATTCTTGCTTTTGTTTTTGTTTTTCCCATAAAGAATGAAGAGGAGGAAGAGAAGCCGCAGGAGCATGATGATGAAAGTTCTCTTCTAAACAAGTCACCTGGAAATTGCCAGAGCTGGAAATTCTCAGAGCCAGAAATAACAAGAAGCTCTCAAAAGCAGTGAAAAGGAGGACGCAAATGAGAGGGAAATTATTTAAATGGGCAGTGGAGACAGGATGCTCAGAGAAAGAGACCAGTGGGAGGAGATGCAACATTTAGAAAAACTGAGCAGACCAAAGCTAGGTTTAGTTGGAATTCCTTCAGTAAACTCATTTTTTATTTGTACTGGAGGAGACAAGAAGTTGGACAAAACATGGCTGCTGCCGGTGGCATGTGCTAGGGCCCACTCTAAGGGCTTGGAGAGAGCCATTTGTTAAATTTTCAATGTGAGCATTTACATTTCAGAAATCAACAAAGGCTACAAATCAGGGCTTCACTGAATGTCTAGACTTAAGAAAGTGTTAATGATAATAACAAAAATGTGTGTTGCTTTTATGAAGTGGTTATTAGACATTTACCAATGCATCTACTGAGATTGTTTCACTCTTTGTGTTTTTATTCCAATTGCCTAACACAAAGACATTTTCTCCAGGTTTTCTTCTTGTTTTCTTACATTCTGAGTAAAAGAGAGAAATGTGTTTCATCACAGCAGATCACCTGCTTGGATTTTGGCCTTCGGGAGGAGAAAAAACATCATTCCACTATATACTGCTCTCCTGCCTTTGAGATAAGGGGAGAAATGTCATTTGATCATGTTGAGAGAAGTGATTATTAAATAACCAATTATTGGGAAGATCCAAGTTTTGTTTTATTATTTTTTCCCCTTCCCAGGCCTTCATTCTCTACTAGGTCAAGCCAGCAAATGAAGGAAGGATACTGTTGATGGATGAGATTGCCCAAATCTCTGGGTTACATGCCTTTGGAACATGGGTGGAAGTTGCTGCCCTAGTTAACTAAAACACCTTAAGAAGAATTTAATCTAAGGTGAATTCCAGTCCATTGTGTTCCATTCAGCCTGATCTGAGCAGAGAAGGACCCCTTTTTATCTAGATTGCCTTAGGTGGGGGTAGTCTGGATAAGAGATAGTCTCTTTATCTAAGACTGAGTTATCAGAGTCACATTCCTTTAGTGCCTCATTACAATAAGCCTACCTCTCATTACAATATTCATTCTCATTAATTGTTAACCAATCAGAATTGATTACCACCTTCAGGAACACCCATTTTTCTCATGGCATATAAGCATGGAGTGGATTCCATGAGGGGTCTTTGACACTCAAGAGTGCCGTTGACCCTTTTGTAAATTTTTGCTTGCATGATTAAGAAAATGAGATACATATCTCTTGAACTTTTTACAAATTACAACATATAGGTATCTTTTCCTCTAGGTTAGGAGAGAAATACCATTACTCATTCCAAAATGATTTACAATCTCCCAGCTCCCAGATATAATATGCTTAAATATTATATCTATCTCTAAGTCCTCTTCTCACCTTCATATTTCCATTTCCAACTACCTATTGGACATCTGGAATTGAATATCTCATATACACCTTAAACTAGAAATGTCTAAGACTGAGTTCGTTACCTTTTCCTCCAAACTCTCCCCCTTCTGAATTTTCCCATTTACCCTTGAAGGCACTTCCATTCTCCGTGAGCTTCTTCTCCCCTCTCTTCTCTAATATCACTCATATGTTCTCTGACAAGATCTTTTCCTCCATCTCTGTCTCTCATAATGAGGTGGCTTCACCCCTTACAAAGATTAACCTATATACTGACTCAAGTGATCTCATTCCATCTCATCTCCTTCAATAGATTATCCCCATTATCCTCATTCTATCACTTATTTTCCGTCTCTCCGTATCTCCTGGCTCATTACCTATCACCTACTTACATGCCTATGTCTCCTCCATCCTCAAAAATCCCTCATTTCATCTTTTCATCCTCACTAAACAATGTCCTATATCTCTTCTGCCCTTTGTGGCTAAACTCCTTGAAAAAGTCATCTAAAATAGGGACTTCCACATTTTCTCTTCTATTCTATCTTTCCACTCAACCCATATAATCCAGAATCTGATCTCATCATTCCACTAAAATTATTCTTTCCAAAATTACCAGTAATTTCTTAATGAACAAATAGAATGGACTTGTCTTAATCATTCTCCTCAACATCTCTGCAGCCTTTGATGTTGTTGATCACCCTTGTTCCCAACTGATACATGATCAAAGGATAAAAACAGGTAGTTTTCCAATGGAGAAATTTTGTAGTCATATAAAAATGCTCTAAATCATTATTGATTAGAGAAATACAAATTAAAACAGCTTTCATATATCATTTTAAATCTACCTGATTGACTGAAGTGATAGAAGGGGAAAGAGATAGATGCTGGAAAAATTGGGACACTAATTCATTGTTGGTGGAATTGTGAACTGATCCAACTACTTTGGAGAGCAATCTGGAATTGTGCCCAAAGAATTATCAAACTACTATAGTGCCAATGCAATATTTACAGCACCAGCGCTCAATATAAATACACCTTCATAGTGCTTGATCACAAAATATAACAGACTCTCCATATAGAAGACAGAAGCAAAAAATTTATTTAGACACCAGAAAACCAAATCCCCAAACCAATATTCCATCATAGTAGCAAAGAAGTTAGTAAGCTGCAAGAGCACAGAGAGCCACAATATCCTTTAACCTTCCCACAAACCAACACAAGCCTAGCTGTCACAACAGGTGGCAAACACCAACTTTTAGTCACAAGCCTGTCTCCCTCAGATGCATCCTCTCCTCCCAACTGTGTCTAGCTGCTCTCACTCCCAACTACCTATGGGCTCTGCTGCACCCTTCAGCAAACTCCTCCCACCATATGCCATGTGATTACATTCAGTTTATTAGGGGACAGAGTATATTTTCAAAACAGGGAAGGTCTTCAAATTCCCTTAGGCTTATTAAGGGGCAGGGAAGATCTTCAAATTCCTATTACCATTACAGCTACCTATACCCTTTTACTCAGCAATGTCACTACTTAGTCTATTTCCAAAGATGATTATGAAGAAAGATGCTATTTGCATCCAGAGAAAGAACTGATAAATAGAAGTATGTATAGAACAATTTTACATATATATGTGTGTGTGTGTGTGTGTGTGTATGTGTGTGTATATATATATATATAATTAATAAATATATGCACACAAATAAGCCTATA
>CM053591.1:36363142-36384618 GCA_028646515.1 Pseudochirops corinnae | reverse complement strand
GGGCAAGGTTGGGCAACTGGGATTAAGTGACTTGCCCAAGGTCACGTGGCTAGTTTTGTGTTAAGTGTCTGAGGCCAGATTTGAACTCAGGTCGTCCTGACTCCAGGGCTGGTGCTCTATTCACTGCACCATCTAGCCACCTCCTCTTATTTAATTATTTATTTATTCATTCATTCATTCATTTATTTATTCATATATCTGTCTGTCTATCTATCTATCTATCTATCTATCTATCTATCTATCTATCTATCTATCTATTGAAGGTCTTGGTCTTGAATATTTGGTAGTATTTTAACAGGAAGTCTCTTGCCCAAACTAAGGAGGAGCCCATCCATCTTGTGACCACCTAGTCCTGTACATATAGTTATCCTCACCTAGTCAGAGAAGAAATCTCCTTTTTCACCCAATCTGTGACCCTGCCAATATACCATATTTTTTTTTTTGCTTATTTGCTTATTTTAGTTTATGCATCTTATGGGATTTTGTACTTTGTACAGAATGTTCAGATATTAAGCCTTATGAAAATAAGGCCCTAGAAGGAAGGGGTATCTCAGACTGGGAGGAAGGTCTGTCAATCGAGGGGACCAAGTCTCTTTTTGGTTCAGGGCTCTGCCTCAGTTCTTCTTTTAGTCATTTGGTGTGATTTTTGTCCCTACAGTACCCAGCACAGTAACTGTCACTTAGTAAATGCTTAATAAATGCTTGTTGATTGATGAAGAAGATCATTTGACATTAATTTGTCGATAAGATTCCTATGTGATCCTAGGCAAGTCACTTAATCCCAATTGCCTCCTACCAAAAAAGACTTTATATCTTAAGTGTCATCACACCATTTACTTACCCTTATCCCAAACCCTAGGGTAAAAGGTTTAGAAATGAAGTTGAGATAGAAGGTATGGCTAGTAAACTTGTAAGTCAGAGCATTCATTCATTTATTCATTTGTCCATTCACAAACATGTGTTAAGTATTTAAGGTTTGAAAGGGGTTTGGTTTTGTTTTGTTTTCCTCTTGCTGAAGGGTATGCAAAGTTTACATAATCTTAGCTTCAATAGTCCTTCCATCTGAGATTTTGGATGCTGCTACTCTTATCTTTAAGAGGGAATAGAATCTTAATGTAGGGGGCAGAGCCAGGATGGCAGAGCCAAAGCAGGAACTTGCTTAAGCTCCCGCTCCAACTACCTCTAATACCTATTAAAAAATGACTCTAAACAAACTTTAGAGCTACAGAATCCACAAAGTGACAGAGAAACACAAATCTCCCTCTGAAGGAAGCCTGGCAGGCTGACAGGAAGGGTGATTTGCACCAGCTGGGAGCACAGTGCAGTGCTGTGTGGGCTGCCCTGGCACAGACTTGTGGCACTGACCAGCTGTAGCAGACCTCAGGGAATTGAATCAATGGCAGCTGTGGTGGTTTCCCAACTTCTCAACCCATAAACACCAAAGAAAAAGTAAAAGGTCAGTGGAAGGACTCTGTTTGAAATGGGTGAGAGAAGAACATAGTTCAGCTGCTACCCCTGGGGTAAGACGTGATGGAGGCTTAGTGGTTACAGCTGCTGCTGCATGGCTGCCTCCAGAGCTCCTGGCCTGCAGATCATAGGGGGACCAAATAACCATTCAGAGGGTGATCACTTTGCTTTGACCTACTTGAATCTGGATAGCAATCTTTGGGGGTGGTCCTGGAGTAATGCCACTGTGCCAGAGCTTGTGGTGCCTGTAGAGAGGGCACCCTTCTCAGAACTCTGACAATATTTGTGAAAACCCCAGCAAGTTGGGACACAGTTCTCTCTACTCTGGAAGCAGAGTTCTACCGTGGCAAACAGCTCAAAAGTCAAGTAATTGGCTGGCAAGATGGGCAAGCAGAGGAAGCACTATCACACCATAGAATCCTTTGTTAGGGACAAAAAGGATCAAAACATGGAACTAGAAGAAGACAACAAAGTCGAAACTCCTTCAACAAAGCTTCCAAGAAAAATATGAATTGGTTACAAGCCATGGAGGAGCTCAAGAAGGATTTTGAAAATCAAGTAAGAGAAGTGGAGGAAAAATTGGGAAGAGAAATGAGAATGATGCAAGAAAATCATGAAAAGCAAGTCAACAGCGTACTAAAGGAGACCCCCCAAAATACTGAAGAAAATAACACCTTAAAAAATTGACTAACTCAAATGGCAAAAGAGGTACAAAAAGCCAATGAGGAGAAGAATTCCTTAAAAAGCCAAATTGGCCAGATGGAAAAGAAATTTCAAAAACTCATTAAAGAAAATAATTCCTTCAAAATTAGATTGGAGCAAATGGAAGCTAATCACTTTATGAGAAATCAAGATGCTATAAAACAGATCCAAACAAATGAAAAAATAGAAGGCAATGTGAAATATCTCATTGGAAAAACCACAGACCTGGAAAATAGATCCAGGAGAGATCATCTAAAAATTATTGGACTACCTGAAAACCATGATCAAAGAAAGAGCCTAGAAATCATCCTTCAAGAAATTCTCAGGAAAATTGCCCTGATATTCTAGAACCAGAGAGCAAAATAGAAATTGAAAGAATTCACCAATAGCCTCTTGAAAAAGAAAACTCCTAGGAATATCATAGCCAAATTCCGGAGTTCCCAGGTCAAGGAGAAAATATTACAAGCTGTCACAAAGAAACAATTTGAGAATTGTAGACATACAATCAGAATGACACAAGATCTAGCAGCTTCTACATTAAGGGATCAAAGGGCTTGGAATATGGTATTCTAGAGGTTAAGGGAGCTAAGATTAAAACCGAGAATCAACTACCAAGCAAAACTGAATATAATGCTTTGGAGGAATTCAATGAAATAGAGGAATTTTAAGTATTCTTGATGAAAAAAACAGCTGAACAGAAAAGTTGACTTTCAAATACAAAAAGCAAGAGGAGCATGAGAAGGTAAACAAGAAAAAGAAATCATAAGGAACTTATTAAAATTGAACTATTTACATTCCTACATGGAAAAATGATAATTGTAACTCATGAGACTTTTCTCAGTATGAGGATAGTTGAAGGGAATATGTGTGTCTATGTACTTATACATACATATATGTATGTGTAGGAGGGTGCATGTATGTATAAATACATATGTGAGTGTGTGTATATGTGTGTACATGTATACATAGACAGGACACAGGATTAGTTGAATAGGAAGGAATGATATCTAAAAAATAAAATTAAGAGGATTGAGAGGAATATAATGGGAGAAGGACAAAGGGAGAGATAGAACAGAGTAAATTATGTCATATAAAAGAAGCAAGAGAAAACTGTTACAATGGAAGGGAAGAGCAGGAAGGTGAAATGGAATGGGTCAACCTTATTCTCATTGCATTTGGCTTAAAGAGAGAATAACATACACACTCCACTGGGTATCTTACCCTAAAGGAAAGTAGTGGGAAATGGGGTAAGAAGGGGGATGATAGAAGGGAAGGAAGACTGGGGGAGAGGGTAGTTAGAAGCAAACACTTTTGAAAAGGGACAGGGTCAAAGTAGAAAATGGAATAAGTGGGGGGAAATATAGTTAGTCTTTCACAATATAACTACTATGGAAATGTTTTGCATAACTATACATGTACAACCTATATTGAATTGCTTGTCTTCCCAGTGGGGGTGAGTAAATAGGGAAGAAGTGAAAGAATCTGGAAATCAAAGTTTTAAAAACAAATATAAAAAAAAGGTTTTTTACATGCAACTGGTAAAGAAGATATATAGGCACTGGAGTATAGACTTCAACTTGTTCTACTAGAAAGTTAGAGGGGATGAGGGGATATAAGAGAAAGCAGATTGGGGGAAGGGGTATTCAGTAGGCTTGCTATCTTGGGGTAGGGGATAGGGGAAAGATGGGGATAACATTTGTAATTCAAAATCTTGCAGAAATGAATCTTGAAAACTAAAAATAAATAAATAAAAGTTTAATTAAAATACAAATTTTAAAAAAGAATCTTAAGGTAGTAGAAATTTGACTGTCATTCTGGACAGAGTATTAATGTGGCTGGAAAACTGACGCTGATCTCACAAAGTCATCATTCTGGTAGATGAAACAAAGGGATTCTGGAAACCAGGGGATGGACAGGATGTGGAAGAGGAGAGAGGTACAAAAATAAAAAAGGAGCAGCATTGTCTGGAGATCTCAAGGGAGTAAAGTGAAGGCAAGGTAAGGCAGGTGAAAATCTAACTATCAGAGCAGAGCTAAGGGAGATTCTAGGGTATATATCCAAGTTTCTTAATTAGTAAAGTGATAGAGATAGGCTAGCTAAACATCCTATAATTCTGTGATTTTCATTGAGACCAGGAAATATTTTATTTTCATCTTTGTTTCCACCATGACAATTTCAATGCTAGTACATACTAAACAATAAATTCCTTTTGATTAATTGATTGAGTTAGCAATCTAATAGTAAGATAAGATACAAAGAGAAAAATAAAAATAAATGTGAGTGCAAAGTACAATGCTATATGACATCTAAGGAAATAAAACCCACTATATTCTGAAATAGCTCATTCCACTTCTACATAGCTCTAATTGCTAGAGTTTTTCCTTATTCCTTGCAACTTATTATTCTCCTGAAGATAGCTCTTTTGTTTCCCTTAAATCTTTTCTCCAAGATAAAAATCACCAGTTCTTTTAACTGATTTGCATATCGTGTGGGTTTCAAGGCCTTTTAGGATCCTATTTGCTTTCTCTGGACATTTTCCAGTCTGTCAATGACCTTCCTAAAATGTGATACCCAGAACTTAATGCAATAGTCCAGAGATATGGTCTGCACCTGGACCAAGTACAGTATCACTCCCCTCAAATTGGCTAGCTTACGTTTCGCTACCACCAGCCCCCACTGAGAGAGTCTAGCTTTGCCCTTGATTTCCTGTTCTTGTCTTATTTCCACCCACAATGACTAGCCAAATAGTGACATCTATAACCCAAGACTCCAGATGAGCTCCTCCAAGGCCTCTGTAATGGTAAAGGGAATTTCAAGACTTTCCCTGCTTTGAAAGTAAACTCTGCCCCCTAATAGGCTAAAAGTAATCACATGGAGCCTGTGAAAGGAGGAATTTGCTGAAGGGTGAAGCAAAGCCCACATGAAGCTGGGAATTAGAGCCAGAGAGACGGTGGAAGAGAGAGGAAGCTCAGGAAAGGAGTTAGGTTTGTGAGTAAAATATTGATCTTGTATTGGTTTGGGGAAAGGGTAAAGGATGGCATAGCTCTCTGCTATGTTGTGGTGCCTTAACTTCCATGTTGCTATGATGGATTCAGTTTCCTAGTGTTGAGATTTGGTTTTCTAGTGTCTGTATAAATGCTTTGCTTCTGTCCTCTAAATGGAGAGTTTGTTATGTTTTGTGATCGAGCACCATTTGGGAATATTTATAGTCATGATCAGCATATTTGTTGTTATTGTGGGTGCTATAAATATTGTAATGCCAATGCATTACAGCCTCTGATGGCTCCCTCCCAATTCTGAGGCATCCTCAACAGCAGCATTTCGGCATACATTTTATGTGCTTGTCCCACGTACAAAAAATTGCTATTTATGCCCTTGAAAATAGAGTGTTCATGAACATTCAAAAAGAGGGTGATAACCTAGCCATAACTAGACTTTAGGAAGATTAAACTAGCAACCAGATAGGTTAGATAAGATGTCAAAAGCCTTGAGTTAGGGAAGCCAGCTAAATGGTTATGTGTATATGTAATGTTATGTAATGTATATGTGGATGAAGGTGTTGACTAAAAGGAAAGGAGGTTGTTGAATACAAACAGCATATTGAAGGAGAAATTGACAGAGCTTGTAGATTCATAGAACATAAATAATAAAGAAGATGGATGATCTATACATGGCTCCAGGATTTTAAACCTAGGTGAGTAGAAGAGCATAGACATGGTGACATTGGTAATGAAGGAGGGTGGAGGAAGCTGAGTTTAGGTTTTGACACAAGGAGTTTGAGTCATATATCCACATCTGCAATAATGTACAGATGTAAGATATGCCTTCTAGAAAAGGACCTAAAGCAAGATTAGTCTTCAAGTACTACTGAGTGTCATTTTGTTTTGTGGCTACAGTGAGTTACATAAGGCTTCCGGTTAATGCTTTAACAGGTACTCAGTACAACAGCTGGAGATTAAAGCCAGTGGAGAGGAGGGCTTCCACCACAGTCCAGGTCAGGCCATTTCACAAAACTAGAAGTTGATTTTTCTCAATCGACTAAATAGAATTACAATTCATTTGAATAAAGGCAATTGACAAATAAAGTACAGAGAACTACCAATGATTGGTTGAGAGTATTAGTCAGTTACCAAGCATTTATTAAGCTCTTACATAAGTGGACCCTTTGCAGAACTCTACATAAATAGATTACATAATGCAAATTTGCCCTTGGAGATAGGGACAAAAAGAGGCAGGAAGGGGGTGCCACTTGTTTGTGGAGGGATGGAGCCAACACACACTTTAAAGGCATGTGGATCTGGGACAGAAAAGTGCTAGAAGGAGGAGGAACACGTGGTGGCAGGGATAGACAGATAAGGAATACCTGAGGGCAGATGGAGGGAAGAGAGATATTAGGGGCCTGGCACCTGGGTGGAGCAGGGAAAAGGTTTCCCTAGGTACCAGAGTTGCTGTGTCTATCAGTCTGTTCTTCTTTCATTTGTAGGGTTGTTGTTGTTGTTGTTTTGGCGAGGTGGGGAAGTCAGGACCTGGAGCGGAGGGGAGGGAACAGGAGCAGAGAGAACATAGTACTATACAGTAAAGTTAACATGGGTGTTTTTTTTTTAAATTTCTTTCAGAATTTCCTTTAGAATTCTTTCTATAAAGTCAAATTTGGGTAATGCGATTTTATAGTAAACTGAAAACTGTCTATATGGGCAAAAAAAAAGATAGTCTCTACCTTCAAGAAGTTTGCATTCTAACGGAAAGACAATATATAATAGGAAGGATGAAGAGGTTTTGGAGGAATAATGGAGAAGTTTAGAAGAATACAGCCTGATGGAAAATGACATCATGTCTCTAGTGGCCTAGACAAATAGCAAGCTGATATCACTCTATGAGGATCTCTGAGAAACAGTAACCCTTTTTATTTCCACCTCTTGAAGTGTGCAGAAAAGGCAGGAGAAAGGGATTATTTTTTTCTTCTCTCATCTCAACAGACAACGATTTATTCCATTTCTTTCGTTTTCTTTCTTTCTTTCTTTCTTTACTTCTTTCTTTCTTTCTTTCTTTCTTTCTTTCTTTCTTTCTTTCTTTCTTTCTTTCCTTCCTTCCTTCCTTCCTTCCTTCCTCCCTTCTTTCTTTCTTTCTTTCTTTCTTTCTTTCTTTCTTTCTCTCCTTCACTCTCTTTATTATTATTATAAGTATATGGAAGTGCCCACTGGAAAGGGGTACAGAGGTAGAGTTGAATTGGGTTTAGCCAGTGTGAGAGGAGTGGAGTCTGGCTTTTAGAGTTAGAGGTATGGCTAAGGGGATAGAACAGAGCCCATAGCCAACACTCCTGTTGTTCCTAGGGTATGAGTTTGAGTTCTTTCCAAAAGACCCTATACACCATACAAGAATTTCAGGTTGGACCTAGAGTTGGAGATGGTTTAGACCATAGCCAATTGTTGGAGCCCTACCTAGAAGCAGGCCTAAGGGGTCATGTGGAACATGACCAGGAGAAATACTGTGCCCTATGAAGAGCATTTAAAGCAGCAGTTCTCAACCTGTGGGTTATGTTCAATTTGTAACACCCTGCATATCAGTTATTTACATTACGATTCATAACAGTAGCAAAATTACAGTTCTGAAGTAGCAACAAAATAATTTTTTGGTTGGGGGTCACCACAACATGAGGAATTGTATTAAAGGGTCACGGCATTAGGAAGGTTGAGAACCACTGATTTAAAGGACAACATGAGAAGTTACTTTAGCCCTCGATTATAAATTTGGGGCACATATGTTCACTTACACGTGTTCCCCTTTTACAATTCTATGTGTATTCATTCTTCCCCACAATGCTGTACATATCTGTGGGAGAATGCACCCCAAATTGATAGGAGGTGCTTTTTCTTTGTTTTGCTATTTTCTTTCTCATGTCCTTACCTTTTCATAAAACGCCTTTACTGTGAACTAATTGTTTCTTCTTGCTGACTAAACACAAATAAACAGAACCATGTGGGCTGATGAACTATGAACCTTTCCTGGGGAGAAGTGAACCTGTGAGTGGGAGGGGATAGATAGTCCAGAATGGGATGCTATAAATGCAACCTTAAATGGCAGTACAACTCAACTTAAATATATTTCCTGATATTCTGTTAAAGTTTTTTTTTTTAATGTTTTGCTTTACTGTTTTGGGAGAACATATTTTGTTCATGGTTTGTGGATTTGTGGATTTACTTATCCTTTAAAATATGATATATTATTATAGTATATATTTATTATATTCTATAATAGTTATTATATTAATTTATTCATATCATTTATTATTTATATAATGTATAAATAATATATAATTTATATTAATATACACAATGCATTTATAATAAAAAAGTAATAAATTAGATTAATATACTAACATTTTATTAATTATATTATATTATGATATTTATAATATTTATCAAACATAAGAATATGATAATGCGTCAATAAAAACAAAAGGAATGTCAATATGTATCTAATTAAGTCCCTTCAGTGGTGAACCTTTAATGACCAGATAAAGAATTCATAATAATGAATTAATTAACTAATTAATTATTTGAGTAATTAATGTTAATGGTTACAGAAGATCTAGAAATCTTGTAATTTGTTGCACCCTATTTATTGCCCCTATGCCATCATCACTGTCAAAAAGTAAAGGAGGCACACAGGACTGAAGGACAATTTGTGTTTTTCATTATTTTATTTTCACCATAAGGAAAGAATTCAGCACCAAAGGCAGTGAGCTTTTGATGACCATTTTTGCATTTAATTCATCTGGTTTGGGGATAATGTACAGTCTATTCTCAAGATCTTCCTCAAAGCCTTTCCAGGATCTGATAGTTTTTATGATCTGTTGCCATATTATCAAGAATGCAGAGTCAGTCAATTCCATAGCATGATGAGGTATTCAAGTAGGATCCTTCTCAATAACACCTGTAAAAGAAAACAGAAATTTGGGATAAATAAAGTATGATGCTACTATGTTTCCTCTGTACCCCAAATAATATAGAAACATTTTAAGTATCTTTCGCTGAAAGACTTGGTTTCTAATGTGGTAAATGATAACTTAATAATTAAAATGGTATACAGCTGGATGATACTTTACAACAGTGGTGTCAAATCAAGTAGAAACAGGGGCCACTAATACATATATAAGGATCCCGGCAGCCCAAATATTGACTGAGTTTACAATGTAATATTTTCTAAATTTTATTGCATTTTTATGTTGTTAAATATTTCCCAATTACATTTTAATCTGGTTTGGGCCTCATTTGGGAGTAGATCATGGGCTCCATGTTTGACATCACTGTTCTACAGTGTCTTAAGATATTTTGTGTGTGTTTTCTCTTTTAATATTCACTGTAAAACTTTGAGATAAGTAATTCATTGTGTTTATCATTTGTCAGATGAGAAAGCTAAGATATATAACCAACATGCTCTAATAGAAAAAATGATGGATTTAGAATCTGAACACTTGGGTTTGAATATTACTCTGCTACCTATTACTTATATGGCCTTCAATAAGTCACTTGGAGAAGAAGCACATGGTGCAGTGAGAAAACACTGGCTTTGGAGTTAGAAGACCTGGGGCTAAATACTGGCTATAACTTACTACCTATGCAATTTTTCATCAAAAATCTCCCAGCTAGTAAGTGGTGGATCCAGGAATGGAGCCTAGTTCTTTGGGCTTTAAATCTAGTACCTTTACAAGACCAAGTACAAAGAATAGTAGTCAACCCAAGAACTTTTAATGTCCCAACAAGTATTTGCAGACTGATAAATATTAAAAAAACCAAAGGTAATCTTTTAAACAATAATAAAAACCAGGGGTTAAAGTGCAGTGTATGAGGCATACTATATAGGTTAATTTGTCAGAAAAGTGGTTTTTTTCCCTAATATAAGACTGGAAGACCCAAAGACCTAAAAGGTGCCATTCCAGCTAGTAGGGTAGAATCACCTATTTTATGGCATTCCTTATTATTCCTCAGGAATTCCTCCTCCTCCCCTCCCCCACCAGGGACAGAAAGCATATCAAGTAATTTATCTCTTTGTCAACTCATCATTTTAAATATGAAGTGGAGATAGCATTAAATTCCATTATACCTAGGAGCAGAAATAGAAATCTCTGCCCTAGTACACCAAAAAGGAGAAAAGGATGGTGATGATTGAATGTATTATATGGCAATGGGTCTGTATTTTTTTATTCAAGAAACAAATCATGGTTGACATTGATTTATAGATCTGCCTTCCGGCAGAATGTCAGTTTTCTTCAACAGAAATAACAAAATGGATAATGAGGCCTGTATCTGGAAGCTATTCTAAAAGTAATATGATTAGTTAAAATTAGAGGGGTGGGCTGCTTCCTATTTATACATTTTAAATGTCTCTTGAGGTTGAAGTTCACCCTAAACTGGAAACTCCTTTGCCTCCTTTTTCCTCATGTTATTTCACACCATATTTTGGACTGGCAATCCTTCTATGATACAAAGTGCAGCATCTCCAAGGTTTTCATTTTATGAAGTCTTTGTCCAAGTTTTTTCATAAACATTCCCTAGAGAGTTTATTTATCTAATTCAGCAAGGTCTTCCCCTTGTTTTCTATAGTATCAATGAATCATTTAGCCTGTTCATTTTCTCTACATGAACAATTCAACTCTCTCTCTTTCTGTCTTCCTCCCTCCATCCCTCCCTCCTTCTCTCTGTCTTTCTCTTTCTCTCTCTCCCTCTCTCTCTGTCTCTCTGTCTCTCCTTTGCATTTTTTCCACTTCTCATACACATCATCATTGTTAATATGTTCCATCGTACTCAAAACCCTCTAATACACCTTCCCATTTATCATTTCTTTTCTTCTGATATTGTATTGAGAAAACTTCATTGTTGCTAGAATAATTTTAGTGTTGACGAGAGAAACATTTTTATAATAGAGAAGTTTGGAGTCACTGAAAGCTCTGCCCAAATTCATAAATTCAATTTAAGCCTCTTCAGTTATAGACCTCGTTCACTGCCTATATGTGGCCCCTATCCAAGATGTGTACCTTGATAGACTAGGGAAAAGGGATGAGGCGAGGGTAGGGATTAGAGAATTTTTTGATTAGTATCATATAGTGGGAGCTGGATTGGAGCTAGTTCCAAAGGTCACTCATTTCCAAATAGCCTTTCTTCATCCTCCCTTTCTAACTTTGAATGTTGCTTAAGATCATACTGCTTCATAGTCTTTTTCAGGACCATCTCATGTTTTCAGATGGTAGCTTTCATTCTGATTACACACTGATCTTAGGCCATATTACTGGGTTTGTTTCCCTTTATACAGAATTCAAACAAAGCCTACTTGTGCTTTTTATCATTGTGTTAAATCTGGCCTCAAGTACTCAACAAGAAAAAAAAAAGAAAATGTGTCTATTTCTGTTTTGCATAGTGTCAGCCTCCTGATGGGATTCCAACACCATGCCTCTCTAATTTGTTTCATATGTACTGCTTGGCATAGGAGAGTATTCAACAATCCAGATTCTCTGAGTATATAAGCTATTCCCTGCATGCCAGGCACTTTGAGAAGTTTCACTCAGTTCTTATTCAAGCCAAGAGTGTGCCATTCAGGAAGTATAGCCTCAGTGTACTAACTAGTACCCAAATGACCTGAACCAATGAATTACACCTTCAAAATAGCGTAACTGACCCCCAGAGAGCATCATGCCCTGTAAGAACATTCTGGCTTGAAATGGTAGGGACCAAATCTTCTATTGCTTTGACTTCTCTCCACAGCATCTAGAAGTACCCATCATGGTGGGTAGTTAATGCATGTAAGTGGCAATAGTTGTAAGAACAGGATTAGCGGAACTAGAATTTCTAATTATATGAGTTCACATTAAAAATGTTTCATGTGGCATTAATAAGATTCTGTATCTCAAAAGCTTCCTTCTCAAGAAAAATCACTGAAGAAGTTTAGATGAGCAGAAATAAAGCCAAGATCAATTTAAGAGACAGCATCATAGATATTTGAGAAAAGAAAATCCCAAATGGGTCCTCAAATCTAAGGCTATCTCCTGTGAGTGATTTGGCTGATAGTTATTTCTTACTGAGGAATGGAAGACTCAGGCTAGTGGATAAGGAATTTGTGGATAAGGTTTCATGGATAAAGGCTTTGTAACTGATTGCAAGAGTTTTTTCCCACAAACACACACACACACACACACACACACATACACACACATCTGGGAATGGGGTATGAAGCAGAGTTAGCTTTAAGAATTGGAAAGGAGGAAAATTTTTTTTTGTTGCAACAATTTTAGTCAATTCTAAATTAATTCCTTAATTTAAGAACTGGAAAGATGGGGAAAGTGTTTTTGTCATAATGATTTATTTCCAGAATTATGGGGAATTTGTTTTGCTTTCCTTTCTTTTCTGCATGTAAACAATACATGTTGCTGCTTTCGTTGTTAGCCTAATATCTTGTTTGGATTTTTGTTATGGTGAATTTTGCTGCCCTCTGGTTCCTAGGAGACCATCTGTGCACCTCTCTGAAGTGAAAGACTCTCATGCTTGTTTGTTGGCAGCCTCATTGATTTCATAGTTATCTCAGTTGCTTGTAAATGAGAAGTTAGAAAATAAACAGCACAATTAAAGATCCCCTGCCCCCACTACATTATACTTAAAAGCTGCAGATGTGAAGTAGCCTATGTTTCATTGATAGCACTCATCTTTGAAAATTGTCTAAACGAGGCTGGGTGATACAGATCTTCAAAACATCCAGGAATGGATCTACATGTGTCTAGGCTTTCATCATAAGGTGACTTGATGATTGAATAAAATGAAGCAAATATATACTAGAAGAATTTTCATAACAAATTAAATGAATAGCACTAGTTACAAACACAGAGTATAGCAAAGGAAAGGATTTCACTTAAGGATGATGGATCTAAATGTAAATTGCTCTTCACATGAAACATAAACAAGGATTCTGTAATGTATAACTATTCTCATTCTGTTTCATCTTCACATCATATACCTAAATGTGTAAGGACCACCACCAAACATTTTTGTGTTGCCATGGTACAGGACATTTAACCTGGGTCCCCTAAATTATATTAAATTTTTAAAAATAACTACATATAAATAAAATTGGTTCCATTGTAATTCTGTATATTTTCTCTTGTTCATTGAAAAGCATTAATCTGAGAGGGGTTCCATGGGACTCACCAGTCAAACTAGTCTATGAGGGAAAGCTTCTTACTAAACAAATTCCCAAATCTGTATCTCCTTGTGAAAAATCCAGTTATTGTCAAAGGGCTATGGAGCATATCCCAGATTCTTAGGGATTCTAGAATTTTTTCAGAATAAATACAGTGGACCTTTTCTTTGACTCCAGAGCTTTTGTCTTTATTTTTTAAAGTTCTCTGATTTCTGAGTCCCAGCTCATGACATTGAGTTCCCTAAATATTCTGGCCAGGGTGCTTGCTTTCCCTTGGTTCAAAGACCTGCCATACTGCATCCTTAATCACCTTTCACATTTGTCCTGACATCAGTTCTATAATTATATGTGGGATTCTAGCATTCAGAGAATTTTTTTTCTGTGTACTCTAGGCCTCAGGAATATATTTTCTAAGGTTTATTTACAAGGGCAAATAATTTACAAATTAGAAATAATGTGTCATTGTAAATATTTTATTTTTTTTTATTGTTGAACAGTATTTGATGTGACTGAACTATTTAATGTCCCACAAAACCAAATGCGTATGGGATATTTCCTTTTACAGAATTCAGTATGTTCCTCTCCCCCTCCCCTTCCCTTTCTCATACTTCCCCATTTCTGTCAAGGATACCACCATCCTTCCAAGTTACCAAATTCTACAACCTCAAAGTCATTCTCAACTCCTCGATCTCTTGTCACTTCACATATCCCATTAGTTGTCAAGTCTTGCCAATTCAAAACTTCAACATCTTACACAACTGTCCCCTTTTTACATTCACATGGCCACCACCCTAGTTGAGGTCTCATCATCTCTTCCTTGGATTTCTACTGTACCATCATAGCATCTTAACTGGTCTACCTAGCTCAGTCCTTCCCTTCTTTAATCCATACTTCACAGAACTGCCAACGTGATTTTACAAAAGCCCAGGTCTGACTATGATACTTCCCTGCTCAGTAATCTCCAGTGGCTTCCTAATATCCCTAGGATCAAATAAAAATTCCTTTCTTTGGTATTTAAAGACTTGTACAACATGACTCATTCTACCTTTCCAAGCTTGTTATATGTTACTCCTCTTTATGCACTCTACAATTCAGCCAAACTAACCTTTTTAATTAAAAAAAAAGTCTTTTGGAAGTGGGAAAGGCAAGACAATTGGGGTTAAGTGACTTGTCCAAGGTCATACAGCTACTTAAGTGTCAAATATCTGAGGTCAGTTTTAAACTGAGGTCCTCCTAACTCCAGGGCTGGTGCTCTATTCACTGCGCCACCTAGCCGTCCACTCAAGCTTGCCTTTTTACTGCTCTCACACATTACATTGCATTTCCTTTCTTTTTGCCCTTGCGCCTTTATGTGCCCCACACTAGGAATACATTCTGTCCTCATTTCTGCCCCTGAGAACCCCTAGTTTTCTTCAAAACTCAACTCAAGTACCACCTCCTACATGAGACTTTAGGTCAGAACCCCAGTTCATTTTTAAATAGACTTGTGATTTCAATAATATAGAGATGTGAGAGTGGAGGTCAAGAGAGAAATTAGGATTAGAAAATATTGCACTAGAATGGGGGCTTAAACCAATCATATTGGAGGAAGATATCCCCAACAGCCCTGGGGAGGACATAATTACCTTTATTATAGGAAAGAGAGACTGAGTCAATCGCTACAATTACAAATAGGCTCATGTTCATTCATCTTATGTCACTGAGATCAAATTTCATGTTATACTCCTGGTTTGTTCATATAGTACAGATTTGAATCTTTATCATTGTGAGCTAATGTTGCCCTCTACATAGTCAGTCAAGATGTATACTGGGGAAGTCAGTCAGGACCTTTCCTTAACAACTTTTATTTTTAATACTTCATTGAGGAAGCCAGGGGCTAATTTACATGGTGTAACCCCACCGATAAAAAGACAGGGCATGAAAATAGTGAAGAAAATTCTTTAGAACTTTAAGTTGAAATGGAAAATGCAAGTTGGTTTGTTGGTTAGTTATTGTCCGTTCTTGAAGAGGACCAAAAGGACATCACTATGTTAGCGTCATGTTACAATGCATCCGACTGTGGCGGATCAGACCAATACAAGCTCAGAATGTTCTGCCAAAAGACAGCCAAAAATAGTCCATGTAAACATTTAGAATGGGCTCTTTAAATTTGTGCATCCTGTGTTTCTTTTGAGCTATTTCAATTCTGCTTTGCTCGTAGAACACAGTCCCTTCTTTGATGAGTGTACCCCATGCTGGGCAGTCCTATGCCAGTATCTCCCATGTCACACAATCAATTCCAAAGTTCTTAAGAGTGGAAGTGTCCTTGTATCACTCCTTCTGACCATGATGTGAGCACTTGCTCTTTGTGAGTTCTTCATAAAATAGTCTTTTAGGCAAGTATATGTTTGGCTCTGAGTACAATGGCTCTGTAGATCTTCAGGTTGGTAGTCAGTCTAATACCTCTTCTCTCTCACACTTTTCCTTTGAAGCCTCCCAAACACTGAGCTAGCTCTGGCCATGTATGTATCAGCCTCATCATCTGTGTATACTTCCCTGGAAAGTATGCTGCCAAAGTAAGCAAACTTATCCACTGCATTAAAAATTTCTCCATTTGCTGTAACCAATGGTTCCACAGATGAGTGGTGTGGTGCTGGCTGATGGAGCACCTGTGTTTCCTTGGTGTTAATTCTCAGGCCAAAATTAGCACAAGCAACAGAGAAACAATCCATACTTTATTGCATCTCAGCTTTAGAGGCTGCATTGAGTGAACAATCATCTACAAACAAAAAATCATGGACCAGCACTCTCTCCACTTTGGTCTTGGCTTATAGCCTTTTCAAGTTGAAGAATTTACCGTTAAGTATGGTAGCTCACCTTGAGATACCATGTTCATCCTCATTGAAGACATTTGACAATGTGACTGAAAACATCATGCTAAAAAGTATGGGAGCAAGCACACAGCCTTGTTTCACTCCATTGGTGACTGAGAAAGCTTGAGAGCAACATCCGTTATCCAGAACTCAGGCAAGCATGCCAGCATGAAACTAACATACAATACTGATGAATTTTTCCAGGAAACCAAGTTTTCACATAATTTTCCATAAGTCTTCATGACTGACACTATCAAAGGCCTCGGTGAGATATACAAATGTTGTGTTCAAACCTCTGTTCTGCTTTTGGCATTTCTCTTGAAGTTGTTGGGCAGCAAACTATAGCAACCATTCCTTGGCCCTTTCTGAAGCCACACTGACTCTCAGGTAGATGACCAGGTGAAGGATCAGTCTATTAAGGAGGACTCTGACAAAAATCTTCCCAGCAATGACTAAGAAAGAGATTCCTCTGTGATTGTCACAGGACAATCTATTTCCTTTACATTTAAAATGGAGGCATCCTTGAACTCAAGGGGATAACCTCCTCTTGCCTTATAAGCTGGAAAATTTTAGTCAGCTTTTATATAAGCAATGGATTCCTTCCCCTCCCCCCCCTCACCCTTCACCTTGTAAATCTCAGCTAGAATAGAATCAGCACCAGGTGCTTGACCACAAGAAAGGAGTCTACTAGCATTCAAAACCTCTTCTTCACTTGGAACTTTAGCAAGGGAGGCATTGACTTCAACCGGAGATAAATGGTCAATGGTTTCAGCACTGATTGATGACTATGGAATTGTTCAGCCCATTTCTTTCTTATCCTTATCACTAAGCAATGTGGCTCCATCCACACTGAGTAATTGAGATATAACATAGGTCTTTGTCCCATAAATAGCCTTCAAGGCATCATAAAAGCACTTTGAATTGTTACTATCAACATAAAACTGAGTTAATCTGCTTTTTTTACTGAGCCTAGAATCCTGCTTCTCTATAAGCTTCACTTGTACCCTATTTTTGATGGAATTAAATGCTGTCTTCTTAGAGATGGATGAACTATCCTGCTCATAAATCCTGTGGAGTTCTCATTTTTCATTTAGCACTTCTGAATTTCCCCATTATTTTAATCAAACCAGCCTTGATATTTGTAAGTAGTCTGACCCAGAAGAGCAGATGTGGTACTGTAAACCAAATCTCTGAAAGTTGCCTGCTCCCTTTCTGCTCCATTGTAGCTAACTGTTTGTTGGCTCAACTTTTCCTCCAAGTTAGCAACAAACTATTCCTGTTGAGAGAAGTGTTCTTATCTATTGACATTAATTCTTCTGGTAGTCATTTTGCCTTGGGGCCACTGCTTTTGTTGAATGTGAATATTTAACTTGGAGAGGATAAGTATGTAATCAGTCCAGCACTCTGTGCCACCCATTGCCTTCATTGCTCTCATATCCTCTCTGTCTCTTCTCCTTACAATCATATAGTCTATTGAATGTCAATGTTTGCTGTGAGGGTGCATCCACGAAGTTTTATTGTGCTTAGGTAAATGGAAGACAGTGTTGGTGATGAGAAAGTCATGAGATGCACAAGTCTTCGGTAGTAAGTGACCATTGCTGTTGTATTTTCCATCTCCATTCCTCCTAAGGACTCTCTGTCATGTCTGGTAGTCTGAGCCTACTCAAGCATTAAAGTCTCCCAGAATTATAAGCTTGTCCTCTTTTGGCACATTGATGATAAGGGTCTCTGGGTCTTCATAAAATTTTTCTTTGACTTCATCAGGGTTCATCATGGTGGGAACATAGGCATTGATGATGGTAGCATGGCATTTTCCTGCTAGTGGAAATCACATTGTTATGTGTCTGTCATTTACTCCTTTTGGTAGGCATACAAGCTTGTTGATTAAATTGCTTTTGATTGCAAAACCTATACTAGCTTCACTGCATTTCCCTTCACTGTGGCCACTCCAGGAAAATGTGCATCCAGTAAGATGGCCTTCATTTGCCAGCTTTGTTTCAGTCAGGGCTGCTATTTGGATGTGATACCTGCTGAGTTCTCTTCCAACAAGAGCTGTTCATCTTTCAGGTCTACTGGATTTTGTGCTCTCTATAAGTGTGCACACTTTCCACGTGACAATGGTGAGTGGAATTGTAGAAGTTTTTGTACTTTTTTGTGTTTTGAAAACAGTGTGAGATCCCTGCCTGCTGTGGTAATCAGGCCAGGGTTGGTGTAATGCCAATCACAAGAGCACACCTGAGAGCTGCTGCTGTGAATAATTTTAACCGTCTAATCACAAGGTATAATGAACACTCTATTCAGAATTAAACCTTATTCAAGAAACTAAAACATAATGTTCATAACATCATAACAACTTATTACTGAGGTCACATAGCATATTATATTGCAGTCAATATATAACATAGCATTCCCCAAAATACTTATTTATAAACTAAAGCATAACAACATATCATGTCACACGACATATATCATTGCATCCCCCAAGTCAGGCGGTCCCATATTACAGTCTCCTCAATCAATTCAAAGTGTTCAAATAAAGTCCTCTTTCATCTTAACTTGAGGCTGACTTCCAAGTCCCATGGCTCTTCTTCTGTGGGCTGGCCACTCCCAACTCTTGCCTGAATTCACACATAGGCAACTCCTGCTCCATGTCTCAGCTCATGGAAATTGGTTCACTTCAAGCTCTCCCTTCTCCTGTCCAACAGCAGGCTCCAGGGCCTCCTGCCCACAGCTTATGCCTTTGGTGAAACAAAGCTTAACAGGACAATAGCTGTACTGACACTCACTGCTAGCACCATCATCTCAATTCACCTCCAAAGTCCAGAGGCTCTGTATTAACAGCTCAGTTCACTTTAACATCTCTCAAAAGAGGCTTAAACTAAATCTCCTTCCCATGGGCAGGTTTCTGCCCCTACAGCTCTATTTGCTTTAAAAGTTCAGAGGCTCCCTTGGAAAGTCTCTGCCATCAGAGGTCTCCTCTTTGTTCTCAAAAGTCTCTTCATTTTCTTCTCAACACTGACTTGCTCTTTCAGTGCTGTCTCTCTTAATGCCTGCTTTCTCAACTCTGGCTATCTACATATACAGTTCTATTCGGCATCTGATTGGCTAGAGCCCACATGCCTGTATCTGCTTAACTAGAGCCCACCTTCGCAAATCTGATTGGCTCAGCACAGAGAGGTATATAAGCCTGAGTCTGGGAAACTGAATTCCAAAAAAAAACCCCAAAAAACAAAACAAAAAAACCAAAACCCATCAAAAAAACCTACTTTGCTTGCCATTACAGTTGGATAAGTAGACAATTTTTAGGACACCTTTTTTAGCCCCTTGTTCATACCAGTAGGTGAGCAGTGCAATCCTTAAAAGGATACTCAGACACTCAGGGCTGCCAAAAACCATTGCTGCTTCCAGTGAGAAGATGACCCTATAGCCTGGACCTCCTGTGTTCAGGGTTGGGCCTACAGCTCCCAGTGTATTTGCACCTGCTTCTTCATCATTTGTCTGTAACACAGGACTTTGAGATAGGTAAAAATGGTAAAAAGGTATGGGTGATGTCTTTTGATTCATGTGTAAATTGGATTTAATTGAGACAGAATTCCATGACAGAATTCATCTGCCTTACTCTCCCTTCCAGAGTCATCACAGTCCAGTGGCAGGGCCAAATCAGGATGACTGATGATGACTCAAGAGGGAGTGGATGACCTTGGCGTCTTCCATGTCTAACCAAGTTCTAAGCACTCCTTCATGGCCATTGGAGAAAATTGTTCTCAGTGGCCCATTCCTCCAGGGGAAGTCTTTGCATACTTCTTGGAGCCACAGGTGACAATTGGATGGATAAGGTGAATGGACCCCAACAATGAAAAGCAGCCCTGAAAAGAGCTCAGCAGCCCTCACACCAGAACTACTAGTCATCCCTGAACATATTCTACAGCCCTTTAACTCTAAGATGAACTCTAAGATGAAATGGGAACTGCTAAGTGAGCAGGAAGCCAGAGCAAGAAGATTCATATGGAACAACTCACCAAAACTTAGTAAAGAGTGAAACTTGCTCACTTAGGGGAAAAGGGTGAGTTGAGAGAGGCTTCCACAGCAACCTGAGGAGATCCTTTTTGCGATACTGAATGAAAGGACAGAAAGTTTTGTCTAGCTTGGAGACATTCTATAACTTGTCTATTAAATGGTGAAAGATTTCAAGCAGCCCAGGGGCTTCCAGGTTACTTATTCAGGAAAAAAAGTGGTACCACTCTGCAGGGACTGGCACCATCACAAGGAGAAGAAACAACACAGTTGGAACAGTAAAGCCAAATTGAGCATGGAAGCAAAAAGCACCAGATGACAAGGGCAGCAGAAGGGGGGAGAAGTGCTGGTATGGCAGGGAGCCAGAACAACAATGGTGAACTGAGTGGAAGCAGATTGAAAGAGTGCTGATGGAAGAAAATGATTGACACACCAGGGAGCAAAAGCATTAGAGGAGGGGCCTGCTGGGAAGCAAGAAGTCACAGAACCCTAACATGGAGGATCAAATCCAAACATCTCCTGCTCGAGCCCTGAGTCATGTAGATTGTGTAGGTCCCTAAGGGAAAGACTGACCCAATAAAAGGAGGGAAGAGGTCTTCACTCAGTTAAACATCAAATTTTGCCCTTATTTTGAGGATATGCAGGGTACTATACATGTAGAATATCACTAAGTATCTAAGGGGAAGATAAGTAGTAGTGAAAGGGGGTTGCTTTACTGTCTGCTGAACTCTGAGTTATTTTTTTCTCTAAACAAGCATAGGGCATGTACCCTGGGTTATATCATGATTCTGGAGGATTATACAGGCCTCTTCAGAAAAATACAGGACTGCCAGAAAGAGAAAGTTCCTCCTTGATTCTCAATAGTCTTCAATATGTGAACTTTTTTCTGGGATCTTGATTATATAAATAAAATCTGTTTTATGACTGATACCTTGTAAACCTAAGTGTGTGGGAGGGATGCTGATACCCACTCTTTGGGCAGCATCAACACTGGCATGTCCAGATTTCACTTAAGTGGAAGCAGACCATTGAGGGGAATTAGGAAAGGCTCTCAAAATGAACCCAGGCTTTCTTTGTCAGGAGTAAACTCTGACACAATGTCTACGTTCATATTACCTAGCACAGTGCTGAATACATGGCAGGGAGTCTTAAATGCTTAACAAGTGATAGTTAAACATTTGAGAAAATAGAATCTATTGCTTGATAATCTAAATTCTAGTATATCGAGAATCCTTCTAATTATATATATATATATAT
>CM053591.1:36327358-36363042 GCA_028646515.1 Pseudochirops corinnae | reverse complement strand
AATCCATGTTGTGTTGAGAACTGTCCATCTTTTCTTTGCTTCCTTGTAAGTTTTCTTTTATTCTCTTATGTGTACTTTTTTCCCCTCCTTGGACCTCTCTCCAGAAGGCTACAATAAAGTTGAGATGTTTCTCTATAGCTATAGATATATACATACACATATACATATATACATACATTTATAGACATATACTTTCCCAAACCTATTCTACTCCTAATCTTTGTTTTCTTTGCATGATTATATCTCTTGTTTCCTACCCCTCCTGTCTCCTCTACTTTACTTCAACCCACTACCTTGCCCCCCTATTATTTGCCTAACCCCCTCCAAGGATCCCTTCCCTATCCTCCCATTCCCATAAATCTAAAGACCCTTGTATACCTCCCTTTTACCTGTTTCCTCACTTTCCCCTCTAAAAATCCCGCCCTTGTCCTCTTCCCCTTCCCTATGCCCCTACTATTTTATCTTCTGACTTTAGAAGACTTTTATACTCTTCTAAATATATATGTATTGTTCCATCTTAAACCCATTCCTGATGAAAGTAGGTTACCAGAACTACCAGCCCTTCTCCCCCATCTTATTCCTCTGTACTGATTCTTTTTCTTGTACCTCATTTATATAAACTAATAACTCTTTTTAGCTGTTCCTAAATGGTTTTACTTTTTCAATTCATATAATATTCAGGTTTACCCCAATCTTTTTTATGAGCTACCCAATTATTAATAAGAATCTTAGACATACATTTTGCATTTTACATATTTAAAAAGTAAACAGTCTGTCCTTATGAATCCCTTATAAACAATCTTTGGTATGTGCCTTATATTTCTTTTGGTTCTTGTAGGTCAAATCTCTTAAGTTCAGGATTTTTTTTTTGACAAAGTTTTGAAAGTCTAAGAGCTTATCAAATGTCCACTTTTTTCTTCATTCAGGGTAATACTTAACTTTGCAGAGCATGATATTTTCAGGCAGAGCCCCAGTTCTTTTGCTCTTCTATATGTTGTGTTCCAAGACCCATAGTCCTTTAAGGTCTCTGCTGCTAGGTCTTGTGTAATTCTAATTGTGGCACCATCATGTTTAACTTGTTTTAATCTTGATGCTTTTAATATTTTATTCTTGAGCTGGGGGTTTTGGAATTTGACTATGATATTCCTATGAGATTTCCTCATAGGATCTCTTTTAAGTGGTGATTGGTGATTTTTTTTCTATTTCTACTTCCCTCCCTTGTTCTAATGCTTCAGGACAATTTTCTTTAATAATTTTTGCATTATTGTATCAAGATTCTTTTTTGACCATAACTTTCAGTTAGTCCAATTATTTCCATATTTTCTCTTCTTGATCTGTTCTCCCAATCTATTGTTTTTTCTTATAAGATGTTTTGCTTTCTCTTCTATTTTTTTATTATTCATATTTTGTTTAATTATTTCTTGATCTCTTATAATTTTGCTGGCTTCACTTTGTCCAATTCTAATTTTCAAGGTGTCATTTTCTTCCTTCCAATTCTGGATCTCCTTTTGACTTTCCTTTCATAACCTTTCTTGTTTTTCTTGAACTCTTCTTTTTTTTTTTTTTTTTTTAAGTTTTTCCTCCATCTTTGTCATTTGATTTTTAAGGTCTTTTTCAAGATCTTCTGTGAATTCTATTTGGACAGGTGACCATTTGACATTACTCTTTGGGGTATTCTATACTACAATATCCTTCTCTGATGACAAACCGTGGTTATCTCTATTCTCATAATGGCTTTTTAAGGTTAGATTCTTTCTCCTTTGACTGTGCATTTTTTTTGTAGTAATAACTTAATTTTTGTAATCACCTCTAGCCCTGGGGTATGGGAAATGGTGTCTCTTGTCCCAGATCTTCAATTCTCCCCTCTAGCCTAGAGTCCAAGCCAAACCTCTTACCTCCTGTAGGTGCCCACAGCCAGAGGCTTTCTGCCCCACTGCTTCTGCACTCACCAGACATGTCCTGGTTCCTTCTCAGCTCCATGGCTCTTCACAACACAGCTGGTGTTCCTTGTCAACAGAGGTTCCTTAAATATTCCTGGGCTCAGATGGCTAACTCCCCTCACCATCCTAGGGTTCGAAGTTGAGCTAGCTGGGACCTAGGCACCCACCTCTCAAGCCAACTAACCCCAAGGCTTGTCCTTTGTTGTTTAAGAGCTTGCTACTTGTTGTTAAAATGGAACCTAGTCTGGAAGTGTTTACTCTTCACAGGGACCAAAACTCATTCTGGAATTTTTCTTCTGTGTTGTACCTAACCCCAAGTCACTCTCCATCTTGTCCCAGTCCCCTCCATTTTGTGCTCCCTTCTTCACAGAAGTGAAGTCCCACCACCACCTAAGGCTTTTTTCTTGGAAATTGCCCAAGACATAGTCACTCACCCTGTTCTGGGAAATCAAAACTTAAGCATATTCCATAGCCCATACAAGGCCCTAAGCTGAGTATTAACCAATTGTTTTTCTCTACTTCTGTAAGTTCCTGCTTACTCATAGATCAAATCATTACTTTGTGGTTTTTGTTTTTAAATACTCTGGCTCTGTCCATGCTCAGAGCTGTTTGTTTTGAGTCTATGGTCAGAGGAGTCATAGGCTTAAATAAATCCACTTTTAAATTTATACCCAGGTCTCACTTGCTCGTTTCAGCATAACATTCTGATCTTCTCAAATTGTGCCAAGAAGACCCTAGTTGTGCCCCTATTCTTATTTATCTCCACCCACACTTTGTTTACCCTAAGGTCCTATTTTAACTCTTTTGTGGGGGAAAATCTTGAGAGCTTGGAATTTTCTGACCTACTCTGCCATATTCCTCAAATCCTTCTAATTTAAAGAAAGCTCAAGGAAGCAACTATATAACACAGACTTAGAAAGTAGTGTCTTAGATTTAGAAGGAACATGAAAGTCCATCTACCTTTTGCTAATGATTGAATCTTCTCTATAACATCCCAAACAATTGGTCAAGTCATCCAACTTAGATATGGATACCTCTCCTCTAGAGTTGGACAGATAATTTCTTCCTGAGGCAGTTCATTTCATTTTATTTATTTCCTTCCTTCTTCTCCCCTCCCTCCTCTTCTTCTTCTCCCTTTGTCCACATAAGGAATCATATCCTTATCTGTGAGTGCTCTGCCCAAAAGTGTATAAATTTTTGATCACTGAAACCTTGCAAGATATTTTGGGGTTTACAAGCTAGACTTTTTTTTTCCTTTTTCCTATTTACTTATTCTATCATTTAAAATTAAAAAAAAAAAACTGGGACAACTAGGTCATTTGCCCCTTGTAGTTTCATTTATGATTTCTGGAAATAGAGCATTGGAAAACCAGGCTTTGATAAAACTCATTGCTATTCGAATGGAGCTACTTGACCATGCCTTGAAATAAAATCACTGTCATTGATCCACCAGCAATAGGTTCCAGCCCAAGCCTTATTTAGTCATTATTTGGGTATTGATGTCTCTGAGTGAGTGTAAATAGCAATTGTTTCTGTTTTGGCCAAAACCCCAAGGGTCTTACACTTGCTGCTTGGGGTGTGTGTGTATGTGTGTGTGTGTGTGTGTGTGTGTGTGTGTGTGTGTGTGTGTGTGTTACTAGATAGAACAGGCTATTTTCTTTTTACCTCATTTCTTACCTAACCATTGATCACTGAATAGGTATTTCTTCAGACAAACTGAGACCTGGCAAAGACCTTAGCTTAAAAAGGCTAAGATCTCTCACTGCTTGGGGCTATCTCCAGTCATCCTGATTTATATCATGGCACTAGACCCAAATGGCTCTGTAGGAGAGAGTGAAGCTGGTGACTTTGCACAGCCCTGCCTCACTTAAATCCAATTTACTTACTAGTCAAGACATCACCTTCCTTTTGTCATTAGTTCTCTTTGAGAATGAAGGACAAACAACAAAAGCAACAAACAACAATCATTTCATTATTGTATAGTCCTAATTGTTAGAAATATTTTCAGTTCTTTAATCAATTTGTCAATTCATGAATAAACATTTAGCAAGTGCCTAATATTCATCAGATACTGTGCTAAGAAATGAGGATACAAAAGAAGCCCTCAAGGAGCTTATAAATTTTAAACAACAAAAGCTATATACAAGATAAATAGAAATAATTAACAGAGAGAAGGTACTAGAATTAAGAAGGCTGGGGAAGCCTTCCAGTAAAAAGATGGGATTTTTGATTTAAAAAAACTAAAGAAGTTGGTAGGTGAAGCTGAGTAGGGAGAGTGTTCCAGGCATGGAGGACAGGCAAAGTTGAAATCAATCTTCCTCTAATTTGTGATCATTTATGTCTGGAATATGGAGCTAAACAGACTGAATGTAATTTCTCCTTAATTAATTGTTCTATGTCAAATATGTTTTAAAAAAATTCAGAGATGGGAGAAAAAAGTTCAACAATCTTAACTGCTAACCTTTGTTTGAACTGACTACAGACATTGATGGGGAAATCAGACTATATGTTTTCTTCCATTTAAGGCAGATTTTCTTAGTGGTTTAATTCATGACGGTGAGTGAATATGTAGAAACTTTTCTGTTGTCAGTGAAAGCAAATAGAGTTGTTTTGGGTTAGTGCTATTGAGTAGAGTTAAGAAAGTCAGGTAGGCAAAGGCTGTATTTAAAAACCTAACTAACACCAGATCTATATACACAGTATCTATCTATCTATCTATCTATCTATCTATCTATCTATCTATCTATAGTGTTTATATATAAAGTGTGTGTGTATATACATTTTATACACACACACATATATACAAATATATTTGAAAAAATATGTGAGTGTATATATATTTCTAGGTCAAGAAATGAAAGAAACTTAGGCCTGTAAATTGTGAATATATTTTTCAAGAAGAACATAAGGAAGCAATGGATGTAGTGAGCACCGAGCAATATTTTCAGATTGAAATGTAATGTAGCTTAAATTTTCTTTCAAAAAATTTTGACCTTTACAAATGCAAACAAATATGGTTATTCCCATATACAATGAAGAACAGTAAAAGATCCTTAATAAGTGGATATTGAATTACTGACAATTGTATGTGAAACTATAAATTTCTATTACATACAGATTATTTTTGGTCAGAAAGATCTCAAAGTGCTCCACTTACCTGTTTCCTCAATTTTCTTCTTTTCACTTCTGCATTTTAATTGCTTTATTGATGCAATTTTCTTCCTCCATAACTATTTTTACTTCCCTACATTTCTCTTCAGCTTTCTTCAACCCACCCCCCCCCCCAAATAAAAGTCCTCCTTTGAAACAAATAAGTTTAAGTAAATAACCCATATATTGACTGTGTCTAAAAATGAATGTGTTGTTTTGCATCTTTAGTCCTCTGTATCAAGAAATGAGAAGCATACTCCATCCACAGTCTTTGGGAGCTATTGTTGGTCATCGTGTCAATAAAGTTAAGTCTTTCACAATTGTTTTTCTTTATATTATTTATTTATATTATGTCATCATTTTGCAATTTGTTCTTTTACTTCCTATCAGTTTCTATAAGTGTCCCCAGGTTCCTCTCAATCTATACCCTGTCATTTTTTATGTTGCAAGAATATTTCATTATCTTCACATACCATGTTTTGCTCAGCCATTCCCCAATTAATGGGTATTCACTTTGTTTTCAGTTCATTATTACAGCAAAAGAGGTGTGTGTGTGTGTGTGTGTGTGTATGTGTGCGTGCGTGCACATGTGCGCATATTGATCATTTCTGTCTTTGATATTTTGGGGTTATATGCCTAGTAGTTGTGTTAGTTGGTCAAAGTGTTATAGTTTAGGACTTTGGGGGGATAGTCTCAAATTGCTTTGCAGAATGGCTCCATTAAGAGTTTATTAGAATGCCTATATCACAGTCCCTCCAATAATTATCATCTTTCTTTTTTTGTCATCTTGAAAAAAGTGATGGGTAGGAGGTAGAACTTTTGAGTTGTTTCAATGTGTAATTGTCTTATGATTCGCGATTTGGAGAATTTACATGTGGTGGTTTATAGGTTGTATTTCTTCTTGTAAGAACTTCTGGTTCATGTCTTTTGCTCATTTATTTATTGGAAAATGGTTCTTGTTCTTTCTGTCTTGAATTTATCGGAAAATTTTGCCCTAAAAATTATTTCCCATGTTAGCTATTTCTCTTCTAACTATATATAAATTGATTTTGTTTTTGCAAAATCTTTTCAATTTTATGTAATTAAAATTATATATTTTATTACCTCTATTCTTTGTTTGGTCAAGAATTCTCCCTCTATGCAGGTTTTGAAAAGTTTTCTTTGTTTCTCTAATTTGTTTATGATATTAACTTTTATATCAAGATCATATATATCCATTTATAGCCAATTGTGCTATATTTTATGAGATGTTGATCTATACCTAATTTCTTTTAGACTACTTTCCCATTTTTTCGGCATATTTTCAGCACATCTTCCATATTTCCACTTCCATTAAAACATCCTCCTTTAAATTATAAGCATCCTCTTTTAAGAGCATAAAAATCCTTAAATTTTCTCTTATAAATAATCTATTACATAAACATGATTTCTTTAATCAATAATGCAACATTGGGTGCACAGATTATAAGTGGCTGTCCTAAAGCAGTGAAATACACATTCAAACACTGTCATAAATCTATGCCCATAACTTAGGGGAAACACAATGAGCTACATATCCAGGCACTGTTGATGTGTCAAGTAGTGCTCAGGCTTTGAGGCATCAATCTCCTCTTAGTAGTTTGTCATGTGGCGGTCACTAGAGAGTGGTCCTGACCCCAGTAGTTAGTGTTCTTGTCTTTACTCAACACGTTACTGTTGCTTTTACTTACTTATGGGTATTTTGTACCTATGCTGTTCATTGATCAACTTTTCTATTTTGTAAGTCTCAGATTATTTCTTTGTAGTATCTGGTACCAGTAGGCTTTCTTCTTTCCTACATTTTTCCCCTCACTATTTCTCTTCAGATACTTGATTGTTTGTTATTTAGAGATAACTTTTATTATTTTTCTTGTCCTACAAAATAATAATTTGGCAATCTGACTGGTATAAATTAATTTAGGTAATATTGTCATGTTTATTACATTACTTCAACTAAAAGCAATTCATATCTCTCCATTTATTTATATCTACCTTTATTTCTGTAAATAGTGCTTTGAAATTGTATTCATATAATTCCTCTGTAAGCATATTGTATGTAGTATATTGTATTGGGCAGAAAATGACTTTTTTAAATATAGAAGTCATTGTGCTATAACTTGACTATGTAGACTCAGGTTATCAACCAGTTGTAGGGATGGGGAACCTGTGGCCTTGAGGTCACATATGGTCCTCTAAGTCCTTGGGTGTGGCCCTTTGATTGAATCCAAACTTCACAGAACAAATCTCTTTTAATAAAATTATCAAGATCAAAATCAATACCAAATAACTAGAAAGGGTAAAAAGATCATTCTTATGACTATAGTTACTTCAAGTAAACATGTCTAAACAAGTTGTCACTCTGGAAAATGGGAAATAGATTAAAGAATATATTGATTTTTACTATCTTTAGAAATAAATTTAAACCATTGGGTAAAACAATTTTTACAACAGAAGGCCAAAAGTTTCTAGAAACCTTCTCAGGCAGCAAAACTCTAGACCTTTTTGCCAAATGGAAAAACAAGTCATCCAAGGACCACATTCGTTTAGAGTAAAAGCTTATTGACAAAAACATTTCAGAGGGGGATGATAAATGATTACAAGAAATGTCACTCCACAAAGCAACAATTTACACAATACAGCAATGTACATGCTTTCTTTTCCAGTATTCTGCTACCACAAATAATTATGAATTTTAAATATACACATACATATCCTTTCTGTCTTTGCAGCCCTACAAAATATATACAAAACACATGAAAAATAACCTTGGAAGGGAAGACATAAGCACCTCAGAAGAAACAAAAAAAAAGTTCTATAAGAATGTGCCACTTCAGCTGAGTATTGAAAGAAACCTATATACCTGTGGCATTCCGAGGTTTAAGTGATTTGTCCCAGATCACACAGTCGTAGCTGGATGAAGGTCTATGGATCTGATCTTCTTGGTTTCGAGGGCTGCTCTATAGCCACCACACCATGCTACCTGTTGGAAATCAATAAACTTTTTTTTTTTTAGTTACTAAAGGCACATAAAGAGGATTCCATTATTCTTAGTTACTGTGACTAATTTTGAGGGCTGGAGAGGTAATTAGGCTTTCCTACTCATTCCCTAACATTTACCTGCAAATGCATTCTAAATAAATATTTATGTTAAATGTTGCTTTCTCCCCAGTTAAAGATGAAAGTAAAACCCAAAGCTCAACTCAGATGTGTTCAGTAAGGCTGTTTTTTTGTTTTAATTTTTTTACTGCATAATCTATAGTCATTATAAAATGGGGGGGCAAAACTTTTTTGCAAATTTTATATAAAAAAGATGTTGAAATTTTGACACACAAATTTACTAGGTTGTAAATAGCAATACTTCTAAGAAATCAAATAGTATTATAATAAGCTACCTTTAATACAAAAGCTTCTCTTTTGAAGAGAAGACTAAAAATGGGTCTTGTGCTAACAATTTCAGTGGATAAGAAAGACCACAATAATGATGATGGTTGAATCTATTGAATACCTAGCAATAAATGAACTTGTGGATAGAATTGTATATCAGAACATCAGTATCTTTTATGGACTGAGTGACAACAGATCCCAAACTACAAATAAAAACAAAAGCCAGCACACCGGAAGACCTGAGTTCCTATCTTTGAGAAAAGCTGTAAAGAGACATTTTATTTAACTTCATTGAGCTTCAGTGTTCTCATCTGCAAAATGATGGCATATAAAATCCCTTCCACTTCTGAATCTATTCTCTTATGACCTTAGAGAACTCAACTAATAACACGTGCTGGAACTAGGTCACTAAAACCAGATCAAACTAGGGTCCACAACCACCAGGATATAATATCAGTCCATGAAAACTTTAAAACAATGGTTTTAATAAATGTTACCTTGCCAAATACTCAATGTAATCCCTAGACTATGTGAAGAATCTAAGATTTGATTAATAATATTGCTAATGATAATAATAACCTGGTCACAGATGTTAAACTGCAAAAAAAAAAAAAAAGGAATACACATTAGGGTGATATACAGTAAATAATTTTTGTATCCCATAATCACTATTACTGTTGTAATAGTCTGACAGGAGTCTTGAAACATCACTCAAGTCAATCTGTGGTAATACCTCTGATTGAGTTACCACCCCAACTGGTGTGATATAACTGGTCCTATGAATATAAGAAAAAGATAAAGCAGCATTGAGTTTCAAGCTGGCCATGGAGGGAACAGCATCTTCTAATGGCCCTGTCACATAGTAAGATTAGCTTGTCCCCAAAAGGTAATAAAACTATGCTCCATACTTACTTAGTCTAAGGACAAAGGTTCAATCTGTTGAGGTAGCTTTGTAATTACCTATGTATAAGGAATGTGGTACTCCTCAGGCTTGATAAATGTCTAGGCACATCATAAATGCACAGACAGAGAATTGCAGGGAAATTATGCCTACCTATATTAGTGTTGTACCATTGTTGAATATCATTTCTACCCTATTGTTAAATAAATCTTTTTTTGTTGTTAAATTTTAGATGTTCTTATAAGTAGCTCAGTTCATTTCATTCTCAAGATTAAACCTTCACACTGGCCTGAGTTAGGCTTGTCCCATAACATTCAGAGTATCAGAAGGGTTGTATGGGAATGATTTTGTGGCTGACTTTGTGACTAAAGAAGGAGAAGGGTGAAGTGACATAAGAGGAGCCTCTGGAAATCAGATGGCTGAATATGAAAACCTGGCACCCAATGGCCATGGAGAATGGAGAACCCTGGTTATTCTTGGTTATACATCTGGTTATCCATGGAGAGTCCTTTCAACAGGACAACTGACCTGATGGGATTAATCCAAAGGTGTTTAAGGAGGTTGGAAAAGAACACAACTATAACTTTACAATGGACCTTCCCTGACTCTTGCCAATGGTCCTAGAATAACTGATCACAAGCAAAAAGGAAAAGGAAATTAAACTTTCTGGGCGCATTCAGCAACTATAGATAGATGTGAATGTGCTCTTGATTTTTAAGGACTGTACTCTGAAGGCAGAGAGACAACTCACAGAGTTGTGAAAGTCTGTGAAAGAAGCAAGTGAAAGATGCAAATTTAATGGGGTCAGGAAATATCATATGTTGTCTGACCCAGAGGTATTACTAGAAAATGTATTGAATGCTGCTAAAGTCAGAAGTATAAGAGAAGAGAATGGGAATAAGAGAGACAATGAGAACCTGTCCAGTAGAAAACTCCAATTTACCCTATTACTATCCTTAGGAGAATGATTTCTTCCACAAAGGGGAATGGAGAGTGGTCAGTCATTTATTAACAAGGACTTTGGGAGGCCGCAGTAGAAATTTAAACACCAACCTGGAACAGTGGATTTTCAGGGTGTAATCTACTGGGGACAGTATGGAGCTCTTCTTGTCTGCATAATCCATCACTTTAGGGAATCTCACAGAAGACTTAGATTTGAAAAGGCAATTAAATTAGAGACCCTAAATAAAGATAATTCTTTGTCCCTTTTTAGGTGAGTAACATGGAGAGTTAAGCATACTGGTCCAAGAAAAGTGAATTCCATTTGTAGCCAGTTCTTTGATGGGGATCAACAAAAGGAATGGTGAAATTCCAAAGAGATAGGTTGTTTTTTGGATCGACCTCCATGGGAGCATGGGCAACTCCTTAGTAAAGGCTTATAAAAAGACAAAAAATTGGCGTCTGCAATAGAAATCCTAGCTTATGGGCCATGGGATAGCGGATAGGTTTTGATACATGGTGATTCATGGTATTGATCCTGATATCACAGCAATATATATGCAGGAAGGTAATGACCTCATAGTTACTTTACATCAGCTACATTGACTTGTCATAAAGATCAGTGACTATGTGAGAAATATTGTTATCTGTTCTTGGTCCTGATATTCCTGGAGCTGCTGTGCTCATCATCACCACTTTGCTTTGAGAGACTCGTGGCCCAAGCTACGAGTTGGACCAGGATCTAGGACTTTGTTCTTCTAAACGGAGAGATAAACCTCAGATTTCTGATCTTCTTTCTTCTCTGCATTTGGTTATGCCTTCAAAGAGGCTATAAAATTATTTCTCCTTTTTTTTCACTTTGTTTCTATTTTTGTTTTACTTTTACCTGCACTTAAAACCTCTATCAGTGCTGCTCATGCCACATATTCAAAATTAAAGTTGTAGAGAAACTGTCCTAAGGCCATTTAAGTGACAGGAGGCCCTCGCAGATCTTTGAAATCCTGCTACAAAGGAGTGAGATGTAGTAGGAAAAATATCTACTAAATAGATTTTTTATATCTTTGTCATAGAGGGATGGGAAAAGATAGGAAAGAAAAAAATCTACGAACTATCTGGCCATGGATAGCTAAACTAGCTTTTCCTGAAATGGAAATTAATCTATTCTCGGGATAGATCTTTAGTCCAGTGAACTCAAGCTTAAATGTAGTTTCCTGATGAAATAAATTACATTAAATAGATGAAATAAAAATAATAATTATTATAATTTTAATAATTATATGCAAACTTTGATTAAACTTTTAAAGTTAGTTGGTTAAAAAATTGTCCTTGTAACTTTTCTGTCTGATACTATCAAAACAGAGAAGAGGAAAGGGATAACTGCAGTGATGATGGTGATGATACTAAGAATAATTATCGTTTGTATAGTGCTGTAAGGTTTGCAAAAGGCTTTACAAATATTAATTTCATTTGGGAGAGTGGGAGATGCTATTATTATTCTCATGTTACTGGCGAAAAAACTGAGGCAAATGGAGGCTAAGTAAATTACCCAGGGTCACATGGCTAGTAAGTATATGAGGCAGGATTTGAATTCAGGTTTTCCTGACTCCAATCTCAGCACTCTACAACATTAAAAGCTTCATTTCCAGCATTATAAAATTACAAGAGATAAAAAGTTCATTGGAAATTCTAAATTCCCAGAATCAGCAACTGAAAGCAGAAGTCAAGGTAGCAAAAGGGGTCAGAACGATGCAAACACAACATCAGCAAGGTAGCATTAATCTGTTAAGAGATAACTAGGTGACATAGTATAGAGAGCTTTAAGTCTGAATTTAGGAAGATTTGAGTTCAAATCCTGCACTGAGCATTTACTAGCCATATGATCCAGGAAAAAATCACTTGATTGCCTCAGTTTCCTTAATTGTAAAACTGGAATAATAATAATAAAAGTAGACTTTTATACCCTGGGAGAGTCCCCCTTAGATTTTTGTGAAGATCAAATGATGTTATATTTGTAAAATGTTTAACATAATGTCTGACACATTGAAGGTACTTAAACGCTTCTTCCCTTCTCCTTTTACCAATCAGGAACTTTAAATACATACACTTGAAAAATAAATCAAAGGAGGAAGAAAAGACTGGAAGAAGGAGGATACGGAAAACTTCTGGTCATCTATATAGTTGCAAGAAATTTAGCACAATAAAAATGCAAATTGTGTCAAACTAGAAACAGAAGGCTTATGAACTATTTATATAGTGAATAATAGAACAGTTACAAGAATGTGACAATATGCTAGCTTCTCTTACAAAGCAGCAGGGTTGACTGTTATCTATTGCATGAAATGTTTCACAGGGGTGGAAAAATTACCAGCAAAACTTTATCAGCGTCCTTTTAGATGGAAGCCTGATCCCACTTTCCTTTTTTTCCTCCAATTTTCTTTCTTTGTTTCTTAACTTGATAAACATCAACAAACATGAACATATTTTATATTGGTTGGTGCCAACCTGTGTGTGATAAAGACTATATAGTTCCCTGCTCAATTATCTATGTTTTTTTTTTCTTGCTGCTTGAAGAAAAAGGTTTTTTTTGGGTGGGGCAGGTAGGGAGGGTTGAGGTTGGTACTGGTAGCTCTGGAATTTGCCTATAACATTCATGGGAGTTTTCAATTTGGAAATACTCTCACAATGTGATCAGTGAATTCACTTTACCTTCTGGTTCTAATAGATCTGAACAGTTTTCATTTATGATTTTCCAAAATATGGTATACAGGTTTTTTGTTTAGTCATAGTTTTCAGGGAGTCTTATTAAATTGTCTCTCCTCAATCTTTTTTTTTCTCTTTTTAAAATAAGTTGGTTTTGAGAGTGAATACCTTACATTTTCTTCTGTTTTTTCAACCTGTTTAGTTTGTTCCAATATTTCTTTTGTTGCAGCTGGTTACTAGATTCTTATTGTTCCATTCTAATTTTCATAGAGTCAGCTACTTAGGTGAAGTTTCTCACCATATGTTCTAAACTAATTATCACCATCCCAAGATTTTTCTCCAGAATTTTGTTCTACTTATAATTTTTTTTTATCTCTTACTTCATTTCTTCTATTCATTCTTGGAATCCTCAACTGTTTTTTTTCCAAATGATTTCCTCATATTTCTGTAGAATTATTCTTTTCTTCTAAATTTGCCTCTTGACCATAATATTTCTTATTTTGTTCAGCGTGTTTTTCTGTTTACTTAGATTTTTAACCTCCTCCCCTTTATAGTCCTGGACAGTGGTCAGGCCTTATTTACTCTTGTCTTCATTTTCCCGGGCCCCTACTATTGGCTTCCGCTGCCTCTTTGTGTCTGTGCTCCAAGCACTGGCAGATTTTACCAATTTTTTTTCCCTCTTTTACCCAGGAGGCTCTTCTGTTAATGTCCTGCAGTGTTCAGACTTTCTTGGAACATTCTTTTCAGATCATTGTGGAATTCTGGTACCATTGAAGTATCCTAGTCAAAACACTGCCAAATTTTGATTCTCTTGGAGTCTTGGTTAATTGATTCTCTCAGAGCTTCCAACTCCTTTAGAGTTTCTCTGTTAAAATGTTGTAGACTTTTATACCCTGGGAGAGTCCCCCTTAGAATACTACAGTCTTAAAAGTACCTTATAACATCTCTAGTCAGAATACTGGCAAATCCCTTGCCTAGTTTCCTATGATCATGATGGCTTTCCTGCATGGTGTACCTCTCCAAATACTCAAAAGCTTCTGAATGGATTTCTGTATAGTGTTGGGTTGAATGAAGACACTGTAATTTATATATGAATTTTTTTAAATTTAAATTTAAATTAATTCATTCATTTACCTGCTTTTCCATCTGTTTTTCCAAGCACCCTTCCCAACTGAGCAATAAAATAAAAATGAAAAAATAAAATCCTCATAGCAAACATATGTAGTTCAGAAAAACAAATCCCCATATTAAACATTTCCCAAAAAATCTACATTTTAAGTCTGTCACCTTTCTTGTAAGAGGTAGAAATGGGAGTGTTTTTCTTTTTCAGTCCTCTGGATTGGTTTATCATTGCATCAATCAGTTCCAATATCTTTCAAAGCTGTTTTTCTCCATAATGCTGTTGTCATTGTACAAATTGTTCTAATTCTGCCGACTTCACACTGCATCAATTCATACAAGCCTTTACAGGTTCCTCTAAAAATGGTCATTTCCTCATTTCTTATTGTATCTTCCATTATACTCTCAATTTTTTCAGTTATTCCCCATAGGAGGACATCTCCTTAGTTGCCAGTTTTGAGTTACTAGGAAAAGAGCAACTATGAATATTTTTACATGCATTTTCTTCTTTCTTTGATCTCTTCAGGTTATAGACCTAGAAGAGGTATAGTTTGTTAAAAAGTATGGAAGATTTAGTAATTTGCGAGGCATAGTTCTAAAATGTTTTCCAAAATTACAAGATCAATTCATATTGGCACATGTAGTTTATACTATGTTATATATTATATTATAGTGGATATTCTCCTGCATCCCCACCAATATTTGTAATTTTTCCTCATTTATCAGCTTTGCAAACTGACAGGTATGTGATAGAACCTCAGAATTACTTTAATTTGCATTTCTCTAATTATTAGTGATTTTGAAGCAATTTTTTGAAAATATGGTTGTTGATAGCTTGGATCTCTCCCTTTGAAAACTGTTCATATTCCTTGTCCTTTTAGCTACTGTGTGTCTTTGGATTTTTCGATCGTTATCTGATTTAACAACTTTCTCAAATATTTGGTAGAGTACAAGTCTGTACCAGTAACTTTCAAATACAACCATTTTTGCTCTCACTTTGATTTTCAGTTCTATTGTTATTTTGGTTTGAATCTGAGGCTAGTAGCTTTCAGGTCATAAGCCCCTAGAAACCAAATCATATAGACCTTGTTACCCTCAGTAATTTAAAATAAGATCTATTAAGTTCAGTTTTTCTGTTATCATATCTCATCCAGCCCCTGAGACACCCTCCCTAATTTATTTTTGATTGCCAAAATATTATTTAAGGTAGAACCATATATATTTTAATGGTGCTTGTACAATGTCTTACTTTTTGTGGCAGGGATCAGTATTACAAAATGTCCCAGCATTGAAACTTGCTGTGCTTTTTTTCCATTTCTATTCCCAAGAAAGCAGGTGGAAAAGCTTTTCTCAGCCCTGAGTTGCAAGAGCTCCCATAGTTCTACAGTCCAATCGCTATCTGTCAGACTGAGTTGTACCAGATTTCCTTGATGTGGAAAAATACTCACTTGAACTGAGGATGAAGCCATCAAGATCATTTTCCACATGTGATTAGAGCCAGGCGAAACTTGCCAATTTCATCCCACAGCAGATGCAATGACAGCTCTCATCATTTGGTTTCGCCTGGTTTGCTCTGCCCTCCTAAATTTCATTCTGCACTGGATTTTCTTCAAAGCTCCATAGGCTCAAACATCAGGTGAATCCAAATGATGAGAAATTCACTGAAAGGAATGAGCCTATTTCACATGCATAATTCACATTTTTAATGGTTTCAATCAGGTGGCTTACTGAATTTTTCTTTGAAAAGAGTAAGTTTTTCTGTAGATACAAAGACAGAAATGGATTTATCTTAGAAAATACAGAGCATCTTAATAGAAAAAAAAATTGGCAAAGCTAAAGTTAAAAAGAATACCAGAATTTTACTATCAGTAGTCTACATGGTAGCTATATAAAAAAAAAATAACATATGTAAATTTTATCAGAAATTAATTAACTTAGGTATTTTTCTCTCATTTTTCATACTTCTTGAGTGGATTTCTTATTTCTTCCAGTGTCACTGATATTAAATTATTATCTTGTTAAGCGGGAGAAAATCCATGAAAATGTAACTAAATTTTCCTTAACTTGTTTTTGATAGCACTGTGGGAATTATAAGGAACACAGAAATTCAGTGTTGAGAGGTAAAATTAATTTAAATGCAGAGTTTTTCTTAAGCTCAGAACATAATTTAACAGTATCGCTCACATGTTGAAAAATGGAAGGAAGAGGAAGCATGATTTGGTAACTGTTAAAAAATACTATTTATGTTAGGAACTTCAAATTCAAAACCTAGTCTTGATTTTTCATGTGCTCTGTGTGTGTTATGAACTATCTTTGCCTTAGGGTCACCCTTTGCAAGATGAGTCTAGGAACAGCATGTGTCACTATAGAAAGCTGTTTTTATAGTCATGTATTAAGTGCCTGTTGTCTGAGATGGAACAAAAGAAACCATAGGCAGGAGAAAGCTTTACTCCCATAATCTCTACCAGTATTTTATGTAAAGACTACAGGGAATTTTTATAAAGGGACACTGTAGGTGTGGAGGGAAGGGAACAATCCCCAGGTAGTAACGGAAGCAATAGGAGTCCTAATTTGATTGAGAGTGAGGGGAATAGAGGGGTGAGAGGAAAACAGTCCACTAGAGGGAGCCATTTCCACCTCACAGAACGATTCCTTATGTAGGACAGTGAGTAGACAGGGTCCATCTACTTGTGAGTGTGAAAACACACTTAGAGGGAGCACCTAGGGTGCAGGAGAAGAATTGACCTGTCAGCTCACACAGGAGCAGCACTTTCCATTTATTATCACATGACATTCATCAGGTACAGAGCTATTTTATACTGGCCCATTCATTTAGTCCTTGAGATATCAGAAATGCTGTTTTGTGCCACAGCACTAGATTTATGGACTACAAAATTGGGACAAGGTCATGGATCTAGTGGAGATCCTACATTGGCTTTGGCCTTGATGTTTATCTAATCCCATTCTATCCTTAAGTGTGCTACTCCTCCTCTGAGTTTCCCCCCATAGCATTTGAAGCCCATGTGTTTGTTCTAGTTGTATAAGGTCATGCAAAAGAAGAACCTTGGGGCAGAGACTTATTCTTTGTTTCATATGTCCCTAGATTATGGAGATAATCCAGGGCCTGACTCAGGTCACATTGGGAAACAGTTCATGATATTAAATAGTTCTAAACTGCAACTAACGCATGCTAGAAATGTCAGACATTGAGACAAGAAAGCAGTTTATGACACTAATTATCCTATGAGTGAAACTGGATTTTAAAAATTTGGGATCTAAAGAGATTTCCACACATTTTATCCACTAGTCTTTTAACATTTTTGACCATTCTTCCCTATCAGTAAAAGCTATGTATTCATTTATTCATAAACTATATACATGTACTACTAAACTAGTAATTTTTTACATTAAATATAAACAAAATAGCTTCAAAAATGTGATGAAGATGAATATTTTAAATTTAAATTTTTACTTACAAACAATGCAACACTTATTCTCATACAAATATTATTTTACAATAATATTGTTGAAAGCAATCTGACTAAAATATTCTTCATAGTTTTTAAGAAAAATATTTGTGTATGTCTTGGAGAATAGGGCAGACATGTAAATAAAAACTGTGTGTTGGTAATTATCCATTTAATTGATCATGATAATTAGCCAAGCAGGTGAATAATAGTCATAAAGTTGGTGAACATAACCACTTTTCAGCAGGTGTAATATTTCCCAGTGTGTAATGCACACAATGAATAAATGTGCACATGTGAATTGCCTCTAATTTGAACTCAGTGGAGTATTTTGCTATGAATCCCTGCTTTTTATTTTTGTGATTCTAATAATACCTAATATATGGTATCATACTTTAATTTCCTATTTGTGTTGGATGTTTTAATTGTGTTTTTGCATGTGCGTGAAATAGCAAGAAGGTCAGTTTAACCGATAGAGTGAGGGAGAGGGGAGTAGTATATAATAAAAAGGTTGGGAAAATAATTTGGGGTCAGGTTGTGAAGAACTCTAAATGCTAAACAGAGAAATTTACATATGATCCTAGAGTCATAGGAGTCCCTTCGGAGTTTATATTATATACTAGATTCCACACTTTAGAGACCATTGATTCAGTTCACCTATTTTACTCCAAGCAAAGCTTCGGTTAAATCATTCCAGATAGTCATGGAACGACAATAGGATTCTTAAGAATAGACTAAGTTATCTGGACTCAATGAGAGGGAACCACCCGGATTTGACTGTTGAATGAGGTCCAACTGAGGCAGCTGGAAAGACTGGTAATTACGGTTTAATAAAATGGTGAAAGGGGTAAATGCTGAGGGCAGGTGAAATAGCAACTGTTGAGTGAACAATTGGTTTGGTAGATGGAAGCTATTCGGTAGTAGGTGTAGAGGGGAGGTTGGGTCAGAACTCAGAGAAAGCAGAAAATAGACCATGTCTGGGATGGATGAGTGAAGGCCAAATTATTTGCAGAGACAGCATAGCCAAGCAGTTGACAGGAAGCAGAACAAGGCAGGGTCAACAATGTATGTCAAACAGATAATGTATGAGTAACAAGGCAGGTGTTATAAGTAGTTTTTGCTAAGCTGCTCTGGTTTACCTATGCCCCTGTAGGTATAGGTAAAGGTTTCAGACTATTATGTCTCAATCACAACTACATAAGCCAAATCTCATTATTCTCCAGGTACCTCCCTATAGCTTAGAACATATACAGACCATCAGGGTCCCCCAATAGGACCCTATCCTCCAGGGAGCACAAGGTACCCAATGATCTGGCCCTAACCTAATAACTATAGTTCCTGGCCTGAAACTGGACACACACAGTTCACATGACAAAGAAAGGTGTTGGGTAGGTAGTTACCCATAGCTCCAAAAGCAGAGCTACAAGTGGGAAAATTTATTCTCTTAGCAAATAGGTTCTTAAAAATGGGAAAAAGACCCATATATACAAAACTATTTATGGCAGCTCTTTTTGTGGCAAGCAAGAACTGGAAATTTAGGGAATGCTCATCAGTTGGGGAATAGCTGATTAAGTTGTGTTATATGAACGTATGATGAGCAGATGGACTTCAGAAAAATCTGGAAAGATTTATACAAATTGATGCTGAGGGAAGTGAGCAGAACCAGGATAACACTGTACACAGTAACAGCTACAGTGTGCAATGACTCTTTGATTGACTTTACTCTTCTTTGTGACCCCATTTGGGGTTTTCTTGGCAAAGATATAGGAGTGGTTTGCTATTTTCTTCTCCATCTCATTTTAACAGATAAGGAAATTAAGGTAAAAAATGATTAAGTGACTTTCCCAGGGTCAAAAAGTTCTCAGGATGATAAGTCCTCTGGACTCCGGGACTGACACTCTATCCACTGCACCATCATGCATTAAACAGGGAAACCTATCCTGGAAACTATCTTTTCTTAACTCCATAAATTTGATTAATACTATTTTATATGTTATTTAATTGCTTCAGTTTCCAGATTGAACTCAGACCTAAGCCTGGCCATAGACCAGAAACCTCTGCTAGTGAGGTGACATTACCTCCTTCCAATCCTCAGTCATTCACCTCATTTTGCCAGCCTGTCAGGTAAAGATCCAGGACTTATCTAACTCTGTGCAACATACCTTGGAGACTAAGCTTCTTTTCCCATCTGCCACCCTCTATTACCCCTTTGACTTCCGTTTCTCTTCCTATACTTGGAATAATCAGCAGTCATTTAGGAGAACTCTTCCCTCTGTGTTTTCTTTAATTAAAAATCTTTAATAAAGATTTTCTTAATCTATATACTCCTTAATCTAACCTTACCCTATATGCCTATCTAACTCTGCATACCTCTTGTACTGTGCCCTTTGGATTCCTATTCCATACTAAACAAACTCCCTTTTTTCTTGAACCTCTTTCACAATCTTTCCATCTATTATTCCTCTCTGAAACCTGGCTCCCTTTTGATAATACTACATTCTTGACTAGCGTATCTGACACTGACCCTGTACTCTCTGTCAAATTGGCCCTAGAGGGGGGGTTGGAGTATACCTTGCTCCTCATTATCACTTTCAGTCTCTACTTTTGTCTCCATCACTCAGTGACCTCTTCTTTTTCTTCTTCTTTTGTTTCTGTTTTATTGAAACATACATAAGTAAAATTTTGTACATAATTAAAGCTCTAGTATATGGAATCCTAAGTCATTCTCTTTCCTTTCTCAAAGAGTTCAATATATGTCTTATCATCTTCTGCTCCTCTACAATTTCTGCCTTTTGGTAGAATTAATGTCTAGGGGACATCCATCTAGATATTCACTTAACACTCTAATTTCCCATTTCCTTAAATTCCTTAGAGCCCAACTCTCTTCTTTCTCTTAGTCTCCAACAAAGAAGTGGTCCTACGTATGTACTTGATTTTATCTGGTCTCATATGTCTCCCCATTAAAATATAAGCTTATCAGGAGAGGACTAATTTTATACTTTGTATTCATATCTGCAGTACTTAATATAGTAGGTACTTAATAAATACTTGTCAGTTATTTAATTGACTAATGATCATTTGTACTGAGTTCCTTTGGGATGGGGAATGTTTGCTTGTATCTTTGATATCTCTGTGCTAAATAGCACTTAGCACAATTTGGGGAACAGAGATGAATTTTGTCACATGCTTATTGATATAACCTCCTTATAATTTCCTGGCACTTTTTGTAACCTGCTCCTGAGTGAAGGACAAACTAAAACAACAGCAACCCTGTTTTATATCTTTAGTTGTGCATGTTCTATTCACTACTATGCAGGCTGAAAAAAGGGGAAAGGGTCAACATGAACTTTCATTATATTCACCTATATGGGAAAACCAAAGAGATGAAGAATGTATAACTAAGGGTCTTTTGCTCATGCTTCTAGAAGTTTTATACAAAGTGACTCAGATACTCTTTGTTAGCTGTGTAGTCCTGAGCAAATTACTTGACTTCTGATTGCCTCAGTTTTTTCAACTCCAAATAGACATAATAGTAGCCAGAGTCGTGGTTAAGATCAAATGAGTATTTTTAAAGTTCTCAGCTCAGTGCCAGTCACAAAGTAGGTGCTAATAGCAGCTTATTTTGGCTCTTCCCTCCCTCGTTCCGTTCCTTCCTTCCTTCCTTCTTTCCTTCCTTCCTTCCTTCCTTCCTTCCTTCCTTCCTTCCTTCCTTCCTTCCTTTTTTCCTTCCTTCCTTCCTTCTTTTGTTTCTTCCTTTCTTCTTCGTAATTTACTTAGCAAGTAAGTCACTGCACTGGGGATAAGAAAAAAAAAGGCAAATTTTTTGACTGCTCCAGTCAATGGGGAAAATATTCTGTGAACAACTCTTTACAAACCACGTATACACAAGATAAATTGGAAATAATCAAAGGAGAGAAGGCATTAGTATTAAGGGGGAATCAAGAAAGGCCTTCTGTAGAAAGTGGAATTTTAGTTAGGACTTGAAGGAAGCCAGGAGATGGGAGAGAAAGAGGGAGAGAATTATAGGAAAGGCTGAAGGCCAGTGAAAATGCAGAGTTAGGAGATGAAGTATCTTGGTTGAGGAAGACCAAGGAGATAAGGATGGTTAAGGAAGACCAAGGATTCCACAATACATGAAGAGTAAGTTTTAAGAAGACTGAAAAAAGTAGATGGGAACTAGGTTCTGAAGGCCTTCAAAAGTCCAACATTGTTTTATATTTAATCCTGGAGGTGATAGGGAGTCATTGGAATTTATTGAATGGGATTAAGACATGGTCAGAATTGTACTTCAGGAAGAAAAATTGGATGGCTGAGTAGAAGATAAAGTCTGGTATCGCAGAAAATATTTCATAGAAAAAGCCAAGGGGCAGCTAGGTGGTGCAGTGAATAGAGCACTGGCCCTGGAGTCAGGAGGACATGAGTTCAAATACAACTTTAGACACTTGACACTCTTACTAGCTGTGTGACCTTGGGCAAGTCACTTAACCCCAATTGCCTTGCCTTTCCCTCTCCAAAAAAAGGAAAAAGAAAAGAAAAGGCCAACAAAGTTTGAATGTAAAATCTGTCAAATATTCCTTCAATTAATAAAAACCAGGTTTGGGGAAATTATGCTCTTAAATATTAGGCAAAAGTTATAATCATATGTCAGGACTTGGAGGTGCTTTTATGACAATTTTATAAAGCTTTGAGCAATAAAAAATGTTTCAGTTTAATAAGGTAATAAAGTATTTCTAAATGACTTTCCTTGTGCCTCACTTAGATATCTGGTATTAAAATGTGTTTGCCATAGAATCTAACTTTGTTACTGAAACTGGGAGGAAAATCTGAAGATATGGTACACACCTTACTTCCCTCACATTACATTTCCTCACATATTTGCATATTATTGTACTCCTAAATATCTGTATGCATGAATACTTAAAAGATCTATGATTTCATTGGTGAGAATATTCTATTAACATAGACCACATCTTTCACCTTTAAAAAGAAATTTTTTTTCTTTAGTCTGCTCAAAAGGACATATGAAGGAAAGTGCTATCTATATCCTGAGAAAGAACTGATAAATAGAAGTATTTATAGAATGGCTTTACATGTGTATGTGTGTGTACATACGTATATACACATGTGTCTAATTGTAGCCATCTCTAGGGTGAGGCAAGGGGGAAGAAAAAAAAGGAAAAATAATAGAAAATTAAATGATAAATTTATTATATATTTTAAAAGAATACTAAGTTGCACAGATTTGCAGTTTCATGTACAATCATCTTTTTTTTTCCTATTCTACTACCTTATGGGAATACTTGTTTTATTTTGTAAGTTCATAATAAAATAAATAAAACATTTTAAAAGTCATGTCATTGAGTTGACTTCTGAGAGCCAAAGCATTAAATTGTCATAAGTCTCCCATGTTCACCTCCAAACAACCGTAAAATTGCACCCTAGGGCAAATCCTAGAACAACAGAACCAACAGAAAGCTGGGGTGAAACAATCTTTGAGCTCAAGAAATTTGGAAGATCTGCAGGGAAGATCTGTCTTGCTAAAATAAAAGGGGAGTGTGGTTCAGACAACAAACCAGCAGCAAGTCTCACCTCAGCAAACCAGTTGTAGATCCTGAGACCCAATGCAGTGTAGCAGGCAAATGCCAACACCAGGGGACCCTCCCCCCCACACACACACATGTCTAAGCATCACCAGGGGAATGGGCAGACTACAGCTCTGAGAACTGCTGCTTGCATAGCCCCAGGCAAAAAGATAAACACCAACCCTCTGGTATCTAAGCAAACAGACAGGTACCACAGCCACATGCTTCAGCATAGCCCTGGTCAAACAGACAGCCACCAGCATCTAAAACTCCATTTGCCTGAGTGTAGCCCCAGGGAAACATAGAAATATGCCTTCCGCCCAGCATGTAGCACATAGCATACATCACTCTGGCTTAGCACCAGGTAAGCTGCCAGAACCCTCCGACCTCCAGCAACACCAGTAACCACCCACCCCCTCCTCTCAGCACAGCACCAGACACAAGGCTCACCTAGGGGTTTCAACAAAACATCAGTGCAGCACCAGGTAAACTGTGAGGGCCTGAAGAAGTCTCAGGCCCAAGAAGCCTGAGACAGTGACTCTTCCACCCTGTGAGTGAGCTCAAATTTAAAAGAAATGGAAAAGACCAAAAAAATAAAAAGATGAGCAAAACCCAAAAAGCCAAATAGACCAAAAAAAAAAAAAGAATTTCACCATAAAAATTATTATGGTATCAGAGAAGATCAAGACACAAACTCAGAAGATAACAATGTCAAAACACCTATGGGCAAAACCCCAAAGAAAAATGAGAAGTGATCTCAAATCCAGACAAAACTCATGGAAGAGCTCAAAAAGGAATGTGAAAATCATGTAAGAGAGGTAGAAGAAAAATTGAGAAAAGAAATGAGAGAATTATGAAAAAAAAAAGCCAACAGCTCATAAAAGAAAACAACTGCTTAAAAAGTAAAATTGACCAAATGGAAAAGGAGATCTAAAAATCCACTAAAGAAAACAGCTCCTTAAAGAGTATAATTGGCCAAATGGAAAAGAAAGTACAAAAGTTAACTGAGGAAAACAACTCATTTTAATGTCAGAATTGGCAAGTAGAAGCTAATGACTCTATGAGACATCAAAATTCAAAAGAATGAAAGCATGGAAGAAAATGTCAAATGCCTCATGGGATAAACAATTGACCTGGAAAATAGATCCAGGAGAGACAGTATCAGAATCATTGCACTATCCAAAATCCATAAACAAAAGGAAGACCTGGACAGCATCTTTCAAGAAATTATCAAGGAAAACTGCCTGATGTCCTGGAACCAGAGAACAAAATAGGCATTGAAAGAATTCACTAGTCATCTCAGGAAAGAAATTCCCAAAATAAAAACTTCAAGGAACATTATCAAGGCAAAAATACTACATGTGTCCAGAAAGAAACAATTCATACATCAGGGAGCCAGAATCAGGGTTACACAGGCCCTGGCAGTTGCAATATTAAAAGACAGGAGGTCATGGAACATCTTATTATGGAATGCAAAGGAGCTAGGACTACAACCAAGAATCACTTGCCCAGCAAAATTAAGCATAATACATCAAGGGAAAAAATGGTCATTCAATGAAGTGAAAGGATTTCAATCTTTCATATAGAGAAAACCAGAATTAAACAAAAAAATTAATCTCCAATATCAAGACCCAAGAGAAGCATGAACATGTAAAAAAGGAAAAGAAAATATACGGGATTCAACAGTGCTAAACTGTTTACATTCTACATGGGTGGATATACTTGTAATTCTTTAAAATTGTATCACTAAAAGTACAGCTATAGGAATATATCTCAACATAGGGTACAGGTGAACTTGAGGAAATAACATAAAAAATTAAGGGATGTGAAAAAGGAGTACACTGGATGCAGAAGTAAGGGAAGGGTAGAACAAAGTGAATTATTTCACATGAAGAGATGTGGAAGACCTTTTATAGTGCAGGGGAAGATGGGAGGGTAGGCAATGGGCATCACTCGAATCTTACTTTCATCATATTGGCTCAAAGAGGGAAAAATATACCAAATTAGTTGAATATAGAAATCTATCTTACCCAACAGAGAAGTAGAAGGGGAGGAGATTAACTTAAGGAGGGGAGGGAGAAGGGACTGTCAGAAAGGAGGACAGATTGAGGGAGGTAATAGAAGCAAAACACTGGTGAGGAGGGAAAGGGTGAAAGGAGAGAGAGGACAGACAGGAGGAAGAGTAGGATGGATGAAAATACACAGGTAGTAATCATAGTTGTGAATATGAGTGGAGCAGAGGCCAGTTTGAGTAAAAGGCACCTACTTTCTCATGGGAATCTAGGAGCTGCCTCTGGGCCTATCAGTCCCAAGGCCGTTCCATGCATTCCTTAGAGATAAGGGGGTGCTGAGACCCACAGCACAGTGATTTTTCTCAGGGATGTTTTTAAAGAAACCTCTCGCTTGCCAGACAGCTGCTGACATCACTGGTCTCCTCATTGGCCTTCACCTCCTGTGCACAAGGCAGTCACTCATGAATCATGCTAACCTTATAGTAATATAGTAGCTTGCCTGCTTACTGTGAGTGGCCATGTTGGAATAAACTATGAGCTGCAAACATCTCCTGTCTCTGGTCTCTTCACTTCAATCCCTCTCAAGAGGGGCACCGGGTTGCAAGGTATGTGTGGCCACTTCAGAATGGGTTAACCCTCCCATAAAATGGAGGCAGACAGCAGAGTGTATCAAGAACCAGAATCCTACAATATGTTGTTTATAAGAAACACACTTGAAGCAGAAAATTACAAAGTTAAAAACTTGGAGTAGAATACATTATTCTTCAGCTGAGGTTAAAAAAAAAAAAGCAGGGATAGCAATCCTGATCTGAGACACAGTAAAAGCAAAAATAGACCTAATTGAAAGAGATAAGTAAGGAAACTGTACTAGTAGGGGACCTGAACTGTCCCCTCTCAGAACTCAAAAATTCAACAAAAAATAAACATGAAAGAAACTATGAAGGTGGAAAATTAGCTATGACAGACCTTTGGAGAAAACTGAATGGAAACAGAAAGAAGTGTACCTTTTTCTCAGCAGCACATGGTACCTACACAAAAATTGACTGTTATCAAGCATAAAAACCTCAAAATCAAATGTAGAAAGGAATAAATATTAAATATATTCTTTTTGGATCATAATGTAATAAAAATATATTCAACAAAGTGCAATGGAAAGATAGATTAAAATTAGTTGGAAACTAAATAATCAAATCCTAAAGAATGAATGAGTCAAACAACAAATCATAGAACCAATCAATAATGTAATCAAAGAGAATGATCATAATGAGACAACATACCAAAACTTATGGGATGCAGCAAAAGTAATTTTTAGGGAAAGTTTTATATCTCTAAATGCTTACATGAATAAAATAGAGAAAGATATCAGTGTATTGGGCATGCAACTAAAAAAGCTAGGAAAAGAACAAATTAAAAATCCCTAATTAAATACCAAATTAGAAATCCTGAAAATCAAAGGTGATATTAATAAGATTGAAAGTAAAAAATAAAAACAAAAAATGATCAAGCTATTATATAACTCTAAAAAACTGGTTTTATTGGAGGGGAAGGGAGAAAGAAAAGCCATTAAATTGATTTTAAAAAGAAATGAGACCCCAAATATCCAGCATCAAAAATAAAAAGGATAAAATAACCACCAATGAAGAAGAGATTAATCATTAGGAAACATTTTACCCCATTGTGTGCCAATAAATCTGATGATCTTGGTGAAATCAATTAATATTTATGAAAATATAAATTACATAGATCAATAGATCAGGAAATAGAATACCTAAATAACCCAATCTCAGAAAAAGTAGTTGAACAAGCCATTAATGAACTCCCTAGGAAAAAATCCCCAGGCCAAATGAGTTCTTGAGTGAATTCTACCAAACATTTAAAGAACAATTAATTACAAAACAATATAAATTATTTGAAAAAATAGGTGAAGAAGGAGGCCTACCAAACTCTTTTTGTCTATTTATTTTTTGGAGGAGGGAAGGCAAGGCCTAAAGTCACGCCACAAATAAGTGTCTGAGGCTGGATTTGAACTCAAGCCCTCCTGACTCCAGGGCCAGTGCTCTATTCACTGTGCCACCTAGCTTCCCTCAAACTCCTGTTATGAAACAAATATAGTACTGACACCTAATCCAGGAAGAGCTAAAACAGAGAAAGAAAATTATAGATCAATTTCCATAACAAATATACATGCAAAACTTTTGAACAAATTACTAGCAAGTCAATTACAACAATATATCACAAGGATTATACCCTGTGACCAGGTGGGATTTATAGCAGGAATGCAGGGCTAGTTCAATATTAGGAAAACTATCAACATGTATCATATGATGCTTACTAATGATTTTAGATAGATGTCATTAATCATTTTAAAGAGAACTCCATTTATTCTTATGCTGTCTAGTGTTTTTAATAGGAAGAGGTGCTGTATTTTGTCAAAAGTCTTGTTTGCATCTAATGAGATAATCATATGATTTCTGTTGGTTTTTGTTACTGATATGGTCAATTATGTTGATAGTTTTTCCAGTTTATATCTGACTTTATCTGTGTGAAAAATATTTTCAAATTATGTTCATATAGTTTGTGGATTTGTTATGGCAAGTAAACTCCCAAGTATTTTTTATTGTTTGCAGTTAATTCAAATAAAATTTCACTATCTCTTGCTTCTGGGCTTTGTTGGTTACATAAAGAAATGCTTATGACTTATCTGAATATATCTTATATCCTAAAACTTTGATAAAGCTGTTAATTATTTCAAGTAGTTTTTTAGTTGATTCTCTAGGGTTCTCTAAGCATGCCATCATATCATCTGCAAAGAGTGACAGTGTTGCTTCCTGATTGCCTATTTCTTTTTCTTCTCTTATTGCTAAAGCTAACATTTCTAGTACAATATTGAATAACAGAGGTGATAGTGACCATCCTTCTTTTACCCCTGATCTTATTGCGGATGCTTCTAGCTTATCTACATATATGTAATCATTCTTGTTTTAATCTTCTTGGACCTGGATTGCTGTCTTGAGTAGAGGTCCTAGGGTGTGTGACCAGGTGCCAGAGCCTGTGGAAGCTTCAGAGAGGGCATCCAACTAATAGCTCCAGCAGCTGTGAAAACCCCAGCAATTTGGGACAAAGCTCTCCTCTCTGGAAGCAGAGTTCTACTGTGGCAAAAAGCTCAAAAGTCAAGCAATTGAGTGGCAACATGAATAAGCAAAGGAAGCAAAGCAAGCACAGCAATCCAACTTTAGATTCCTTTTTTGGGGGACAAAAAGGATCAAATCATGGAACAGTAAGAAGACAATGAAGTCAGAACTCCTGCATCAAAAGCTTCCAAGAAAAATATGAACTGGTTATAGTCCATAGAGGAGCTTACGAAGGGTTTTGAAAACCAAATAAGAGAAATGGAGGAAAAATTGGGAAGAGAAATAAGAATGATGCAAGAAAATCATGAAAAGAGAGTCAACAAACTGAAAAAAAATAATACCTTAAGAAACAGACTAACTCAAATGGCAAAAGAGGCTCAAAAAGCCAATGAAGAGAAGAATGCCTTAAAAAGCCAAATTGGCCAGATGGAAAAAGAATCTCAAAAGCTCACTGAAGAGAAATTCCATTTAAAATAACTGTAGGCAATATAAAATACTTGAGAGTCTACCAACTAGGACAACCCCAGGGATTAAATGAACACAATTACAAAATACTTCACACGGAGACAAATAATTGGTGAAATAAAATACAAATTGTTCCTGGATAGGATGAGTCAATAGAATTTTAAAAATGACAATTCTACCCAACTTAATTTAATTATTCAGTGCCGTACCAAACTACCAAAGAATTATTTTATAGAGCTAAAAAAAATAGTAATAAAATTTACTTGGAAGAAAAAAAGCTCAAGGTTATCAAGGGAATCAATGGAAAAAAAAAAGATTAAGGAAGGTAGCCTAGGAGTTCCAGATTTTAAACCATATTACAAAGAGGTAATCATCAAGACAATTTGGTACTTACTAAGAAATAGAGTGTTGGATCAATGGAATAGATTACATAGGTATACAATAGACAGTAGTAAATTGTCATAGAAATTTAGTGTTTGTTTAACCCAAACATCCAAGCTTTTGAGATAAGAACTTACCATTTGACAAAAATTGCTGGAAATCTGGAAAGCATTTTGGCAGAAACTAAGCATAACATTTCATACTATACACTGAGATAAGTTTAAAGTAGAGAAATGATCTAGACTTAAAGGATGATATCATAAGTAAATTAAGAAAGTATGGGAAAATGTAGCTGTTAGATCTATGGATAAGGGAAGAGTTTATTACCAAAAAACAGATAAAGGAGATTATGGGAAATAAAATAAATACTTTTGATTACATGAGATTGAAAAAGTTCTGCACAAACAAAAGTAATGCAGCCAAAACAGAAGAAAAATAGGAAAATGGGGAAAGTTTTACAGCATTTTTCTGATAAAAGTCTCATTTCTAAAATATATAGGGAATTTAGTCAAATTTAAGAAAATAAGAGACATTCCCAAATTGATAAATAGCTAAAAAATTTGATCAGGCAATTTTCAAAATAAGAGATCAAAGCTATCAAATGGTCACTTAAAACTGCTCTAAACAACTACTGATTAGAGAAATGCAAATTAAAACAACTGTGACATACCATCTTACATCTATCAGATTGGCTAACATGACAGAAAAGCAATATCACAAATACTGGAGGGGGATGTAGCAAAATTGAGACGTTAATGCATTTTTGGTAGAATTGTGAATTAATCCAATAATTTTGGAGAGCAATTTGGAACTATGCCCAAAGGAGCATGAAACTGTGCATACTCTTTGACCCAGCAATGCCTCTACCAAGTCTTTATCCTAAAGAGATCAAAGAAAAGGGAAAAGTTTTTATTTGAACAAAAATCTTTATAGCAGCTCTTTTTGTGGTGACAAAGAATTAGAAATTGAAAGGATACCCATCAGTAGGGAATGGCTGAAGAAGTTGTGGCATAAGATTGTGCTATAAAAAATGAAGAAGAAGAGTATTCTGGGAAGATGGTGGAGTAGGTAAAAAAATTCCAAACTCTCAAGATTTCCCCCCACAAAAGATATGAAATAGGGGCGGCTAGGTGGTGCAGTGAATAGAGCACTGGCCCTGGAGTCAGGAGTACTTGAGTTCAAATCCGGCCTCAGACACTTAACATACACACACACACACAAACCAGCTGTGTGACCTTGGGCAAGTCACTTAACCCCAATTGCCCTCCAAAAAGCAAAAAAAAAAAAGATATGAACTAGCACCTCAGGGAAAATACTGAGTGGCAAAAATAAATAAGAGTAGGGGCAGAATAGGGATCATCCTGGGACAGTTGGAGAAGATCTGATGAAAAGTTCCAGAACCAGGTTTGGTCCATGTGAAGAGTAAACACCTCCAGGCTAAATCCTAAGTTCACTTAACTAAGTGGTGAGCCTTGGGGTTGGCTATATTGGGAGGCTGCCTACAACCCAGCAGCAAGAACTTTTATCCCCAGAACAGTGAAGGGTGTTGGGCATCTGAGCTGGAAAAATTGAGGGAACGTCTGTTGACAAGGATCGCCAAACCCAACTGTGCTGCAAATGCTGTGAGAAGGAACCGGAACACACCTGGTGAGTTCAGAAGCAGTGGTGCAGGACACCACTGGCTGTGGGCACTTACAGGAGGTTGAAGGTCTTAGTTTCAGTTCCAGGCCAGAGGGGAGAACCAAAGGAGGATCTAAATCAGCCAGAGGCACCATTCCCCATCCTCCAGGACCAGAGATGATTACAAAAACTAATCTACTATAATTTTTTTTTTAAATGCACAGGCAAAGGAGAAAGAATCTAACCATAGAGAGTTACTATGGGAATAGAGAAGACCAGAGTTTATCTTCAGAGGAGGATACTGAAGCAAAGAAACCCTCTCCTACCCCAAAGAGTAATGTCAAATGATCATCTGCTCAAAAAGAAATCATAGAAGAACTTTAAAAAGACTTTAAAAATCAAATAAGAGAGACCGAGGAAAAACTAAAAACAAACAAACGAAAAACAAACAAGACAAGAAACAAGAAGGTTATGAAAAGAACTTTAATCAGCTGGAAAAAAAAGATCTAGGGGTGGCTAGATGGTGCAGTAAATAGAGCACTGGCCCTGGAGTCAGGAGGACTTGAGTTCAAATCTGGCCTCAGACATTTGATACTTACTAGCCGTGTGAACCTGGGCAAGTCACTTGACTCTAATTGCCCTCCAAAAAAAAAAAGATTTAGAATCTTAAGGAAGAAAACTACTCTTTGAAAATAAGAATTGGGCAAGGTGAAGCCAGTGGAGTTGTAAGGAATGAAGAATTTTTTTTTGAAAATATATTTTAAAATGAAAAAAAATTATTAAAAAATGAAAAAATAGAAGAGAACGTGAAACATTTCATAAGAAAAACAACTAATTTGGAGAACAGATTAAGAACAAAAAGCAAGAATAATCAGACTACCTGAAAGCTATGATCAAAAAAAAGAATCTTGTCACAAGAAATAATTAAATAAAATTGTCCTGAACACTAGAACAAGAGGGAACAGTAGAAATAGGAAAAAATCTACCAATCTACTGCGAGCCGCTCAATGTCCAGAACTAAGACTGGTCAGAGAAGTGAATGAGAATGAACCAGGCCATGTAGGTAGTTCAAGGAAGATCTCCGTTTATTGATTTTCTGGACAAAGTTTTTATAGAGCAATGAGACAAAAGAAAATGTAACTCGAGTATTCTTTTCCCTATTAGAACAGGAGGTTCAGGTAGTGTATCAATATCCTGGATGTAACAAGATGTCTCTAATCTAATAAGGATTTAACATCTAGGTGACTAAAATCTTAGGGTAGAGCCTTTGATCAATAGTTGGATAATTCCTTTCATATGCAGCTGTCACAAAGGATACTTTTGGGAGCTGACTTCAAAGAAGAAACCAGGTCACCAAAAGTATCTTTTTTTGGAGCAGACCACCAGGAAATTATTTGAGTACAGTATTGAGTATTTTGGCTCTCCACATCAATCACCACCTGAAAAAGATCCTATGAGGAAAATCCAGAGGAATCTTATAGGCAAATTCTGAAATCCCCAATTTAAGAATAAAATATTACAAGCAGTAAGAAAAAAAAAAACAATTTAAATATGGGAGTGCCATAATTAGAATAATACAAGACCTAGGAGTGGAGACACTGAAAGACCACAAGTTTTGGAACACTATATATTGAAGAGCACTGGGGTTGTAACCAAAAAATATCATACAACACAAAGCTGAGCATATTCCTGAATGGGAAAAAAAAAATGGACCTTTCACTAACCCTCAGACTTTCAGGACTTTGTTAAAAAATAAAACAAGACAAAACAAACAAACTAAAAAGTCTCTACCAAACAAACCCTTAACTTATTAGAAGATTTGACATGCATGAGCTAAGAGAAATATAAGGGACATCCCAAAGACGAATATCAAGAATATCAAGGAACTTAATAAGAACAGACTGTTTATCTTTTATGTGTGTAAAATTTTAAATGTATAATTAAAATTCTTATTAGCAATTAGGTAGTTCATAAAAAAGATTGAGGTAGACCTGAGTATGATATGACTTTAAAAAGTAAAGCCATTTAGGAACAGCTAAAAAGAGTAATTATTTTACACAAATGAGATGCAAGAGGAAGAGTCAATGTAGAGGAATTATATGGGAAAAGAGGACTGTTAGTTCTGGAAACCTACTTTCATTGAGAATGAGTTCAATGTCTGTCTGTCTATCTATGTATCTATGTATCTATGTATCTATCTATCTATGTATCTATCTATCTATTTATCTATCTAAAGAGCATGAAAGTCTTCTAAATTCAGAAAGAAATAAAATGCTAAGAGGATGGGGGGAGGATAAGGGAGAAATCACGAGAAGGGAGGGTGAGGGAATAGATTAAAGGGGGGGTATAGAAGGGTATTTAGATTTATGGGAATGGGAGATTAAGTGAGGGATCCTTGGAGGGGGATTGGTTAAATAATAGGAGGACAAAGTCAAAGTTAGAAGTAACGTAGAAGAATTAGGAAGAATAGGAAGGAAATAAGAGATATGTACAAATGTGAAAACAAACATCAGAAGTAGAATTTGTTAGGGAAAGTATATGTCTATGTATGTGTGTATGTATGTATATGTATGTATGTATATATATATATCTTTACCTGTATTAAATATACCCATACTTAATTGTAGCCTTTGGGGGAGGGAAGTGGGAAGGAGGGGGGAAAAGAACAAAGTAAAAAGTGCACAGCAGAGAACAAAATAAGACACATAGCACCAAAGAAAAGATGGTCAGCTCTCAACACAATGTGTAGTATTTATTATATAGGCTTTCTAATTTTGAATCCTCTCTTCTGCTGTGCACATGACATGTTTTTTCCCCTTTTCTTATTTAGTATTTGTTTCAGTATTTAAGTTTATAATAAGTTTCTTTTTCTTTTCTTATTGTGTATTTGTTTTAGTAATAAAAAAAAAGAATTAAAAGAAAGAAGGAAAAAAAGAAAGTAAAAAAAAAAAATGAAGGGCAGACTGATTTCAGAAAAAAAACCTAAGAAATTTTATATGAACTGATACCAACTGGTTAGCAGAACCCAGATAACATTGTACAGTATAAAAGCAACATTTTAAAGATAACTACGAAAGACTTACCTACTCTAATTAAGACCATGATCCAAGACAAATCCAAAGACTCAAGCATTGCCCACCATCCCACCCCCCATCTATTTTCCCTTCTACTATGAATGTTTTTCCTTGAAAGCCTCTTTTATGTAGAAACAAATTTTCCCCATACCAACTTCCTCTTCACCCTTTTCCCACTGCATCCCTCTTTCTCACCCCCTCTTTTATTTGAGAACAAATTTTCCTCATTCTACCTCTCTCTTACCCCTTCTCCCAGTACATCCTTCTTTCTTACCCTTTCTTTTTTTTTTTTTGATCAACCCAACATAATGAACTCACATTCTTTTTTCTTTGTACAATCCTTCTAAATGTCTAATAATGACAAAGTTATTAGGAGTTGCAGGGTATATTCTTCCAATATAGAAATGAGTTTTGTGTTTGCATATAAATTTTGGGAGAAAGATCTAATAGTAGTATTGCTGGATCAAAAAATAAAGCACAATTCTATAGCCCTTTGGGCATAATTCTAAATTGCTCTCTAGAATGATTGGATCACAATTCCACCAATATACGTTAGTGACCCAATTATCTCACATCCCCTCCAACATTTATCATTTTCCTTTTTTATCATATTATTACATCTGATAGGTGTGAGATGGTACCTTATAGTTGTTCTAATTTGTATTTCTCTAATCAGTAGTGATTTAGAGCATTTTTATATGACTATAAAGAACTTTGATTATTTCTTCTGAAAACTGCCTATTTATATCCTGTGACCACTTATCAATTGGGGAATGACTTGAATTCTTATAAATTTGGCTCAGTTCTCTATATGTTTGAGAAATGAGGCCTTTATCAGAGAAACTTGCTGCAAAATTTCCCCCAGTGTTCTGCTTTCCTTCTAATCTTGGCTACATTGGATTTATTTGTGCAAAACCTTTTTAATTCAAGGCAATGAAAACCATCCATTTTAAATCCTGTAATGCCTTCTTCCTCCTACCAAGTTCTGATTTTTAAGGAGTAATTTTCTTTGGTGAGCTTTTCTACTTTTTTTTCCCCTTCTGGTCAATTCTGCTTCTTAAGGAGCTCTTTTCTTTGGTGAATGATTGTGCCTCTTTTACCATTTGGCTAATTCTGTTTTTTAAGGTGTTATTTTCTTTATTATTTTTGGATCTCTTTTACTACACTGTTAATTCTCTTTTCATAACTTTCTTGTGTCACTGTCCTTTCTTTTCCCAATTTTTCTTCTATTACTCTTATCTCTTTAACTCTTCCAGGACATCTTGGTTTCTTGGGTCCAATTAGCATTTTTCCTTGAGTCTTTGCTCATAACCTTTTTCAAATTTTTATCTTTCTCCAAGTTTATATCTTGGTCTCCATTGCCACCACAGTAGCTTTTTTGTGATCTTTTTTCTTTTTTTTTTAAAAAATGATATGTTTATTTTTAGTTTACAATATTCATTTCCACAAGATTTTGAGTCAGAAATTTTCTCCCTGTCTGTCCCCTACCCACCACCCACAAAACAGTTATCCCACCAAACACCCTCTCCTCCAATCTACTCTCTCCTATATGCTCCCCCATTCCCTCTCTGACTTTCCAGTAGGACAAGATGGATCGCCATATCCCAATGCCTATATATCTTATTTCCCAGGTGCATGTAAATAATAATAATAATAAATAATTTTTTAAACATTTGATTTTAAAACTTTGAATTCCAGATTCTTTCCCTTCTTCCCTCATCACTCATCCTTACTGTGAAGATAACAATTCAATATAGGTTGTACATGTGTAGTTATGCAAAACATTTCCATAGTGGATATA
>CM053591.1:36269773-36326858 GCA_028646515.1 Pseudochirops corinnae | reverse complement strand
TGACTATTGTGATCAAAATTTTCCTTCCTAGTAATTAGTTTTACCATATATTAAAGAATAGATGCCTTTGCATAAAATGATGGAATAAGAATAATTCCTCAAAACTTTATAATGAAGTTCATCTAAATATCTAGAATGATTCAAATTTAAGTAGTAAATATTTAGCATTTAGCACATTTGGATATTGTCACATAATAAAATAATTCATAGTAAAAATTAAGAAAATTTCTCAAAGTCATACTAAATGTATGGAAGAATTAGAAATTGTATCCAGTAGTTATGACTCAAAATGTCTGTTTTCTAATGATGGACTATCTACAACAATTTTTTTTTTAACTTGTTGACGGTCCCTGATTACAAAAGTACCAAATATGTTTGTTTCTTCATGGGAGGTCTGGTTTCCATGGGGACCAACTCAACCTCATCTGCTGTTTTGCAGAACATACTACATGCACCACCCCCAGTTTGGCAGGGCCAAACAGTGGCTCAACACAGCTACCTTGGCAAGTACATAATGCTGTGTATACAATCTCCCCTTCACTCTCCACCCCCCTCAAACAACAGAGCTTGGTGGAAAGTTGAGGTGGTTTCAAGGATGCACAGCTCTGCCTCCCACTTTCAAGTTACATCACTTACAATGCTCTTTGAAACCAGAACATTCTACATGATTCTAATAAACATCCACCATGTGTCACAACATTTTCTCAAGTTAAGTGTCAAGTTATTTGGCAAAACAAATAGGTGCTATTTTTTTTTAATGTTTCGCATATCTTTATTATAAGCACTCACTTATTTCATCACAGGGTATCTATGATATAAATTGTCTCAATACCTATTGCTATCCTTGTATACATTTGCATAGTCTCTGAAGTTCCAGATGTTAACAATTATTATTCCAAAGATTGTCTACATTTTTTTTTAATTTTGAGTATTGTATATGTTCCATCTAATAGCTAATTATGTGATAAGATTTCAGGTCAAAATTATGACATTTTAATACTCTTAACCTAGAGAGTAACAAAGACCAAATAAACTGGGCCAAAACACATGGAAGGTAGTTTAGAATTTAAGACATCAACAATGAATATATCTTGTGTCAACACTCAAATGGACATTATGTATATTTTTTATTCATTTCTATTTAGCCTACAGAAAATTTAGAGCTTACCTAATATCTACCTTATACTTTTTAAAGGGTAGTCATATAGAGGAGAGATAGATCTAGTCTGTGCTACTTCAGAGGGCAGAACTAGGAAGTTACCAGGAGGAAGATTTCAGTTTAATATAAGAAAGAACTTAACAATTAGAGCTACTGAACAATTCCTTTGATTCACTAGAAGTCTTCTTTAAGAGGTTGAATGACAATTTGTCAAAAGCACTGGCCGTGGGTTAAGAATGGGAATTGTAGATTGAGAGTAAAGTTGGAATAGACTAACTTTATGACCCCTTCTGACTCTATGTTCTATGATTTTTTTAAGGAAAAGTTCCATTTTAACTGACTTAGGGCAAAAGATCAATATCCATTATACCTTGCTTTTAAGAGTCCCTGTATGTTTCATTAATTCATGGAGATTGTAGAGTATAAGTCTATATCATAAGATATTAATATATCTTTTCTTTAGATAGCCTTATTTTAGGAGATTTAGTTCAAATCACTTAGTTGGTCATTGTTAGCAATGTTTTAGGTAATATCAAGAAAAGGAAGTGCCATATAAAATGAGCAAAGTAATCAAGCACTTCAGTATTCAGATTGAGAATATCTAGAATTCTTTTGAAATTATTAATTATATATTAAAATACACACTTAAATGGATGTCACATATTTTGAAGAACATATCTAAAATATTGCCATCCATATAGACATAGGTGTGTGTGTGTGTGTGTGTGTGTGTGTGAGAGAGAGAGAGAGAGAGAGAGAGAGAGACAGAGACAGAGACAGAGAGAGAGAGAAAGGAGGAGAGAAAAGGGGAGAGAGAGAGAGAGAAAGAGAGAGAGAGAGAGAGAGAGAAATGAAGGTCAAAGAGAGGGAGTGGATCAAGAAAGGGATTTTTGAAGTAATTTATGGTCAGTGCCACTTAAGTGTGATGGGGGAAAAGTAAGTACCTTTCATCTGGAATTGTAATAAATGTCATTCAATTTAGTTTGAAGATAGAAAATTTGTAGACATTTGGGTGTGTGGGTGCCATTCAGTCCAATCTTGGGCAGCTGAAATGGCTAAATATCACCCATATGGCAAACAGCTTGATACGCCCAGTAAAAAGATAAAGGTGTTGGCATTGAACATGTAAAGGAAGCTTTGTTATTTTTACTCATTGAGGTGATAAAAGTGCCCAGCTCCTCTGGTGTTCTTCCCACCCACCCCCCACCAGAAAATAGTATTGATAGAATCAGTTTCTTTCCCAATACTCTTTGATCTGTGCCAGAACAATTTAGATAGTTGCTTTAGAGACTGATTTGAAAGGCGAATTTCCAAAATTTTGAAGGTCAAAATTTATATTCTCTATACCAAGAAGTTAAGGAAAATTAGTGAATAGCTTTTTAGCTCCCAGCTGGCCAGTTCCAGTTGCACCACTCAGACCCGCCCTTCCCCTACCCTCTCCTCCTGTCCTCTCCCCTTCCCTCCTCTCTTCCCTTACCTAAGAGTGTTTGTTCTCCCTGAAGGTAAATTTTGATTCCTGAAAGCTTGGAAGTTAATTTCAGGTTTGCTGGTTAGATTTCTCTCTCAAAGATAAAACCTTAAACCCAATTCATTCTGGATTTCATGAATTGGACAGCAATAGGTTCCTACCTAACCACCACTTAATGGCTATTTTTTTGGATCCTCCTGGCTCAGAGCAAATGTAAATCGTAACTTTTTCTCTTTCGACTTGCAACCATGAGGGTCTTCCCCTCCCAATTTGATTTTTTTTTCATTAAAGGAGCCATCCCTTGACTCACTTCTTAAAGAGGGCTATTCACTGAATTGGCATTTCCTCACTCAAAGTGAAAACCTAAGTTTTTAAAAGGGCCAAGGCCTCCTACTGCATCCTGAGCCATTTCCAGTTGTTCTGACCAATATCTAGTCACTGGACCCAGATGGATCTGGAGGAGAAAGTAAGGCTGATGACTTTGTACAGCCCTCCCTCATTCAAATCAAAGTCAGTTGCAAGTCATGTCATCATCTCCCTGATGTCATGGTCCTCTTTGAGAATGAAGAACAAACCACACACCCACAGGTGCATTGGGTACTAAGGAAATGAGAATATTGGTAAAGAGATAACCCATGGAACCGAGACCTTGTCTATGTATGACACCTATTTTTTTTAAAGTTTGTACAGCAATTCATAAAATAACAAGACTAAATGAAACTTTTAATAGGCATTGATTAAAGACACATTTTCTACAGAGAACAGAATTAAGTGAAGATTTGTCAATGAGAATTTGAGAATACCAAGAAGTTTCATGTGTCATTATAGAGAAGTGACTTATCAAAGTGAAAAAGAATACCCGAAAGACCCCACTAAACATAGTGAGTTTTTTTTTAATTGTACCACAAAATGATGCATGTATTTCAGTTCACACAACAAACAAATCTTCAAAATTCAAAATTCACATGTTTAAAGTTCAACTCTTGTGTTTTTCCTTCATTTTCAAAGAAGAGCATGCTATCAGGGAAATGATGACATGACTTGCAGTGACTTTGATTTGAGTGAGTGAGGGCTATGCAAGGTCACCAGCCTCACTTTCACCTCCAGAGCCATCTGGATACAGTGACCAGATATTCATCAGAATGACTGGATATGACCCAGGATGCAAAGAGTGACCCTGACCTTTTCATGTACTCACTTAGAATGAAGCAATGCCCATTCAGGAAGGAAGGAAGGAAGGAAGGAAGGAAAGAAAGAAAGAAGAAAGGAATGAATCTAGCCAGTAAATCCAAAGTTAAGTGGGAAGCTTCTAGTCATCAAAATTTGCCTTCCTTTGGACAGGAGAAGGAGGAGAGGAAGAAGGAGTGGATGAGCTGAGTTGCCCAACTAGCTGGGTCCCCATTCAGGCAGGTTGTGTTGGTCCTGCTGATTGATCATATGAAGTGAGCCTTCTTATCATATGTGATCCAGAACAATATACAAAAAGCAAGGTTCTTTTTAGTTTTCCCTTTCCCTGAAGTGCTATTTCAAAAGTTTTTGATTCCTTTTATTTTTGTATTATATTACTTTTTTTTAACATATTCTGCTCCCCTCATTTAGTCTCATCCTTTATCATTTGCATATATGTATATACACACATGTACTTTGCACTGTTAACATTTTAAAAGATTTATACTAGGATTCTTCCTACATTCCTGACATTTCCAATTCATTTTTTTTTAATTAAGCATACACTGTTTGCAGGGAATTGTTCTGGGTGTTGGAATAAAATATTTAGATAGGACATTGTCTTCTCCCTCATGGAGTTTAGAGTCAGAGATATAAGACACAAACATAAATGACTATAATACAAAATCATAAAAAGATAAATGCTTTAGGGTCCCCTACAAAAGTTCCACTCTGATGCTTCATCATGGCATCAAGATGACTCATAATTGTTAAAAGTAGCAGATTCTAGACTCTGCTAAGTTTATGGTGCTAGAAAGACTTAAATTAGTCTTGGTGATAGACAAGGTCTGTTTTAAGAGGGCTAGCCTATCTATATAGGCAGATACTCACTATTAGTCAATTGATCATTCAATGACAGATTCTTTGCTCATGGCAATCCATGAAACAAACAGAAATACATAATGGCATTCACTCCTCTGGGGTCCTCTTGTATTTCCAATGATGGTATCAGATTGACAAAAGGAGGTGGGAAAAGGTTAAACAGATACCATAGTCTTTAAACTGTCTATAAAATTTGTACATTGCTGCTTTAAATATGATATTTTTGTCCAATGATCAAGAAGCTCTTATGCTACTAGAAAAAAATGAATCAAGTCATATGAGGAAAAGTTTATAGATTTAGAATTGGAAGGGACTTTAGAAACCATCCAACACAATAAATTTTGTATTTGAGAAAACTAAGATCCCAAGAGTTTGTGAATCCCAAGTAAGTGGCAAAAGTAACATTTGAAGTTCCTTGCTCTGATTCTAAATGGATTAATATGCCTGAAATATAGTAGAACCTTAATACATGTTTGTTATTGATTGTTTCTACTAATGCTATATTGAATATTGACAGGAAGGTGCAACTAAATCAAAATATAACCTGAAGCTTTTCTTTGGAGTGTTAAATAAAGAAGTTGACAAAATTCATTTCATTATGTGCTCGAAGGCAAGAAGAAACATCATTTCATGGGAGACTCTGCTCATCTTATTGAATAGTGATCATGATGACCACAAGCAAAGAGACTATCAAAGTTAATTAGAATTTATGCACTAACATCTATGATGTTAGGAGGCACAGATGGATTAAATTACTATTTGTATATAAATAATTCTCAGATCCATTTATCTAGCCCTAACCTTACTTCCAGCATGTAGATATATATCTCTACCTACCAATCAGAAACATCATACTAGAATTAGATTTAGATAGCATCAACTCAAAATGTCCAAAATTTAACTCATAGCCTATTCTCAAACTTCCCCTTCTTCCCATCTTTCCTATTACTGTTCTTTTTTTTTTTTTTTTTGCAGGGGGGAAGGAAGGGCAATTGGGGTTAAGTGACTTGCCCAAGGTCATGTCTGAGGCTGGATTTGAATTCAGGTCCTCCTGATTCTAGGATTGCTGCTCTATTCACTGCACCACCTCACTGCCCTCTTATTACTGTTAAAAGCACTAGCATTCTTTGAATCACCAGGCTCAAAACCTAGGTGTCATCCTCAACTCTTCACTCTCACCTCCTCCTCATTGTCCAATTTGTTATTAAGTTCTGTTGATTCTACCTCTGCAACAGCTCTCATATATGTTTAATTCTTTGTGTTCACATAGGTATCACCCTGGTGTAGGTGCTCATCACCTTCCCCCTAAATAATAACTTCACTAGCCTTCTGTTTGATCTCTCTTCCTCAAGCCTCTCTCCACTCCAGTCTATCCTCCACTCATCTGACAAAGTGATCTTCCTGAAGCACAGATTGGACCACTTCATACACCCCACACTCAATAAACTGTAATGATTTTCTATTACTTCCAGGATCCAATATAAAATTCATTGTTTGGCTTGTATAGCTGTTCATAATCTGACCCTTGCTACCTTCCAGTCTTATACTTTACTCTTGATCACCTTCTCTTTGATACTATGTGCCTTTTCACATTTTAAATGTGAAATGTCCCCAGTGACTGAAATGTTACCATCATCTTCTTTGCCACTTGGCTTTTTCTCACTTTCCACTTAGGCTCAAATTCCAACTTCTACAAAAGTCCTTTCCAGGTCCCTGTAATAGCAACCACACTAGCACACAGGGTGGGCTGGTAGCATAGGTTCTTTGATCTGTTTTTCTGAAGGAAAGACAGCTTTAAAGGGGTTACGATCTTACTTTAATTAAACAATGAGAAAGATATATAAGTAGAGAGAATTGAGCATCCAAGAAAGAATTCAGTAGACAAGGCTCCATAGGTGCCTAATTACCAGACTAGGGAGCACCAACATCTGGGTTCACAAAGCTAGAGGGCTCCTTAACAATGGCTACCCAGAGTCTCGTCTGGCCAAATCACAAAGAAACATTCTTCCCATGATATATAATGTATATGATATATATATGTGTGTGATATGTATATAATGTATATGATATATACATTCTTCCCATATATATATATATATATATATATATATAAAAAACTGGAAATATCTGACCATATTTGTAAATACATGAGAAAACACAAAGAAGACAAAATTAAAGATGCATGAGGGAGAATTGATTTCTGAAACAAGCCTCTGGAGGAAGCAAACTGGAAAAGATCAAGGTTAAATGTAAAGGGATAAGCCTTTGGGAGGAATAGCAATACTACTTCTGTGACCAAAGAGAAGAAGAAAATGAGTCATGATTCTGAAATTTTTTTAATGTAGGTAGGTACCTAAAATATGACACCTTAGCATAAAATATTTGAGAATTCACTAGCTCACTAATTCATGGTGAAACTTATATTTTTATTCAAGTTCAATGTAAGTTTCGAATTCCATCACATCTATTTATTCACTTATTTGTTTGTCTATTTCTCTATTTGTGTTTGTATGTTTTTTTGCTTACTTATGTAGTCATTCATTCATTCATTTGCTAGTTCATTAGATAGAGCTATCTATCCATTATTTGTTTATTTGATCGTACATTTAATACTGGTTCAGGTTGAAAGTGTTTACAGCACTGATTGTTCTGGGACCTTTTACCTGCTTATTTCTGACCTAGGCTAGTTCTTTCCTTCCTAAAGATCTTAGTGGCCTTCCATTTCTGGGGACTCACTATATTGATGTAGACTTAGTGTGGATCCTAGCACACATAGATTAGCACAATGCAACTCAGAATTTACAAGCTCAAGTAATCTAGCATCCTCAGCCTTCCCCCCACCCCCTACCCCTCTGAAGGGATTACAGGTGCAAGCCACAATTACTAGCCCCATTAAAGTCTTATATCTAGTGGAAAGTTGTGCTAGCCTAATGACTCATTTTATTCCTTACAAGCAGCTGGAAATCAATTAACCAAGCAACAAGTATCTGTAAAGTGCCCACTATGGACCAGGCATTATTATTCTAGGCATTATGGATACAAGTACAAAGATAAAATAAAACCTACTTACTCTATTATTCTACCTATTCTAATGCTCGTGACCACAACTTGTTCCCTTCCTCTTTTTCTCTCTCTGTCTCTCTCTCTCTGTGTCCCTTCCTCTCTTCCTCTCACCCCCCTCTGTGTGTATGTGTGTGTGTGTGTGTGTGTGTGACACACACATACTCACATATGCACCCACATACACATATATAATATATACAGAGAGAAGAAATATAAATCGAATAAATATAAACATGAATGAATGAGAACCCAGACCTTAGATCATGCTCTGCATGGAAACAATGCCCATAGAGGCTTTAGGAGTCTACTTCTGAAAACTCACAGTAGAAGGGCTCTTTTTTTCCCTACTTCAGAGCACAAGAATATGTCTTTTGTTTCTCCTTTAATTACTGCATTGTCACTAAAAGTCTTTTAATTGGATGCCGATTCTAAATTATGTGTGTACACAAAATGTTTGAATAAATGAATTCTCATCCTCTCTTTTCCTGGATGGTTTTTAAGGAAGAGCTCCTGTGAGCTGCCCAATTGTCACAGGGCCATCCCATTCAGCCATCATGTGGACATGAACACATGGAACAACTCTTTCTTCTGTCCCTGTGTTTCTATTCTTTTCTGATTTCAGGCAAATGAGCATGGAACAAATGGAACAAACCAGGTTACAACTCTGTGAACTCTAAAATATCAGAAAATCTACCAGAGGTCACCTCTTTAATTAGAGCCAATAACAACAGTAGTAGAGTCTGGTGAGGAATTAGCCTTGAAGAATGATGTCTTTGAACTAGCCCAGCAGCACTTCCACCCTGAAGTCAATACATCCTGATCTGGAAGCAAGGAGTGACCCTTCCAGTAGCTTTGCCACATTGAGAAATGAATTTGATAAGGAAAATGGTTTGAAATAACCACTTTAAATTTGAATCATTCTCTCCAAGTCAGTGAATCAATAAACATTTATTAAGAGCCTACTATTTGCCAGATGCTGTGCTAAGCACTGGGGATACAAATATTTAAAAAGAAAAACAATCCATGTAACTAACCTTGGTACTTCACACCTTATCAGTACCTTCTGCCTCTTTGATTGGAAGGTGGGGCCATTAACTCCTAGATATCCAGCTAAGGAAGAGGCCTAGGACAACTATCTTCTCATTTCCTACCCAACTGCACTCCTTTTGGACCTCTTTGACAGGTACCTTTCCTCTACCCATTTTAAGTTTTCTTTTGCATATTGTCTTCTCCCTATCAACTGTAATCTTTAGGCAGAGACTCCTTTTAAATATTTGTATCTCCATTGCTTGGTATTGAACTGCTTTACATAAACTCTGGAAGACACTCTTCCAATCTCACTCAAACAGGTTGAATCCCAAGAGCTTATATAGCTCTGTCTCTCCCTGCAAAGTTCTAGGGGTTAGAAATATCTAATACAGTACTATTATTTATAAGGTCTCATCTGGTGTATGTCTTCCTAGTATAATTTAGCCTATTAACATTTCCCCAATATCATTAATATATTAATATCTCTTAGTTTTTACAAAGAGATAAACATGGAGAAGATATTGGAAATAACAAAATACAATCATATCCTGAATGTTAATCACACTTTCCCTTCTATAAACCTTCATCCTTATTTTCCTACCCAGGTCTTGAACTTTTGTATTTTTTTTTATTTCTCCATTTTGCTCCCAAGGAACCCCATCATTGGTAAATTTCATTATCCTACAAAACATCTATTCTTAACCTAAGTGACCCTTCACTCATCTCCAATGGACAAAATGACATTCCCCTTTCAAGGCAAGAACTTTGCCTTTACTAACCAACAGTTGCATCATTATGCATCTAACTGCCCATACCTGGTGTCCAACCTCCCAGGAGATATGTCTGTGATAAATCAGTGCTACCCTGAAAAGAGGAAAAGTTCTCTTGTCCAGTGGTTTCTTGAATCCAGTCTCCCAGATTTGCTTGATACTTGACTCTTTCTGAATATAGTTGGCTGACCCTCTCCAATACTTCCTTCCCCAGAAGAATTACTTTGACTTTCTAGATTCTTGTCCCTCAAAAAGCTACATATGCCCTGGAAAGACGCCTCAATTGACAGACTTACTTTCCTTTAGAATGTCTTTGGGAACACCTTCCTAGAAAGGCCTTAGTGGACAAAGGGGTGGTATTGTTGGGAGGCATCTTGTTTTCATAATAGCATGAGAAACATGAAATAATTGCTATAGAACTATAGATGGGTGTGAATCTACCTGGAAGAAAGAGATCCTTTAATTGACTTGGTGGTAATTCTGAATTACTTAATGAGGGTGAAAGAGTACTTATGAAGTTACTATGGAAAAAGGGAACAGTCCTCTCCCTCCCCAAGACCTCTAAGGAGACTAAGATTTTGTATCATTTGCAAATGTAAATGTATAAATGTAGCTCTTAGGAAGGAAAGAGGTTTTGCCCAGTGACCCAAGGAATACTGAGTAAATAATGCAGGGAAAGAGAGACTTTCTAGTAACTTAGATCCCTGGACAGGTTACATGTAAGTAACTTATGACCTCTTAGTCATTTTACTACATATGACCCCATATAGTATGAAGAATTAATTGTTCACTGTGCCAGAAGTATCTATCCATTGGCTCAAATATTCCAAGATCTGTACCTACTCATCATTACTACTTCAGATAATGAGAAGAAATCTGTGATTTTTTCCAGGAGTGTCATCATCTGTGCTCTGACTGATATCCTCGATGCTTCTCTGGTTCATCATCACAACCTTGCTTTAAAAGAATCACTGTGAACTGTATCACCTATGATGTGACATCACTCATCACATTTCCCATTAACTGCTCTGCTTGTTTACACATCGTGTTTTCCCTAGAATAAAGTCGCTATCTGAAATCTCATCATCATGGAGATTGATTCAGCTTTGATATGCAACACTTGCTCAGCATCTTCAGTTGCTTTTCTTGTCTGACTGGAGGACTGGAGAGTGGAGCAATAAAACTCTTCCCAAAGCTTTCCTTTATAGAGGGCTCAGAATTTTCAAGCAAATTTTATTTACCATCAACTGCTTTGCTTGGTTTCAACTCTATAGAACATCATATCTCTGTACTAGGCACACTCTAGCACCTCTCCTCTTTGGTGGGTGAAAGGCAAAACAACTGAGGAAAACAAAGGTTTGATCTTCTGAACATATTGATTTATTAAGCAATGTGTGGCAATTACCCAACATTTAGAACCAATCATCCTCAGCTTAGGTCCAGACCCCAAATACAGTGGGGAGAGAGACTATTATACATTAACAACAATTAATCCAATAAGACCAATTAATTAAAAGGAAACAGTACAATATTAGATAATCTAATTTTTAATTGGAGGAAAGATTAGGTACTTTCCAAGTTCACAGGGAGAGAATGAACAGGTGTAATTCCCTGAATTCAGAAAAAGAGGTGTTTCACTCCCCCCAAGTACCTATAAACAATCAAAAGAACATGGAAACAATAACTGATTGATCTGTATGTGGATAATTTTTGACAAGATAAATAGGTTGCTTGAGATGAACACTTATGAGAAAACTCTTTGCCTCATTCTTTGGATCTGAGTTTCTAGCATAACCTAGGTCTTTAGTTAATTGTCTCTTAATAGCAGGTAGAGGTGGTCCAGCTTCCCCGTCACAGAGGGTTACATTCTAACAATGCAGTAAGATTTTCTCTCAATTCCCACAATTGAATGAAATTTTCTCACAAAACAGAAGTTTTTCTGGACTCAAAATTGAAAAGAAAATAAGCTAGCTCTTGAATTGTATCACCAGATGGAGTCAGTGTGGTTCACTCAATTCCCACAATTAACCATCTGCTGTAGTCTTGTGCCATTAGATTGTAAGCTCCTTGAGGACTTTCTGGATATAGTTGTCTAGTCCTCTGCAATCCTTTCCCCAGAAGAGTTACCTTGGCTTTCAAGGTTCTTGTCCCTCAAAAAGCTACATATACACTGGAAAGATACCAAATGTCCCCCTCAATTGACAGGCTTACTTTCCTTTCAGATGTCTTTGGGAACTCCTTCTTAGAAAGGTCTTAGAGGACAAAAGGGTAATATTGTTGGGAGGCATCTTGCTTTCATAACAGCATGAGGAAGGTGAAATAATTGCTATAGAGCTATAAGTGGATGTGAATCTACCTGAAAGAAAGGAGATCCTTTAGTTGACTTTCTCTCCCTTTGTATTCTCAGTGCTTTGCACAAAACCTGACACATAATAGTCCCTTAATAAATGTTTATTGACTAGTGACTGACATGTTATGAATATGAATATGAATTCTGAATAGAATATGAAACTTGAGACTTGATCTTTCTGAAGGAACAAGAAAAGGCTTAGAATTTCTGGCTTTTATAAACCTCCACATTTTTGTTTTGTTTGTGTTTCCTGTTTTTTCTCAGTACTAACAATGTTAGGAGGACTCTCCAGTAAAAGACCTGAGACTAGGTCATTTTGAACAGAGGAGGAAGGGTCTAGGATTGCTGGCTTCTTTTCTGCTCCATATTTTAAATTTTGTTTTGTTTTGTTTCCCCCTCCCCCTTTAGTACTGTCCATGCTGGGTGACCTGTTCAGTAAAAGTCCAATAAGAATTTCAATTGTCGAAAGTCCTGAGAAGATACTTAGGGATTTGCCATGGAGGGGGATTATGTTACAAGGTGAAGTTGCCCCTAGGACTTGATTGGCCTCAGCTTTCTGATGTAGCTTCCTTCCCCACCCTTCAGTCAATATGGAGGAGACCCAGGGCAAAGCTTTCTCTAGGCCAATCAAGCCAACCTTATTGGTCCTGGTTTCCTGACGTGACTTCTGGGTTATTTAGGGGCATAAAAAGTCTTAGCCGCATAGATTTGCGGCTTCTCAGACATGGTGGGTACCATGTGAGTTGCCAAACCCTGATGACATAGTGGCCAGATGTACTTCCAGGTGAAGATGAAAGGAGTTTTGCCAAGGGAAACTTAGTGTCCCTATATTTTTTTTTTGCATATTTTTGCTGTGTTAAAGGCAAAGTAAATTTTTTTTGTTAAATGTTCAAAAATTTGCAAATGCCTCATTTTATCCCAACCTTGCGCCTGAACTAAGAGGGTGCTAGTTTTAAAGCTATTATTAGCTCTATTTTCTATATTTCTATATATGTGATCTATATTTATATTTATATCTACAACTATCAGTAAGTCATTTTAATATGGCCAATTAAGCCACTGGGATTTGATGAGGTTACCCAGATAGAGAGTGTAGTAGAAGAGGTGATGGCCTATGACAGAATCTTGTGATATTCATAATGATCCAACAAAGGAGATTAAGAAGTGGTCAGTCCTGTAACAAGAGAACCAAGAGAGAGTAATGTTATAATAAAAAAAAAACAGGGAAAGAATATCTAGGAGGAGAGGGTAGTCAGAAATTTCAGATGCAGAAGATAGGTTCAGAAGATGAGTGAGAGAAGACCATAAATTAGATTTGGTCATTAAGATATCATTGACAACTTTGGAGAGAAAAGTTTCACTTGTATGTATCATATCAGAAACCAAACTGTATAGGGTGGAGTGTGTGAGAGAAAAACAAATAAAGACAGAGAGTACAGCAATTTTTTCAAGGAGTTTGGTTAGGAAAGGGAAGAAAGCAATAGAATAATAGTTTGGGGAGACAATCATCCTAGGGAAGTATTTTGTTTGTTTTGTTTTGCTTGTGTTTTTTTAGGTTCTAAGAGACTGGTAAGTTTAAAGGCAATAGTCAAGGAACCAGTAGACAGAATGCAGTTGAAGAGGGAGAAGGGATGTTTGAGCATTCAATATACTAAAGGAAACAAGAGGTCATAGTATTAAGTGCACATGAAGAATCATTGTCAAGATGGTTACTTTTTAAAACTCAGAGACTAGGAGAAAGAAAGAGTGGGAGATCATGCCAATGGAAAAGGGGGAAGCTCATATTGAATGTTCTCAATTTTCTCAGAGAAGTCTAAGGCTAAGTTCTTAGTCAGGGAGTTTGAGGGGTGGGGTGGCGGAGCCTTGAGAAGAGCATTGAAAGTCTGCATCATCCACATGTATTATCAGAGCACCTCTTAGAAAAAGACAAGCCCACAATCTTTTAAAATTTCATTGATTACATTTGATTATAGTCTATCTGCAGCTCAATATTTTTAGACTATGTATTGAGGTAGATCTGAGAATGAACATGTGAGATGTAGTAATAGCACATGTGTACACACACACATTTCATCGTATAACTCACAGGGATTAAGTACTGTATTTAGGACAACTAGAATGTAATGGGTAATCTACAAATTGACCATCTCTTAGAAGATATTTAGAAAATATATTAAGGATGGGGAAAATAGGAGATAAATAACGTAGTTGCATTAGCTCAGCTGTTGTTGAAATGAAGAGATGTTATAGCTTTTACAAAATTAAACATCATTTAGTTGTTATTCTTTTTTAATGTTTCTTTAGGTCTTGATTCTACTGAGTCTTTAGGTCTTCATTCAGGGGCATCATTATAAAAGAACATTTTCTATTTGGCATAGTTTCAGAAACCTTTAAAGGCTTCCAACATGAAACTAAAATAAAATCTAGGCTGTATACAAAATTACCTAATTAATCTTTTTGACACAAATTAGAATAGTCTGTAATGTAGTATGGGAATGTATGATCATTATGGCTTCAGCTTATGGTACATGAACATTGGTTGATTAGTGCCCATTTTCAAATGTGGCAGAAACAAACTATTCCTAGAGCATGTCAGTAGACTATGTGGCAGGGCTGAAATCGATACTTCACAGAAAGTCTGTGAAATCTAATTGATTTAGAGCTTTCCCTATTGATATTAGCTATGGTTAAGATGATTTATCAAGCTTCATAGCCACTTGAAATTCATAAGCTCAGAGTTTAAAACATGAGCCTTCTGAAGTTAGAGTTTTATACATTTAAAAAAATAGGTCTATAGATTAAAAGGAAAAAAAAGAATTCCAAAGACTAAACATAATATTTAAAGATATTATTTTGAATACTTGAGACTGAGGCATAAGTTTGACTTGTAAAGTCCAACTAAGGATTTGATATGGTCAGTTGCTGGTATGGTCAATTGCACCTGATATCTACCCATTTTTCATATGTAACCCTGTGTGTGTGTGTGTGTGTGTATTTGTATCCCTAAACACTACAGGATTCCTTCTTGGACATTTATAATGTATGCATGTCTAAAAGTTTGTGATTTATAAAAATAAATCATCATTAAAATCATACTCAAAATCACAGAATTGGGAAATTCGATCATCTAGATCATTTTTTAAGGAGACTGAGACTCAATATGTTAGTCAATTTGCTTTAGGTTACATACTTAGACCAAGAACTAAAATACAGGTCTCCTAACTTCTAGCTTAGCATTCTGTTTATTATATACTAGCTAACAGAAACGTCTTCAACTATACTGGTTACAATACTGCTAATGTTCGTTGGCCTACTCTCCAAAGCATCATATCACAGACAATTATACTCTATCGCTATACTCTAGCGATCACTCTTCTCAATTGTCTGTATTTGATTTTTCTAACCCTTTCTTCCCCCTTAATAAATTTTTCCTAGTACATGATGCAAATTTCTATGGCCCATTTATGCACTGGCTTAATAATTTCCCTTCACCAAGTTCTGGGTCCATGCTAGTGCTTCCCTCTTTGATTACAAACACTTAGAGCAAAGAGATGAAATCTATAGGTACATAATCATTCAGGTTATAAAGTTCCTTTTTTAAGTCAGTTGTTTAGAATTTGAAATGCATTTTCCCCATAGAAATGATACCACAAAATGATGATGAGATTCCTAGACATAGCCTCAGAGAGTTGTTTCCTCCACAATGCTTCTAAAGCACAGGATTAATAGCATTGTCAATGATATCATGTTGACAAGTCTTCCAGCAGAGGTGACAGAGTGATGGACAGCTACCAAACACAACCACTTGAGCCCAACAGAAGGTTCAGTTCCTTACACAAGGACATGGAAGAGAGGGAGCAATGAAACACAGTATGATAGAAAGAACAAAAATACATAAATATAGAGACAGGGGAAGTTCTCATCAGCTGAAATATTCCTCTATCAGACAGTGACCAGTAAGGATTAACCACAGGTATTGCTTAATGATGATTGTCTGACCTAGTGTTTTATCTTTGCTTGGATAATTCAATTTCTTATGTTAAGAGATTATTGTGCTCCCTCCCCACCAGAATATTTTCAAGAATATTCAAATTCACAATGATGTGAGAATTTTCTCCCTTGTGTGAGTTTATATACTTACTTGGAAAACTGCTTATTTGCATTTTATTTCTGAATTTTCTAGGAGAAAAGGAATCCTGAGTAGAGGACTTATGCTTGTCCGTGGGAAGAGGAGGGAACAATGGTGTTTTGGTCCATTTAGAAGGGTGGGAGTGAGTCACAGATGCTGAGAACTGGTGCCAGGTCAAGTGAACTGGATCATGCATGATTCTAGTCAATCAGTCAATAAAAATTTACTATGTGCCAGACATTGTATTAAGAACTAGAGATACAAAAAAAGGTAAAAAAAAAAAATAGTCCCTGCCTAAGGAAACTTATATTCTAGTGAGGGAGGCAACATGTAAATAACTAGATAAATGCAAAATAAACACAGAGTAAATGGAAGGGAACTAGGAGCTGTGAGAGGCATCTGATGATTGGGGCAGAAGGGAGGTGAAAGCACCAGCAAATAGTGGGGTACAGAAAGGTCTCCTGTAGAAAATAGGATTCAAGCTGAGCTTTGAAATAAACTGAGGAAACAGAAACTGAGAAAGTTGAGGGGAAGGGGTAGAATATTTTATGCATGGGGAAGGCCAGAGGAAAGGCAGGGAGATAAATGGAGTGTTACGTTTAAAAAAAATAGCTCATAGGCTAATGTTGCTATTGTAGAATTTATGGAGGTATAAAGTGTAAGAAAATAGGAAAGGTAAACAAGAGCCAGGTTGTGAAAAGATTTAAATTTCAAAGGGGATTATATTTGATCCTGGGGGTAACAGGGGAAAATTACAAGATTGGACAGTGAATTATATGGCTATGTTTCGTTTAAATGAGGAGTCAAGGACAACAGCAAGGTTGAGGGTCTAGATGACTGGGTGGCTGGTTGTAATAGTAATGAAATTTGAAGCTCCCTTGGTATTGCTGAACAAAGAGGTACTTAGCACCTAGTTTCAAATTAAGCCTCCGTTAAAGAAACAGAAGGTATGATCCCTTGTTGGTGACATAACAGGAAGGGGCTGAACAGGGAACCCCTGTTGCTGATGTAACAGGAAAGAGGTGAACAGGGAGGACCAGCTGAAGCTGCAGAAGACTGAGGAAGCCTGACTGTGGTGCTGGTATTTTGTACAAATGTTGTTATGACTTTGTTAATGAGTATGAATGTTCTTCTGGCTTTGTTAAACCTTGTCTTCCAAGGAACAGAGACTGTGAAGGATTTGATATGTACTGGACACTGTGAGCTTCAATGTAGAGCAGGAACTGCATGGAGAGCTGGACAAGGAACTGGGAGCTGTCTGCCTTTGAACCCAGGTGACAATTTGGTAGATTCAGGAAAGAGCTACCTGCCTCGAGTCAAGATGAAAAGACCTTTCCATGGATACTGAGTAGTGACCGATGAAATTGTAACTTACTTGTGACTGACAAGTGGATGGCCTGTGTATTTTCCACTACTCCTTAAGAGGGTATTGAGTAGTGACTGATGACTGAGTAGTGACTCATGATTGAATAGTGACTAATGACTGAATAGTGACTGGTTTGTAACTTACTGTGCCCCCTGGGAAGAGTTATTTGAGCTTTTGTACTTTGCATCATTAAGCCTCCTTAAGGATGATTGAATGATTGAGTTACTAAATGATTGTACTTTGTTCAAAACTATGTGACCACTTTGGTGAAAACTATGTGGACATTTTAGTGATAAATTGTTGAGTTGTGACATGGTGAATGCTGTACCTTGATTTTCTGTGAATGTTTTGTTCTGATTTGTTATTGAATAAATAGAGAGTTTGCTATACTATGTAATCAGAACCTTGAAAGCTGTTCACAGCAGCAGTCCTCTGGAAAGCTGCTTGTGTGTAGCTTTACAATGTTAGTGTCCTTGACAGCAATTGGGATATTCAGAAGAGAGGAATTAGAGGGCAGGGTCTTTGATCCAGGAGATGAACAACAATATAAAATACTTCAGAGAAGTTAAGAAAAAAAGGATTTGATAAAACTCCATTAGCTTCAGTAATTAAGAGATCATTGATAACCTTGAAGAGAGTAATTTCAGTTGAAAGATGAAATCAGAAGCCAAATGCAGAAGGTTTAAAATAGAGTGAGAAGTATAATTATTGTATATAGATGGTATTCTCTAGGAGATTAGGAACCAAAAGGAAGATAGGTATAAGATAATAGTTAGCAGTAATAGTGAGATCAATGGAGGGTTTTTTAAGGATGATGGAGACCTGAGTATTTCTGTAGGTACAGGGATGAAGCCAGGAAATAGTGAGGTATCCAAGATATGAAAAAAAAAGAGTAGGGATTATAGCAGAAGGCAATCTTCTGAAGAAGATGGGAGGAAATAGGATCAATGGGCATATTGAAAGGTTGTATTTGATAAGAAGGTCTACCTTCATACAGGAGTGAAGGGAGAGAGAGTGGGGAAATATTTCTTTTTTTTTTTTTTGCAGGGCAACTGGGGTTAAGTGACTTGCCCAAGGTCACATGGCTAGTAAGTGTGTCAAGTGTCTGAGGCCAAATTTGAACTCATATCCTCCTGACTCTGGGGCTGGTGCTCTATTCACTGCACCACCTAGCTGCCCTGGAAATATTTCTAACAATATGAGTGCTGAGGATGGGAGAAGAGAGAACATTTGGCAAATTAACATATGGTTCTGAGAATTCAATTATTTCTACATCAGGGTGGCCAGCAGTTTGAGTGGATCTATTGTCATTCCAGCCCACTTAAAGTACACGATAAGATGCGTTTAATCCCTGATATACTTATAAATTGGGAATAACTCTCAATTTTTCACTTTGTGTGAAAAAGCCTTGAACACCTCCTTGAATCCATCAAAGGGAATTCAACGAGATTTGTAACACCAAGTGGGCCCTGTATAAAATCAAGGAACTCATTAGGACCATACAGATTTGAACAAATGTAGAAGATTTTTCCAGCACGCACCTGAGAAAGAATCAATGGGGAAAGGGAAGGGAAAGAGGAAAGTATCAGAGCTCTAAGCTTTGGTCTCAGTCTCCTTTCTTTCTCTAGAACAGAAAGAAAGGAAGGAAGGAAGGGAAGAAAAAGAAAGGAAGGAAGGAAGGAAGGAAGGAAGAAAGAAAGAAAGAAAGAAAGAAAGAAAGAAAGAAAGAAAGAAAGAAAGAAAGGGAGGGAGGGAGGAAGGAGGAAATGAAGGGAGACAGAGGGAAAGAGGTAAGGAGAGAGGAGTGGTGCTGCCTGAAAGGTAGAAAAATTTCAGTAATTTTGAACCAAATTGCCATGTGACCCTGTGCACTAGGAATAGCTACAGTTAGCCAATATATATATATATTCACATATATTCTCAGGTGATAGGAGCTTCTTCATTTAGCATAGTAACTTCTTTACATTCAAGAGTTGTGACATTGAAATACTCCTTGACAGTGATAGGCTGTTTAGCATCTGGAATGTTCCCCACAAATGTTCCTATAATTACCATGCCATTTTCTTTATCCTTCCCTTTTATTTCTCTGATTAATATGTTTGTTTTTTCTAAAAAAGACACCTCTTCATTATTTAAATCCCGTAACTTTGTTCAAAAACCTTTGTCCTCATCTCTATTATCTTTTGCCTTTTGGTGAAATTTCTTCTAAATGTTCTTAAAAATTAAGAATAATAATCTATCATATCCCATTCACCACCTGGCATCTAGGGAGAACTTACAGATATCATAATCAGTATTATTTATTACTCACAGGGAGACACATGGGAAACGATCTATGCCTCTTTTCAAAAAGAATTTTTTATCATTATTCTAAAGAAAAATATTAACATTAAGCTAGGATTAGTATGGATATTCAGGGGTATGCTGGAGTCAACTCAAACTGCTCTTGAGGGCTCTTTGTTAAATTTTCAGTGTGAGCATTTATATCTCAGAAATCAGCAGCAATACTAAGCAGGGCTAGCTTTATTATTTTGTTGATTATCTAGTCTTAAGAAAGTCAAAGAGAAAATGTAAATAATATAAATTAAACTTAAAGGTGTGTCTTGTGTATGTTTTTTCCCTTGGGAGCTGGTTGTTAAACATTTTACCAGTATACCTCAGAATAGTGTAACTCTTCAGTAGACTAAAGAGATGAATTCACATGTGTACATGAATTCATACACACATATATACACTCACACACATATATTATATGTATATATGTATGTATATATGAATTCATGTATGTATAGTTGCCAGTTACCTTGACATCCTCAATATTTCTTCTCCTTCTGAAGGTCAGTATTTTTACTTCACACATTTCAAAGATTTTTGAATGATGATTGTTCAGTCATAATTTCTTCATTATATTATCAGTTTATCCAATTTTCTCTTGCATACTTTTAACCAAATTAATATTTTTTCCTCAATAAAGAAAAGTCCTCATGACAGATATCTTGTAAGTTGGAAAGATATTGTTGTAGAGTGTCAGGTAAAACAGCTTTTTAACAAAATGAGGATTAGATGAACTGAACTATGAAGTCCGTAACAAAGCAGTTTATTTTTTAAAAGCACAATGAAATGAAGAAAATTAACAATAAATGATATGTGTTTTCACTGCATAACTTCAAGTTAACAATATGAGGAAGAAAACTGGAAGAAATCAGTGAGAGATCTGCTTGGATAATGATATGGGATTAAGTTTATGCACAGTAGTACCCTTGATAGTGACAGACCTCTGATAGCCTTAGAATTCCCTCTGTGTTTTCAGTTACAATTACCTCCCTAGCACCCATCTGGGATGTCATCAACAAAAGCTTATGACTTCTTAGGAAGAATAAATAGAGGAATAAGTGAATTCTTAGGAAGCCTCAGTTCTGTCTGGTTGAAAATTTCTCCATAATAAAATAATGGAGGGAAACATTAAAAAAAAAAAAAAGATCAAATACAAGTAAATGTCTTTGAATAGATTGTTTTCCATGAGGAATCAGTGGGTGTTAATGCTCCTGAGTTAGCTATAAAATCACTGGGGGAGAAATTATAATTAGAGAAATAGCCTCTTACTTTAACCCCACAAATTTAGATCTAAAGAAAGAAATGAAAGAATTTTTAAGAGACCATCTTTAACTAGACAGCACAATTATGATGACCATTCACCGGAGGTATTCAGCTATTGCATTCTCTCTCCAGAAGGGGCTCTATAGCTTCTTTGGATGCCCTTCAAGGCACAACAATATGTGTTTCTGTTCATGTATTTCAAGGATTGAATATGTTATTAATCAAAAGAGACGCTGTGGTTTCATTGCTCCTGGAATCTCCTGGGGCATTGTATACAGCTGCATACAAAGAAAATGAACTGTTATAAACTTGATCACATTCATCCCTTGGGCTCATCTGATTACAAAATTGCCCAATGAGCTGTTGCAGTATTTTCACATAATTAGCTAACCCATACATTGATGTTTCTTGCTTTTTTTCCTTTCTCTTTATCTATAGAATACAATCTTTCTCTCTTTGATAGCACACAAAGTCCCTGCCTTTCAATCAGAGAACTTAAAATACAGTACATCTTATTCTAAATAATTCATTGTGTATGAGGAAAAGAGATGGCCAGAACAGCTGCTTTCATGTTGCAGATTGAGAATTGGAGACACCAAAGGGTGAGCAATTTACTAACTATATGAACTTGGTCAAGTCACATAACCTCACCACAGCATTTCTTTATCTATAAAATGAAGCAACTGACTAGATAGCCTCCAACGTTCCTTTCAGCCCTAAATATTAAGTTCTATGATCATTAATTCATTTCTGCATACAAGGATCAAGTAGAGCTAAATTAATATCCAAAGTAGTGTTTTTGCTTTTTGTTTTGTTTTCATTTTTAAGACTGGGTCTCTATCTTGCCCAAGTTGAATACATGGGCAAGATACCGATACTAATTGACACCAAAGCTTTGACCTCTTCCATTTCCAACCTGTGCTGATTCACACGTCCTTAAACAATCTGACATAAATCTCTTGTAGGGGCTTACATTCCGATTTACATTCTTAAACACTAGAAAATATAGGAATAAGCTGAGCTTCGCTTAAAATAAATAGTATCTCTCTAAAACCAAGAGCCAGTGTTACCATATTGATGCTGAACATAGTGCAGACATCTGATGGGCTTAGCCCACTGCAGCACAGAATTTCCAGCTTAAGAGATCAACCAGGCTACGCCTCTCCAATAGTTGTGATTACAGGCATGTGCCATCATACAGAGTTTTCTATTTAGTGTCATGTGAAAATAATATTAGTAGTCTTCAAGATATTATATATATATATGTATGTATGCATGTATGTAAGCTTTTTTTTTAAAGGAGAATAAAATGAAAAGTTTTTCAAAAATTGAATTTGTGAGGTTGAAATGTCAAGAGATACCATGAGGATTCACACTAGGGTTGTAATAGCAATCAAACATCCTCTATCTTCCCTCTCCCAAACACACCAAAGAGGAAAGGGAGGGGTGAAGGGGGGGGTTGAATTTTACAGTAAAATTCATACATACGTCATATGGGGAAAATATTCATTCAACGAAATAGAAGCATTTCAAGCTTTCATAAGGAGAAGATCAGAACTAAATCAAAAATCTGACCTTCAATATCAAGACCAAGAAAAGTCTAAAAAGGTAAAAACAGAAAAGATAATATAAGTGATTCAATAGAGCTAAACTGTTTATATCCCTACATGGGAAGATGATACTTGTAAATGTTAAAAATTTTATCACTAACAATACAGATGGAAGAAATATAGAGAGAGGATATGGGTATAAGGTGAATTTGAGGGAATGACATACTTATTAAGGGATGAGAAAGAGGAGTACAATGGGTGTAGAAGGAAGGGAGAGGTAAACTGGGGTAAATTATCTCACATGAAGAGAAGAGAAAGATTTATTGCAGTGGAAGGGAAAATGGGAGGGTAGGTGATGGGTGGTTGCTTGAACCTTACTCTCATCAATATTGGCTCAAAGAGGGAATAATATGTACAATCATTTAAACATAGAAATCTATCTTGCCTGAGAGGGAAGTAGGAGGGGAAGAGATTGAGTAAAAGGGTGGGGGAGACTGACATAATGGAGGGCAGATCTGGGGAAGTGGTAGACAGAAACAAAACAATGGTGAGTTGGGAAAGGATGAAGGGAGAGAGAGGACAAACAGGAGGAAGAATAGATTGGAAGGAAATACACAGTAATCATAACTGTGAATGGGAATGGGATGAACTCTCCCATAAAATGGAAGTAGATAGCAGATTAGATTAAAAAAAGAAACAACAACAAAACCTGAATCCTACAATTGAATCCTACAATAAGTTGTTTACAAGAAATACACTTGAAGCAGAGAGACACACACAGAGCATAAAGATAAGGGGCTGGAGCAGAATCTATTATGATTCAGAAAAAATTAAAAAAAAACCCAACAGGTAGCAATACTGATGTTAGACAAAGTAAGAGCAAAAATATGCCTAATTAAAAGAGATAACAAAAGAAACTATATCTTGCTAAAAGGTACCATAGATAATGAAGCAATAAAACTAGATGGGCAAGGACTAGTCTACCTTGTTAGATCTTTGGGGAAGGGAAGAATTCATGACCAAAAAGAGATAGAGAGCATTACAAAATGTAGAATAGATAATTTTGATCATATTAAGTTGAAAAGTTTTGCACAAACAAAACCAATGCAATCAAGATTAGAAGGAAAACAGAAATCTGGAAAATAATCTTTATAACAAGTGTCTCTGATAAAGGCCTCGGTTCTCAAATATATGAAGAATTGAGTCAAACTTATGAGAATACAAGCAACTCCCCAACTGATAAATAGTCAAAGGATATGAAGAGATAGTTTTCCGATGAAGAAATCAAAGCTATCTCTAGGCATATGAAGATGTGTTCTAAACCTCTTTTGATTAAAGAAATGAAAATTAAAACAACTTTGAAAACTACCTCACACCAATCAGATTGCTAATATGACAAAAAAGGAATATGGGAAAAGGAACAAGGATAAATGTTGAAGAAGATGTGGATAAATTGGAACACTAATGCACAGTTCATGATGTTACATGAAAACTAATCCAACCATTCTGGAGAGCAATTTGGAGCTATGCCGAAAGGCTTATGAAACTCTACATACCCTTTGATTTAGGAATACCACTACTAGGTTTGTATCTCAAAGACTCAAAATCTTCTAAAAATGAATGCTAAAAATGTTCTTAATATGTAAAAAAATAAGGGGGGGCAGCGAAATTTGTAAAGAACATCAGTATGAAGAGGCAATTATCTGGTTATGTATTCTGGTGGCAAATGATGTAGGCAGGTCAGTCAGACTAAATGCATATAACTCCTAAAAGTTATTTGTATGATGGAGTATTCATTTATACTTCATTTATATGAGGACATGTGTACTATTAAGTTGTATGCTTTGACAATTCACGTGTCTACAGTAGAGGTCTGCTCAGAGTTCTAAGACAAAGTTAGTCAAATTCTATCTGACTCAGTTTTGAGAGGTCTGTGTAGTCTTTAGGAAGCAGATGGCACAGTGGATCAAGCACTGGGCCTGGAGCCAGGAAGCCTTGAGTTCAAACCCAGTCTCACACAATTATTAGCTGTGTGACTTTGGGCAATTCATTTAACCTCAATTCCCTCACCTGTAAAATGGAGATGATAGCAACCAACATTGCAAAATTTTTTTTGAGGATAAAATAAGATAGTATTGTAAAGCACATAAGTGCTTTCCTATGTTCTTTGTAGCACATAGTAAGGGCTGCATAAATGCTAGCCATTGTTATTATTAGAAAGGACTCAAAGGCTGAGCCCAGAAAAGATAAGACAGAGATAAAAGGATAGATTTCAGAACTGGGTTAAAGAGAGACCCTAATTAGTGCTGTATCATCCTATTGTTGCTAGGCAGATTAGTTGGCCAATTAAAAACCTGGAGTGATTTTTACTCTCAACTGCTATTGAGAGGAAATTGTAGAGAAAATACACTCTGCCCTCAACTGTGATGTTCTGTTGAGAAGAAAAGACAGAAGACACTTCTCTACATTGTCACCTGTTGTTTCTGAGAGATAGGCAGAGGAGAAAACCCTGCAAAGTAGCAAAGTTGGAGAGACTTTTGCCAATTTGAGGAGTAAGGATGTCACCTTTCCTTTTTCATTTTTATTTTTTAAATAATATTTTATTTTCCCCTAATTACATGTAAAAACAATTTTTAACATTTTTTTTTTACTTTGAATTCCAAATTCTATACCTCCCTTCTTCCTCTCCCCCCTCCCTGAGACAATTTGATATAGGTTAAACACATGTAATTATGCAAACCATATTTCCATATTAATCATGTTATGAAATAAAACATGGATAGAAAAATGAATGAAAAAATAAAGCAAAAGATATTATTTTTTCAGTCTGCATTCAGATTCCAACAATTCTCTTTGTGGGAGTGAATAGCGTTTTTCATCATGAATCCTATGGAACTCTATTACCTTTCCCTTTGAAGAATATAACACTACACCTGAAGGGGTGGGCTAAGCCTGAAAGTGGAAGTAGCTATTGGGGAATGAGTTCAACTGAGCAGAGGAAAAATTTGAAAGTGTGGAACCAGAAAAGTCATTTAGCAGAGCAACCAGTTTGGGTGATGGGCCCGGTGGATGAAAATCAAGAACTGCTAAGGAGCTCAGCAGTGGAAGCTTCTGTTCAGCACTAAAGATATATTCATCAAGGAATGTTTCTGGGCAGTTCCTGAGACAGATATTAAGTTTAGTGTTTGAAATATGAGTTCTTTGCATGCTTTCTGTGTGCTAAGTCTTTAACACAGATGCCTTCCTTCTCTTTCTATAGTGATTCTTTGGTGCTCTCATCAGCTCCCATGGACTTAATTGCCATCTCAAATCTGTTTTCCTGCTCCAACTTTTCTGCTAACCTCCAATCTCACACCTCCGACTGCCTTTCGGATGCTTCAAGCCGGATGTCCATTAGACACAATATGTCCAAAGCAGAACTCATTATTTTCTCACCTAAACCTTCTTTCTTCCCCATTACTTCAGAAGACAAAACCATCTTCCCAGGCTCACAAACAAGGGGTCATCTTCAATTCCTTACTATCTCTCATCCTCATATCCAAACTACTCACAATGTCTTTGATCACACCTTGGCAACATCTTTCAAAAGTGGCCTCTTCTCTCCTTTGAAATTGCCACCACTCTAAGTCAGGCCCTTATCAGTTTGTGCCTTGATTACTGCAAAAGCCTACTAGTGAGTCAACCTGTGTCAAGTTTCTCCCCCCTTCTACTCCATTCTAAATTCAATCTCTAAAGTGATTTTCCTTAACTGCAGATCTGATTAACTTATTCACGCTGTTACTCTCTAGTGGCTCCCTGTAGCCAACAGGACCAAATACAAAATACTCTGTTTAGCATTCAAAGTCCTTTGTAACTTAGTCCTCTTCATTTCCAGTCCTTTTTGACTTTGCTGCCCAAACATGCTCTTCAATTCACTGACACTGGCTTCCTTGCCATGAACAAGTCATGCCAATTCTTGGTGTCAGGCATTTATTCTGGCTTTCCCCCATGTCTGGAATGCTCTCCCATCCCCACTCTTCATTACTGATGTCCCTAGTTTACTTTAAGTCCCAACTAAAATCCCATCTTCTACAGGGTCCCTTTTCCAATTCCTCTTAATTCCAGTACTTTCCCTCTTTCAATTATTCCCTATTTATCTTGTATATAGCTTAGTTTGTCTTCCATTCTTCCATTCCTAGAATGTTCTCCCTCCTCAGCTCTACCTCCTGACTTCCCTGTCTTTCTTTAAGTCTTAATTAAAACCTCATCTTTTACTGGAAGCCTTCCCCAAACCCTCTTAATTCTAGTGCCTGCTCTGTTAATTATTTCTTTGTTAGTATACATACATATGTGTATATACATACACACATGTATACATATGTACATATATACATATACAAATATATGTACACACATACACACATACACATATATATGCATATTCTCTTCCCCTTTATATTACAAGTTTATTGAGGACATATTCTGCCTCTGTATCCCCATTGTTTAGAAAAATCTGGTACATAGTACATGCTTAATATTTTTTGTTTAATTGATGTATACTGAGGCACATATTATTTTTTTAATCTGTCTCTTTACTATTTTTAGTTAATTTTAAACTTAAATACGAAAACTTAAATACATAAGAAAATAAATATGTTGTAAATTTCAGTACAAAATAAGAAAAGAAAAATTGCCATATACACAGCAGAGCATTAAGAAATGATTCAAAATATACAGCAGTAAATTTCCATCTTAAGAAAACCTATATAATAAATATTACATATTGTGTTCCAACCTGTCCATCTTTTCTTGGCTTCTTTGTAAGTTTTCTTTTGTTCTCTGCTGTGCACTTTATACTTTTTTTCTTTTTTCCACCTTCCTCTTCCCCCTCCCCTTAGAAGATTAGAATTACGCATGAGTATATTTGTGTATGTGTATGTGTATACATACATATATATACACACACATGTACATATATACACATACATACACACAAACACATACATACAAATACACATAGATATATACATTTACAGATACTAAGATATCTATAACAATGCACATATATAGACAGATACATTCATATGCATCTATGTAAAAACCATACTATACTTGTTTGTCCTCTGTTTCTCTGAGGGTGAATAACATCTTCCTTCAGAGATCCAAGTCTTTCCTTGTCTTTCTAAGTCCATCAACTCATCATTTCATATACCACAACAATATTCCAACCTTATACTTTCCAGTTATTTTAAATAGTATAAAGCAACATTAATTAATATGGCTGACATATAGTGTAGTTTCCCTATTTTTCTCTTCTGGCTAAATCTATTTTATATTTAACTTTGTCTGAGATCATATTTTTTCACCTAACACATCCTACTCCTGATCTTTATTTTATGTTTGTGTGTATCTCTTGTTTCCTACCCTGCCTGACTCCTCTACTTTTCTTTGACCTGCTACCTTGCCTTCCTATTAATTAATCTAACCCCCCACCAAAGATCGCTCCCTTATCCTCTCCCCACTCCCTAAGCCTTTTTTACTGAATTGAGAAGACTTTTATGCTCTTTTAGATATGTATTGAGTTCCAGTTTTTGCAACAAAATCCTGAAAATCTGACAATTCATTTAATGTCTATTTTTTTTTTCCGTTCAAGAGTATGGTAAACTTTGCAGCACATGATATTTTGGGCTGCAACCTCAGTTCTTTTCTCCTTGATACATAGTGTTACAAGACCTGTAGTCATTTATTGTAGCCACTGGTAGGTTGTCTGTGATTCTAATTGTGACTCTACCATATATGAATTTTTTTTTCTTGTTTCTCCTAATATTTTCTCCTTGAATTGGGGTTTTTGGAATTTAGCTATGCTATTCCTGAAAGTTTTCCTCATAGAGTCTTTTTCAGGTCTTGATTGGTGGATTTGTTTAAAATTTCTATTTTCCCCTATTTTTCTAAAACTTCAGGACAATTTTCTTTAATTATTTCTTGTATTATTGTATCAAGATTCTTTTTTGATGAAAACTTTCAGTTAGTCTGATTTTTCTTATGATTTCTTTTGATCTATTCTCTAGATCATTTGTTTTTCTTATGAGATATTTCATATTATCTTCTATTTTTTCATTCTTTATATTTTGTTTTTATTATTTTTTTTGGTCTCTTATAACTTCACTAGCTTCTCCGTGCGCAACTGTAATTTTCAAAGAGTCATTTTATTCTTTAAGATTCTAGATCTACTTTTCCGCTTGGTTAACTTTTTTTCATAATTTTGTTTTTCTTGGATTGTTCTTATTTTTAAAAAATTTTCCTCAATCTTTCTCATTTGATTTTTAAAGTATTTTTAAAGTTCTATGAACTCTCTTGGGGAAGGTAATTATTTGACATTACTCTTTGGGATAGGAGAGACCTTTTTTTTGTCTTGCTTCAGTATCCTCCTCTGAAGACAAACCTCAGTCTTCTCTACTCCCATAATAACTTTCTATGGTTGAGTTCTTTCTCCTTTGCCTGTTAATTAAAAAACAAAACAAAACAAAACTATTATTGTAATCACCTCTAGTCCTGGAGATGGTAACTCTGTCCTCAGATCAGTTTTCTTCTCTGACCTGCAACTGAAAGCAGGAATTCCACCCTCTTCTAAGTGAGGGCACTTAGATCACTACATATCATATATAACATCTTATATATCATTATAGCTTTCTTTTAATTAATAAAAGTCAGGACTGAAGATATGCTTAGGATATCATTTTCCCTTTATGAAGACTTTCCAAATTGGTGATATTTTGTAGCATATTATACCTACGCAAATTTCATTGTCATGCTCTATAAGTGCTTAATGAAATTAATAAAACAAGAACCCTAGACAATCTTCAAGTTTCATCTTACTTCCTCCTCATAAAAAATCTTGAACATCTCACTGCATTGTTAATTTTTAATATGCAATCAAATCTAGGAAAGAACCTTTGTGGTTTTATCAAGACCAATGGATTATGCTAGACTAAACACAATTTCTCTCTTGACAGAGTTGTTAAACTGGTATATTAGAATACTGTAGACATAATTTCTTTAGATTTTAGTAGCTTTTGATCTGAGCTTAAGTAAAATTAATTAGCCAGCCATGCTAATAGTTTGTATTTGAAAAGACTTAGTAATTCATTAAAGACTGCTTTGCTATTTTTTTTAATATGGAAAGATGAAGGGCTATAGGCTAGACCACAGTGCAAATAGGTGAGTTTGGAACTGATGAATTGGCTGAGTCTATAGGGTAGTCATAAACAGTTTAGTGTCAACTTGGAATCAGGTGTCAAGTATACTGCTCCAGGGGCTGGTGCTTACGCCTATGCTATTTAAAATTTTTATTGATAACTTGGATAAAGAAATAGATAAGCATACTTAGAAAATTTGAGATGACTCAGAGCTGAGGACATTTAACACACTAGATGACAGAATCAATATTCCAAAAGATATTAACAAGATTTTTTTACACTGATTTTATTCAAATTAGATGGAATTTAATAGGTATAAATGCAAAGCCTTACGCTTGGTTCAATCAGATTCACAGGTGAAAGATGGGATAACAATGACTAGACAGCTGTTTGAAAAAAAATCTGGAAGTTTTACTGTATAGAGGCTTGATAAGAGTGTGCAGAGTGATTTGGAAGCCCAGAAAACTATTTCAATTCAGGCCACATTTAGAAAGTCATAATGTCCAAGCCTAAGAATTCCATAATCCTTCTCTATTATGCCCTGATTATAATACCTCTGGAATATTGTGTCCAGTTTTTGGGACTATGAACAAGGTCATTGATCAACTGATTGATAAACATTTATTAAGTTCCTATGTGCCAATAATTGTGCTACATGCTGGAGATAAGAAAAAAAAATGAAATCATTATCATTCTCAAAGAGCTAACGTTCTATCTGGGGTGACAATGTGTGTGCATATACACACATATTTGTGTATATATATATATATATATAAATAACTTCTTTATAGACATGTGTGTACATATGTACACATACATGTATGCATGTGTGCAATCAGTTCTGCCACAATTTGATGTATGTGTTCCTAAAAAAAAAATCGCCACACTATGAGAAATTATGCAACAAAATGGGATGATGGAGAAAATAAGACTAGGAACTCAACACTTTAAAGTGTCATCAATGTCACATAAAAAACCAGAACTTAAAAAAACAATAGCATCATTTTACATGTTTAATAATTAAGAAAAACATAAATACTACAATAAATGGTGACTTCATCTACAGTCTTAAGCTGCCACCTGACCTGCACCTGGTTCCCACGGGGCCAGAATGGCTATGAATTAAAGGATGGCCCAAGCGGAGGGTACAAATGAGGACTAACCCTCTTCCACCCATAGTTCTTACTGTACCAGATACATGATAAAGATGGCACTTTACCCTGAAAAAAACTGGAGTTTGCTTGTGGATGTGGACTGTGGATGTTCAGCTTATGAGTTATTATGAAATGTTGTAGTTTTTGTTCATTTGTTTAATTTTTTTCTTGATGTTTCTTGAAGGATGAAATCAAGCGTAAGAAAATGTGAAATTCTCATTGTGCTCAAATTTTTTCCTAATATATAAATCATGTTGGAACAAATTCACATTTTCCAAACAAAGCGTTATATCACAGTTGACTATTTCGACACATGCACAATGCATACCCACACGCATATATACATGGACATATGTGTACATATTTATGTACACATATACTCACAGACACAGAATAAATTAAAATAAATAAATAAATAATGAATACAAAAAATAAATAAATCCAAGGAAGTTAGAGAAAGAGGGCACCAATAAAGGCATCAGAAAATGCTTCTTAGAAAAGGTGGTCTTGAATTGTAACTCAAAGGAAAAGATAGGTTGAAAATCCACTCTGGAGAGTTTTTGAAGGCCAAATAGAGGAATCTATATTTGACTTTATGGGCAACAGGAAGAAGAGTTTATAGAGCAAAGGAGGGAAATGGCAGGTTTGATCTTAAGTCTGAGTTTGCCAGCTGTGTAGATAATAGTTTGAAATGATGAAATTTGAGGTAAATAGACACATCAGAAGGCCATTACATGAGTTTAGGTGAGAAATGATGAGTGCCTGAAGTAGTGGGGTTAGCTATATGAATAGAGAGAAAGAGGTGGATAATAAAAGATTTTGTGGAGGTAAAAATGGCAGGATTTGCGATCTGATTGGATATGTGACATAACTGTTAGCAGGAATCAAGGTATGATATCTACATGATAATGGTGCCATGAAGAAAAATCGGGAAGTTTGGAACAGGGATTGTTTTGAAGAAAAGGTAAGTTTAGCTTTAGGCATGTTGAGTTTGACATGTTTCCAATTTGTTATCCAGTTTGAGAAATTTTGGGGGGACAATCAGGATTAAGTGATTTGCCCAGGGTCACATAGCTAGTAAATGTCTGATCCTGGATTTGAACTCAGATCCTCCCAACTCCACCTCTATCCACCGTGCCAACTCCTTCTCCTTTAATCACTGAATGGATGTTGCCTCAGAAAAAACTTTACCTTAGTTTAAAAGGCCAAAGTCCCCCATTGCATTTGCAGTCATTGCCAGTTATCCTGACCTATGTCTTGCCACTGGACTCTGATGATTCTAGAGGAGAAAGTGGATCTGATGACATTGCATAGCCCTGTCTCATTTAAATCCAATGCAAACCAAGATATCACCCGCCTGATGTCATTGATTCTCTTCAAAAATGAAGGATGAACAACGACAATAATTTGACATGTCCAATAGGTAGTTGGTGATATAAAATAGAATCTCCTGAGACGGGAATGGTCTTTTGGAAAATGTCCACAAGGTGGTGATCATACCTGTTAAGAACCTTGAGATCATACCATGTGAGAATGCATTGAAAGATTTTTGGATACTTGACCTAGAGACAATAAGGCATAGTAGAGGCATGGCTGTTATTTTCAAATTCTCTAATTTTTGAAAAATTTTCTCTCTCTCTCTCTCTCGCTCTCTCTCTCTCGCTCTCTCTTTCTTTCTCTCTCTGTCTCTGTCTCTCACACACACACACACACGGAATTAGACATGTTCTATTTGTCTTTGGAGGGAAGAACTAGGATCAAGGAACACAAGTTGCAAAGAAGCAAATTTAGGTATAATATGAGGGGAAAAAAAACTTTCTAACAATTAGATATATATAGTAAAGTGAAATGAGCTGCCTAAAGAGGTAAGTAGTCCTCCCTCACTTGGGCCTTCAAGTAGAGGCCAGATGATTTATCTGGTAGGATGTGGAGGAGAGTCTTATTCAGGTACAGCTTGGACAGGTAGAAGTTAGAGCTGGTTCTGAAGTTTCTTCCAACCCTCAGATTATTTAAATCCATGATCTAGAAATGATATTTTTCCAAGCCTCACTTTTGCATTCATTTCAAGTTATCCTAATTTTGACTTCTAATGCGTCATAGAAACTTAATCTTAAGATATAAAAGAGGTTTAATTAGCATCAGTGTCTAAAGTTTTATTGAACAATATCCTGCCTTTCTTCAAATGTCTGCAGTTTCATTTTTTCTTGAAATTAAAAGAAATGCTATTAAGCTAATGTATGTTCTAAGTAACTTAAGACCATGCCAAAACAGTCAACTACATATTGAATTTGTGTATACAGCACATTTATGAATTTGTGTATACAGCACATATCCAACAAGGGACTATCAGTTTGTTTAAAGTAAGACTGTTAACCCATTTTGGGTTGCTTTCCTTTAGAAAAGCAAATCAAAGAACCTATGCTAGCAGCAATCCTGGGTATGCTAGGGTGCTTGCTATTCTACATGTATGCTGCTAATACATAAATCAAGTAAGGAAATGGGAATTTTATTCTCTAAACAAAATCTGACTAATATGAACATCATAATCATGTGAAGAGCTGAGGCAAAATGTGTTTTTATTTATGAAAGACTGGGCAAAGCTTAGCTATATTCATATCATTATTACTTCCTTTCTTAGAACCCATTTACTTACTAGAATAAAATAGGGCACAAGAAATTGTACATATAGTTCTTCACACAAGATTTCTTCTCGTTTTCTTTTTTCTTAGACTTATATAAAAGCACACTGCATTAACATCTTATGCTGTTATTAATAGTTCATTCTTTATAGGATAGAGTACTTACTAGAACTTATTTTCCTGCTTATCTGCAAACCCTTGTTTTGCTTTTATAACCACTTCATTTAAAATAATTCCACTGATAGTCTGTTGAATTAACCACATTATGCTTGTTTTTTTCTTCTGTGTTTCTTGTTTGGGTCATAAGTGAGTGCTAATGGTCACATTCAACTATGATGACTTCTTTCAGGCATCTTTTGGAAAGAGAAGTCAAGTACAAGTACACCATGTAAAAAGGATCCATTAGAATTGTAATTCAAACATTTGGAGATAGCTTTGTGTGTGGGAGCCATAATAAGAGCCATAACAATAAGACTTCCTAATAATATCTTTAGAGAATCATAGACTTGGGAGAGTCCATCTAGTCCTAAAAAAAGGAAAGAAAAAAAATTGAGCCTATAAAACAACAACAACAACAACAACAACAAAAGCCTTTCTACCACATATCCAACAAGGGACAATCAGTCTTTGCTTGAAAATCTCCAGTGAGAAGGAACTCTACTACATGATGAGGTAGCCCACTACACTTTTAATTCTAATTATTAAGAAGCCTTTCCTGATATCAAATCTAAATTTGCCTCTTTACAACAACGCATTGGTCTACCTTCTGGGTCCAGGTACGATAAGACAGCACAGAACAGAACCTCTTTCACAATATAGCCCTTCAAATATCTGAAGACAGTTGTGATCTGTCAATTTTCTTCCCTCCAGGCTAAATGTTAACTGTTCCTTAGACTGATCATTATAATATTTGAATCTTGATTATATTTATTGTACATTCCACAAAAAGCTCAATAGATCCTTTGTACTCTAATGCCTCAATATCTATAACAGTAGTTCCAAACTCTCCATGTTCTAATTTTGGAGTCTTCTCTTTTCCCCCCATAAAGTATTATATATCATACTGTATATTCAAGGCTCACATTATACTGAGACTTTTATTTTTTGCTTTTTTTGTGGGGGGGAAGGCAGAGCAATTGGGGTTAAGTGACTTGCCCAAGGTCACATGGTTAGTAAGTATTAAGTGTCTGAGGCCAGATTTGAAATCAGGTCCTCCTGACTCCAGAGCTGGTGCTCTATTTACTGTGCCTCATAGCCACCCTTATACTAAGACTTTTGAAAGTGACTCCAAAGTCATCTTCTCCAAAATATTAATAGTAAGAATAAGATAGACAAATAGATGTACAAATAGGAAGGAAGAAAGAAAGAAAGAAAGAAAGAAAGAAAGAAAGAAAGAAAGAAAAAGAAAGAAAGAAAGAAAGAAAGAAAGGGAGGGAAAAAGACAGACATATAGATAGATGATAGATAGATAGATAGATAGATAGATAGATAGATAGATGGATAGATAATCTTTTCCACAAAGAGCCAGAGCAGAGGTTAAGACAAAAGTGGTAGATTTGTAGATTTGATCTATTCCCAACTTGGTCAGCATGAGTTGGTTGCCTTTGCCCTTTCACAAAATTACACCACAAATTACCAGCCAGGAAACCAAGAGAGTGATGCTGCCCTGCATTGCAAAGATCTTTTGACAAAAAGCTAATTAACATCACCTTCAAAATGCATTGTATTATGATTGTCATATAACAAAAGAAACATAGGAGATTTTCAATTATATCTGGTAAATAGTACTGAAAGTTTCCTGTATAATCAATTCATTGTTTGAGGAAACAAGAGGATGACAGTACTGAGCTGCTTTACTTAATGACTGTCAGGAGCAGTGCAACAATGCCTCCTGTAGGACCCAACCTACCCTGACAGTCACGCAGGTCATTTTCTTAAGTACGTCCCTGGCTTACATTACTATAATAAGGTGAAACAAATAGGGAGGGCTTTTAGGAGAGTTGCTGACTATATGGGAGAAGAATCATAGGACTGTCATTTCCCTTTCTCTTGACTCCACTTTTTCATCCCTCTTCAGGATATTAGAGTAGCAAGAGACTCCAAATGGACCCTAGATCTTCTGCCAGGCTACAATAAGCTATTTGAGTGTTCAGCCTCTACTTTATTGATACAGACATTTACCTAGTTAATTTCATAAAATTTCCCATAGGTATTTTGAAATGGAACAAATTATCCTCTGAATTAGTCTATCATCTATCTACTCACCTATTAATTTTTTCCTTTAAAAAAAAACCTCTAATCTGTGTTATCTCCTTCATAACAAGGGAGCATGATCTTCAAGTGAGGATGGGAATTCAGTCAGAAAGCCTTTTATTATTTATATGTATACATACATTTATTTTTAATTAGTCATCACTTGAGCTATCTGAAATAATAATTAGGCAATAATAGTATGGATAAAAATGGATCCCTTGGGAACTAATAAAATATGATGCAATTTAAGGCATATTAAACATATTCATCTTCCCAAGATAAAGAAAAACACGTCAAATTTGAGCTCAAGCCAAGGCCATTTCAAAATATTAGCCACAAGGATGTTCTTTTTTTCCTCTCATTTTGAAAGATGAACTGGAAAAAAAAATTGATCCAGAGAGAAAAATACAAAGTACTATCTTTTTACAGGACTTAAGATCACAAATTACTCTGACAAATTAATATATTGTAAAATTAGGGCTGTTTTTGAAGCACAGTTTTCAAATAAGAGTAAGTGCCCATTGGATTCATTATAATACTTAACTCACAAGTCAAAAGTCAGTAAGTATTAAGTACTTACAGCCTGCCAGGCCCTATGCTAATGGCTGAGAACACAAACATGTACTTGCAGAAGGACAGTCCCTCCCCTCCAGTTGTTTACATTCTAATGGAGGGTGGGGAGCCAAAACGAAACAGGAATCTGAAAAGTATATTGGGGGTATGGCCTAAGGGAAGAAAAAGTCCCTAAAGAGTCACTAATGCAGCCTGAAGAGGAAAGCCTGAATCTCCTCCTTGAAATGAAAGTCCTGGGAAAAACCATCTTGAGCATCCAAGGTGAGTGCGGGTTTTTTTAGAGAAAGTCCCAAAGAGTAAAGAGTAGAGCCTGGAAACATATAAATCTAGAGTAAAAATTAACTCAACAAGTATTTTATTAAGTACCTATTGTGTTCCAGGAATTGGTAAGTATTAATAATTTTTTTGAAGAATTAAATAGTGTTCAGACTCTTGAGTTTCTTGTTTGCACTCTGATTTACACACACCTAAAGTGTAACAGCATTATCTACTTTATGATTAAAAATGAAAAACAAAAACACTTTCTGGGTTTTAGGTCCAGAATAGGTTCTGCAGACATTTCTGTTGTAATCACGTTGCAAAATTCACTCATAGGATTGAAAAAAACTATATTGCTTATATTCCATATATAAGGCCTTAAAGTCAAGGAATTTTCACATTGGAATAGAGTATGCTAGCAATTAGTACTTAAAGAAAAAGGTCACAGTCCAGTTTTCTTTAGGCACTGCACATTTCTAGGCACTTGGTGAAGTTGATAAGCAAAGGTCTGGGAAGTATGAATGCAAAGTCTCAGAACCCACAGCCAATGGAGAAATGATTATTGTCTTGGATAGGAGAAAGATGACCTCCAGAACATATTGGCATCAGAAAAGTTCTTGAGAAGACAAATTATAATCTAATGGGTCCTATAATTTCTAGATAATCTTGTATTTCTGTCCTATAGCCAACATACTACCACCAAAACTCCTTTCTCATCAAGAATTTCTGGGAATAAAATTTATTTTTTCCCTATGCAAACGCATCTAAAATGGAAATCTATCAAAGTTTATCCCATTTTAAAATTCACCTTGCAGCCAACATTCTTGGAATGTTGTAATACAAAGGATATTGCTTAATGATATTAACATATAAGTATTTATTCTCTAGAAACGTCAAAGTGTGTAATCTAAGATTAGCAGTAAGTAGAAAGATTTAAATGCCTTGATTTTGCACTTTACTTCCACTAGTATGATCAATTATTGTGTACAACACATTTCAACCAAAAATTCCTTTTTTGAACTCTTATTCTAAAATGATCCATGATAAAAACCCATTACCAGTTTATCATAAATAGTATTCTGTATTCCTTTTCAAATAATTTAGAAGGCTTGCACACAGTAGGCACTTAATAAATGTTTATGGATTTATTGATGCATTCATTACAGAGCACTAACATTCAGATTGTCATTAGTCAGAAAATACATAAGCTCTGTGCCAAAGTCTACTGTAAACATATCTGATTAAATACCATAGAGTCAGGCTATGCCTGCTGGTTTTATTATCTTTTATGTGGTAAGGATTTTGAGAGAGGTTGTTACTACGAACCACAAGTCTCTACATATTTTATTATTATTGTATATTAACTCAAGTAAATATAAAATCCTTATGTAGAAATATAAAAAAAAATGAAACTACACACTTTGGCCAAAGAAATAGGAGTTGCTTTTATAGTGGTTTTCTTATCCTAGTGTCAGGAATCATTTCATATATTCAAGTATTTTAATGAATTTTTACTAATTTACTCAGCCTAAGATAAAACTTCAGTTAATATAATAAAATTATGTTTAAAAGAAATTTATCTCTTCATAACATGAAATACTTAATGTATGACCTATGAAAGAGCTCTGCATATCATACTATTCCTGTTGCCAGCTCCAAAATGTTTTTATTTGTGGCCATTTGTTTCTGGCCAGACCATTCTTCGGTCATTTTTTTCTTTTTTGTACCACAAGAGGTCACTCTTAAACTCTTGTATCTTCTTTATTGGTTGTCTCTCCTCCTGCCCGCCCCCCCTCCCCAAAGCTAACCAGGGCCAGCAATGGTATTGGAATGGTATAATTCTGCAGGGAATTAGGAACCACATTTTCTGACCTATGAATCATGTAAGATTTATTCTCATTGTAAAGGAGTTTTCAAAACTGCTTAAGAAGCTTACTCTGCTGAGGAGCTTAGGACTTCATGATGGTATTTAAATCCTTGAATTTATTCTAATGACTTATATTTTATTCCTATTTGAAGCCTTAAGCTAATTTTATGGTAAAGAACAGAGATTCATTACATAAAGACATGCAGCCTACATTTCACCATGAAGGTACATCATCTAAGCAGTTCTTTTAGAGCAAATTTTCAGACAGTGGCAAAACTGGTGTCATTGATAGGTTTGGTGAGTCCAGTTGGTCCAGTTTATGAGAGTAGGATTACTTGGAGCATGTCACTGTGCAGATCGTGGGAAATAAAAGTCATCACTCAATTTTTTAGACAAACTGGTTCTGCTGTTATTTCACATGCACTAGAGAAGGAAAAGGAATCCAACTTATCTGTCCTTAGCCCTTGTAATGACGTTATCAAAAGATATATCAGCAGGTATATCAGCTATCTCTGAACTCATCAGCATTCATAGGTAGGCAAACTGTCAGGAAGAAAGATGTGAAGGAAAACATGGGATAATTCAAAAAGTGATGTTGTCAAATCAACAATGCAAAAGGGAGAAAGGGACCGTTTTAAAGTAGACCCTATGTACTCTTAAGCCCGTATTAGAACTACATTCCTTATCTTCTAATACCAAATATAATAACAATACCTTGCTTTAGAAAAATCCTTTATACCTTTTAAAATACATTTATACCTACTTGCTACCATTTCTTTCACCTATTTTATTTTTTGTAGGAATTCTCTGAAACAGGTAGAGGAGGTTACTTTATTCCCATTTTATAAATGTGGAAAATAAGGATCAGAGAGATTCAGTGACTTGCCCAAGGTCTCATAATTAGTGACAAAGTCAGGATTATTATCTAATTCTTCTGCCTACCAATACTCTTTCCATGGCATTATCTTGACATATTATTGCCACTTAAGATAATAACATTTATTTTAGAAGACCTAGCCTGTGCTAAACCAGATACACTGTATCCTATATATGAACTAGTTCTACTGCCCAAAATACAGATAGAGTTCTAAAGATAGCTGTGAGCGGAAAAGAGCAATATAAAATCACATATAAGTGCTATTTTGTCATATTCCGTGTTTGCTGCATAATTTTTTTTTCCTTGGAGTAAATATCCAACAATCATTTTACAAAATAATTTTTGTGTATATCTCATCGTTTAATTTCAAAGGGACTTAACTTTTCTCTATACTTTGAAGAACTGGGTAGCTTCAGGTATTTTAAATGACAGCTCACTATATGCTGTGTTTTATTGTGGTGATTTGACTACATCATTCCTAGACACACTAATGTGGCACAGACATATCTTTCACCATACAGTATTGTTAAGGTAATACTATTCAAAAGCTGTTACAACCAGGTGGCAACCGAGGGGAAATATAAGGGGTGTGTGTGTGTGTGTGTGTGTGTGTGTGTGTGTGTGTGTGTGTGTAGGAGGTAGTTGCATCAATCATCAGTACTGAGAGCAATGATTTGATGGACTCGCCAGCTTTAACATGAAAATTTCTCTGATATCAATAGAGAACTTCGGAAAAAAACCCCCACATTTTTGTTAATTTAACTCTATTCACCAAGCACTTATTAAGTATCACCTATGTTTCAGCCCCTTTGATAGTTATTGGAAGTAAGAAGTAAAAATGAAAAAGTCCTTACCCTCAATGAACTTACATTCTAATTGGACAAAACAACGTCATATAAATATAGCCTGATTGCTTCTGCAACACAGACACACATAGTGAGTAGGATTTCTCTGCTCATAGGACTAGAAGTTTTGTGGGTCAATATGAACTCTAGAGTTTCAATTATGAGAATAAGTAGTAGGGAAGGACACTGAGCCAATATGGCTGGACTCAAAGTCTGAGCGATTCAATTTCCATTTCCAATGCAACAGTATCATGAATGGTGGATGCTTTGAATGGAGATGAAAACTGGTGTATTGAGGAGTTTGGAGCTCTCCTCTGCTTACTGGTCCAGTTATTCAAACTTCTCAGACCAGAGGCATGTAGGCTTATGATTGACTGAAAGCTAGAAAAGCACAGTGAAGTTTAGAGTGCATCCCTATCCCATCTTTCACTAGCCAAATACAATTGCCATTTATTCCAAGACTTTCCCTTAATCCATTAAATTGTTCATAATTTCTGATTTGCATAATATTTAAAACTATCTTGCCCTTGATATAAAACTATGACTGAACATAACTATTATGTGGTCTGTATTTATTCTTAATTGTGAGCAAAAAGCTGCAATGGTTTGAACTTTATATTAAAGTAACTATTTCTAAAAATTCTAGCTTATGTGTGTGTGCATGTATGTATGTGTGTGTGTGTATGTGTGTGTGTGTGTTGAAATTTGAACTAATCATAATGGAATGTTATGCCCTTGATATTTCAATTAATAAATCCTAAAAGTTCCTCAGAAGAAAAAACATGCATCATTTGACTTGGAATCTACTACCTCCATAGGTTATTCAGTCATGAAAAAATAAAAATAGATAGTATAAAGAGACAGGTACTTCAGGACCAAGGAAAGATCATGTCCATTGTTTCAGATGAAAGATTTGTGATAGAATATAAGATGCCTACATTTTAAAGATTGGAGAAAGGGGCCAAAAGAGTCAATATTTCTTAATTTCAGTTTTTTATTGTCACAGCATAAGTACTTTAGGGTGAGCATAAGAACATGAGTGAGCAAATGAAAAAAGAAACAGAGAGACAGACAAAAAGAGAGATAGAACCAGACACAGAGAGAGAAAGAGAGACAGAGACAGAGACAAAGGGAGAAGGGAAAAGAGGAGAGGGAGGAAGAATTCTGGAGGGAAGCAACGAATGAAGAACAATTTGTTTTATGTTCTATAAACACAGAAACAATTTATAGTACTTATGTGAAGGAATATAATTTGGCAATCAAGAGTCACATTATTTGAAATTACATTTCCAGATAGAGTGAAATATTAAAAAGGAATTAGGAGTTTTTCTCCATTAGAGTTTTAGTTAGAGACATTTCATTAAATGACAGCTTCAAAGTAAATGAGAAGGCAATTATATATGTATACTAATCAGAAGGGATGCTGAAATGCTGTATACTCCCTACCCCTGAACCCATTTCCAGTTATCTCCATGAAATAATGTGATCTCCAAGATAGCACTTTTGATGGAAGAGAATAGGAAGGAAAAACAAGCAAATCTAATTGGCAATAACATTTACTTCTAAAACATTCTATTATTAAACTGTTTTAAAAATGAACATTTATCTTTTACACCCAAAGATTATTTCCTGGTATTTAGTAACACTGACACAGGCTAAGGTTTTGTCCAGTAATGGTTGAGAATTTAATTGAACAAACCTTTGACAACAACAATGACCAAAAAAGCCCCCCAACAACCCAAACCCAAAGCCCTAATCTCAAAGCCATGAACAGTCCTATATAATTATTTTAAAAAAGAAATAAAAATTAAAATGTCACATTACATCCTATGCCTCAGTAAAGATAAGCAAATACCAATTCTTTCTCATCCAGAAGAAGGTAGTAATAACATTTTATATGAATTTTATCGATTACTAACAAGAAGCACAAATAATTTAAATAATTTTGTAAAGGCCTATTAATCACTATTCCCAAACTCTATTTCTACGACTTGACTAGCTCTAGGCTACTGCATGTCTATATTCTAAATTCATTTTTTTTAATCAAGTAAAAAATGAAAGTGAGTTTGGGGATAGCTGGGGGCACATTCCCTTTCACGTACACACATACATAAATGGACTGTGTAATCATCCTATGCAAGAAAAAGGTTTATGGCTTCAAGAATATGGCAGGTGGTGACTTTCACCATCAAGTCAATAAATGGTCACCTCCCCAAATGAACATTTCGATAATTTGTTGTTGTTGAATCATGTCTGACTTCATAATCCCATTTGGAGTTTTCTTGGCAAAGATACTAGAGTGGTTTGCATTTTCTTCTCCAACTTGTTTTACAGATGAGAAAAATAAGGCAGAGTTAAGCAAATTGTCCAAGGTCACACAACCAGTAAGTGTTTGTGATCATATCTGAGCTGAGGTCTTCCTGACTCAAAGCCTGTGGTTCAATCCACTGTGCCACCTAGCTGCCAACAATTCTATAAGTACTTCATGAATAATGATGATCGTGGCAGGATCCAGAACTAGTGAGTTTACTCCTGCTAGAAGTATAATAATGGATTTTAAATTCTTCTTGTGCCTACAAGTCTTCAAAGCAAAAACCTGATTGGAGAAGGATTATACACACACACGCACGCACGCACACACGCACACACACACACATACACACACATGCACAAATGTCCTTGGCTCTTAAAGAAAGCAGGTGTGATGAGGTAGGGGGAGAGAACAAGCATTTATACATTATCTACCATGTGTCAGGCACTTGTGTTAAACATTCTCACAGATCTCTCATTTGATGTTAACAAATAATAACTAAAACAGATAAATGGCAAAGGTGGTTAGATAAATTTGGAACAACTTATCAGAATTATTAAACTATTCAGAAGTATAAATTATTTTTAATGAAATTGTCTTCATAAACCTTGCCATAAGTAATGAACTAGCTCTGAGGTTCACTTAGGTTTCTTTTTTTCCTTGTTATAGTTAATGTTCTACAATGAGATGGTGTCCAAAACTTACTGGCTAACGATTAACATTACAATGGTGAATATTCAATTCTGAGATTGTGTGTTTTGTCCTTCACTTTTGTATATACGTGGTTCCTTTAGTGTAGGGAGCTCCAGGTATGGAAACTCTTTCCACTGATGAAATCAGCAGTTTTTATATAATTTACCATTAAAAGAGGTGTCTAAAGAATTGAAAAGGTAACCCTTAGAATAAATGACTGGCAGAACTTGAAAGCAGGATTTCCTGACTCCAAAGCCAGACCTCTAGTCATTATTCCAACCTGCTTCTAATCTTTCATTTAACAAACTAAAACCATAAGATTTAGAGTTGATATGGAGCACAGGGGCCTTCCAGTATAATCCCTATATTTTATATATGAGGAACCTGAGGCCAAGGGGTTTTAACTTACTGGCTGAGATGGAATTCAAACCCAGATCCTTGAACTCTGAATCTGGCAACATTCTATGCTGCCTCACATCTCCGTTGTTAGCCTGACAGACCAATCAAGCATCAGTTCGGGTTGAAATCACAATGATATAGAAATGGCAGCATGAAAGTGGGACTTAGAATTCTAAGACCACTTAAAAGTTTTATGCTATATACAAATACACATCATATATAGTAAGATTATAAGATGTTTATTTCCTGAAAAACAAAAAAAACAAAAAAAACAACAGGATCAGGTGGAAATTAGAAGCTCCATAAACTAGTCACATTCCCCCAAAGGTATAACCCCATTTGCTACAACCCCCAAACCTTCATTTGCTATACTCTGGGTTGTAATGCATACTTTGCTAACCAAAGGTTCATGGTAGCAAGGAGGGAATCACTCTAATTTTGAGTGCCCCATTCTGTCACCGTATTCACATGAAACTTTCTAATACTCCAAAAGAGAGCTAGATAGAAAGCTATTATAGTGCCTTTGTTTACCTGATTGATGGTTTTAGTGCTGTATTATCTCTTAAGATAGGGTTGTGCAAGACCACTCAGGGGAGGCAGGGGCTGCATGAGACAACAAACATAAGACATGAGGGATTTAATTATCTTATTTTGGGAAGGTGGTTGAAGGAGTCTAGAATGGGGATCAAGTATCTGCCATCTACATAGTTATAATGTAAATGGTTTAAACCTTCTGAGTTAGTCTTTAGAATACCAATTTTCAACAACCCTCAAAATTTGATACACATACTTCTTGGGTGTGCTTGGGTTTTTGTCATATTAGCCAGTTTTATAGTTTGGTATAACGTGCATTAATCCACTATTGAACATTAACCATGACATATTGGATTACATATGGCAAGCATATAGTAAATGCTTATTGAGGGAATACAGGAATAAATATTAGTATACAATCATGGAGTCCAAAACCTATAAAGGATGCTAAATCAAAAAAATATCAACAAACATTTATTAAATACTTTCGGTAGCATATACTTTTGAGTTATTCTCCTAGGCTGGTAGGTAGCACAGTGGATAGGATACTGGGTTGGTTACATGAAGAAGAGTTCAAATATGGCTTTAGTCACTTAGTAGTGGTATGACTCTGGACAAGTCAATGGACTTCTGTCTACCTCAGTGTCCCTAACTGAAAATGACAATAATAATAGAACCTGTAGCACCAGTGCAATATTCACAGTGTCTGTGGCAGCTATGAATATGCTGGTATAATTATGAATTGTAAAATATAACAGAATCTCCATGTGGAAGACAGAACCAAAATGTTTAATCAAACACCAGAAAGTCGAATTCCAACACCAGAAAGAAAGCCAAATCCATCATAGCAACAAAGAAATCTATACACAATAACAATGCAGAGGGCATCACCATCCTTAAGCCTTCCCCCTGCTAGAGCCTTCTCACAAACAAACACTCATAGTTCCCGGCCTGCTTCCTCTCTCTCCCTTAGCTCTAACTACTCTGACCAACTTCTGATGGACTCTGCCCCACCCTTTCTGCTCCACCCATTCAGCAAGCTCATATGACTCAGGCTTCCATGTGACTCAAGCAGGTCACATAGGCCTATTAATGGATGGGAAAGATCTTCCCATCTACTTTACCATTATAGCACCTAACTCCCAGGGTTGTTGTGAGGATCAAATGAGATCAAATGTGAAAAGTGCTCAGTACCTTGCCTGGCACAAAATAGGCTCTAAATAAGCGATTCTTTCTTTCTGTCTTCCTGACTCTAACTCTCTCTAGAAGGCTGAGTTTCCCATAGCATTACTACTATTGCTCTCCTTACATTTCTTAGAGTATTCCAGAGAGATTGATGGAGTATCTTTTCTAATGCTTTAGCTCATGAGTCCCTACTATGATTATCAGTCTATATCAATTAATCAGCCATACTTTTTAAAAAGGATATTTAAGAACACATGGTAGAAAACATTTCCCTCAGAAGTCTATAACATACTCTCTCACATGGATATACAGAATCCAGGGTAGGTGTACTCAACCTAAGAGCACACAGGTAGCAAAAAGATAATTTAAAATGCTTTTGTTGGAGCTCCCGAGATATTCCCCTTAGGGACAATATAGCTTTTCTTCTGGGATCCTTGTTGAGCCTCATCAAATCTAATGTGTCCTAGTTCCTTAAATAGATATCACCTTCAGCTGTTCTAGAGATACTGTTAGAGAATGAGAGAGAGTACAAAACTCTTTGGGATCTGGTGTCAATCTGATCTTCCCACTCACCCAAAGAGAGGAGATTGACACCAGAGTCAAGACTTCACTCCAAACTATTCCTTCTTAGGGATTTAACTGAAATGTTCTCTCCTTTCCATTTTATTTATACTAAACAAAAATTTATTAACCCCTTGCTTTGGTAGTAACATGGGCTGTACATGGATCTCTTTTAAAAATTTATCATTGCTATTGTGGAAAGAACACTGATTTTGGAAACAGAGCACAAGAGTTCAAATCCCATCTTTGCTATTTACAATACTTCTTTGGGCCCCAGGTTTCTAAAGTATAAAATGAAGGAACTGTATTCAACAATCTCTAATGTCCTTTTCAGCTACAAACACATAATTCTCCAATACCAATAAGGAAGGGATAACCGTTCTACTAGAATGTTACCTTTTTTTCCCCTGACAAAATAATTAATTGTAGAACTTAAGAGTTAGAAGGCATTTTACTTCAATATCCTCATTTTACAGGTGAGAAAACTAATGCATAGTGGTATTTCATAATATCTCCAAAGTTACCCATCTAAGACTATGGTATGGGTATTCTGATTTGGTATTCTGACTCCTAGCTGATGATCCTTCCACTATACCACACCATCTTCCTCAGATAAATGAAATATTTATTCTTTTCTGGCTAAAACTTGGACAATCTATATAAATGTATAATGACTTCAAATTAGGAGGCCAATAAAAATTATCTCTTTCAACTCTTGGCTTCATGATTTCCCATTAGTCTCATTATCCATAGATAGAAAGATCTGAAAAAATTAATAGATCACAAAGCTCCAGTCAGCACTACCTGGATGAACAAATTTAATTAAGTCATCAAGAAGCAGAACTCTTCTTAGATAACATTATGAATATGGAAATGAAAACAGGATTAAACAGGGAAGAGATGTGTGGGGCCAATTATTATTCAAATCAACCTACTTGCCACTCAACATTCATTTCTTGATTGTAGAAGATGTTCATGAAAGATCTAGCTGTCTAAAACTTATCTGGTCATGTTCCCTTACAGATCATCATAAGATTGTAATGTGTCAGAGAAGATTTGTATACATCTTTAGTTTTTGTTCTTTAAATCATGTAAACAACTACTTCTGAGTAGAATCTGCATGTAACAACAACTTTTAGAAAGCACCTTAGATGAGCATTTTCTTGTATCAAACTTACTGAAGGCAACATGGTGCAGTAGTGTTAACGGTTCTCACTGGACTTTAGAACAAAACAGATCTATGTGGAAGTCCCTAGCCATATGACCCTAAACAAGTCACTTAATCATTTTCTTCCTTAGATAACTCCCTAGGACTCTCTATTAAATTATGGGGAGATTTCTTTTGTTGATAGAGGAAATTCTCTATTCTGATAAAATCACAACTTAACCATGTGTTCTCAGACTGAGTGAAGATGATGATAAATCTTAGGACACCAAAGAAGTGTCTACAATAGCAGTGAGATAAAATCTATTACTAATACATCAAGATGGAGCTAATGTGCAGGCTAGAAAAAGTGGATAGAGGTTCATTTCCCCCCAGGGCATATAATAGAGACTTAATAAATGTTTATTAATTGAATGATTACAAATGGCAAATGCTAAGTGTTTAGTAGGCATTCCTACTGGGAGGAACTCATATTCTCATTGGGAGCATAACATATATGGGAGGTTTTAGATGCATGGAAGATAGCAAGTCCTGATGATCTTTACAATCATAAAGAGTGGAGAAAAAAGGAAAGGGACCCTTAGGATGCACAGGCAGTGTAGATGACAGTGCCTAAGGGTTGAGAAAGACAGGTATGAAAAAAAAAAGAACTTGAATGACAACTAGAGAGATATGAATATTAAAGTTATATAGTAACTTCAGTGAAAAGAGATTAGAATTTGGAGGCAGGTTGGATGCATAGAAAGCTTAAAAGAAATAATGTGTATAGCATAAGATAGGGTAAACAATGAAAGCAAGAACAATAACATTAAGCGATCATCTTTTTGTTGTACTATGTTATGGAAATGCTTGTTTTATTTCATAAATTAAAAATAAAACAAATTAAAAGAAAAAAGAGAGGCAGGACATGATAATTAAGAGAAATTGGGAAAGGCTGCAGAAGATGGAATTTTGGTTAAGATTTAAAGGAAGTTAGGGAAACTAGAAGGGGGAACTGAGGAAGGAGAGCATTCTAGGCATGGAGGAGAGTCACAGAACATACTCAGAGCCTAAAGGTGGAGTGTCTTGTTCATAGAACAGCAAGGAGGCCAGTGTCACTGGGTCAAAAAATATAGGGGAGGTGGAAGTTGCAAGGTGTAAGCACACTGGGAATTTGAAGTGGTTAAAGTTATGACGGGATTTGAACATCAAAAAGAGTATTTTGTATTTGACTCTGGAAGTAGTGGAAGTCAATAGAATTCATTAAGTATGAGGGATGACAAAGTCTAACCTGTGCTTTAGGAAAATCACTTTGGTGGCTCAAAAAAGGTTGGGCTAGAGTAAGGAGAGACTTGAAGCAGACCTATCAGAAGGCTACTAAAATAGTCCAGGCATGAAATGGAACTATCTGCCAATGATGTTCTTTACAGATATGTCAAAAATATTTATTACGTATCTAGTAGGTACTAGGTTCCAGGCACTGTGCTAGACACTAAGGATATAAGGATGAAAAAGGAAACAATCTCTACTCTCGTGAGCTTACATTCTGTCTAGGGAGACAGCTTGACCATATATATGTACATATAGAAGAGGCACATAGTTTGCATGTAATATAATTAGAGAAGTAGACTGCTAACAAATGGTGAAGAAAGAGGAATGGTTTCATGTAAAAAGTAGAACTTGAGCTGTATATTGAAGAAAGTACAGGATTTTATGAGGAATATGTAAGGAGAGAGTGCATTCGAGGAATGGGGAATGGCCAGTACAAAGGCCCAGATATGGGAGATTGAGTGTCATATGTGAAGCCAGTCTAGCAGTGGATAGAGTGCTGGATGTGGAGCCTAAACGATCTGAGTTCAAATTCAGTTTCAGATACTTATTAGCTGTGTGACATGGGACAACTCGTTTAAATTGTCTGCCTCAATTTCCTCATCTGTAAGATGGAAATATAATAGTGCCTACATCCAGGACTCTCATGAGGATAAAATGGATATATGTAATGTGCTTTATTTTTTTCATATTTTTTTCCCCTCAACTTATCAAACATTTCTGTTGACATTAATAGCCTTATCTGGGGTGGATTGTTTAATGGAAAATACTCAGGGATGGACTTTGGATGTTGAGTGTACAGTAGCAGGAGTGTACTCCCCCCACCAAGCTTCCCCCTCAGATCCTGAAAGTGAGTTGTAGCATTATGACCACCCTATCTGGGAACCACATTACCCCTCTGTTATCACGAAAGCACAGATTTCATTGCATGAACCAGCCCAGAAAAGAAAGAAAAGACTGGAAGAATGATGGTGGGATGACTCATTACATGCTACATATACACACATATACACAAATGCATGTACACATATCTATGCACAGACATACATACACACATGCATATATATACATATGCATACATATGTGTATGTATTATCTATAATTTATCTCATTACCTATCTATTGATCAATATAGTTTTTCCCGGATAGATTTCTCTAGTGCGGGGACTACTGCTGATATTTGCACATCCCTATTCTAGTAAAACACTGGGTAAATAGTAGGTGTTTAATAAATGTTTGTTGGTTGGTTGTTAAACAACACTCTACTTTTATGCTTCTCCATAGAGAGTTACTTCTCATGCAGTTGTTGGTAACAAAGTATTACACAGTTTTATGGCTTTTGCTCTATAAATCAGAATTGCTTTTAATCAAAGAAGATTAGAATTAAGTTATCATTGAGGGAAAATAATTTCAGATTATCTACGCTTTAAGACAAAAGTGTTTATACAGTTTAAAAGACTCTTATCATATAAAGATTTGCATGTGAATTATATTGTTTGGAAATTTTCCTGAAGAAAATAGAGAAAAGGGAATATTTATTCTATTTCAGTAAGACATATAATAAGGGGCACAACAAAGATCCAATTGTGGTCTTGATTACCAGATGGGAGAAAGTACTTTTTTGGTACTCTGGCTTTTGGAAGGGACAGGTGATAAAATGAAAAGACGCACCTACCAAATCAAGCATATACACTCTCCATCCCATAGACCTTTGAAAATATTAGATGAACACACATCTTAGAGAGAAGGCAATGTTAAAAAAAAAACCCTTTAGTAGAAAGCAAGAGAATTGGGTTGAAATGAGTGGTTTTTGCTGCTAGCTACATAGCCTTAGGCAAGTAACCAAATCCAGCTGGTCTTGTTTTCTCATCTGAAAAATGAGGTGACTAGACAAAGTAAGCCTTAAGGTCCTTCACAAATTTAATAATCTATGAACGTATGATAGTCATTCACCTAACCAGACAAAACAGACTCTTAAGGCTATATCTGGTTGCATGATAGTACTTTAAGTAAACAAAATACATATAACATATGGATTCTCTTCTTTCTATGTGGATCAAGTTCATCATCACCACTACCAATCTTCAATTGCTTATTTTCTTTTTTTTCATGTATTTGATTTATTTTGTTAAATAGTTCCCAATTAAATTTTTAATATTTTTTAAATTACATATAAAGACAATTTTAATATTTGGATATTCTTTTGAATTTTGAGTCCCAAATTTACTCCCTCCCTTCCTTTTTTCCTCCCTCCTTAAGAAATCAAACAATTGATATAGGTTACACATGTGCAGTCACACAAAAAATATTTCCATAGTAGTGAAGATGTGAAAGAAAACAAAAGAAACACCAGAAAATTTTTAAAAATTAGCATGCTTTAATCTCAATTCAGAATCCATCAATTCTTTCTCTGGAGATATCATTTTTCATCACAAGTCCTTCAGAATGGTCTTGGATGTTTATATTGCTGAGAATATCCAAGCCATTCACAATTGAACATGATAAAATATTGCTGTTATTGTGTATCATGTTCTGGTTCTGCACACTTCACCTAAGCATTAGTTCATTTAAGTTTTTTCCAGGTTTTTCTGAAAGCATCCCGTTCACAATTTCTTATAGCACAAAAGTATTGTATTACAATCATATACAACAACTTGTTCAACCATTTATCAATTGATGGGCAATCCCTTTGTTTCCAATTTTTGCCACCACAAAAAAAAATTCTATAAATATTTGTGCAAATGTTTTCTTTTCTATTTCTTTTCTTTAATCTCTTTGGCACATAGATCTAGTAGTGCTACTGCTTGGTAAAAGGGTATAATAATCTCATAGTTGTATGGGCATAGTTCCAAATTGCTCTCCAGAATATGTGGATCAGTTTACAACTCCACCAACAGTGTATTAGTGTCCAATTTTCCCCACATATCCTTCAACATTTTTCACTTTATTTTTTTTGTCATATTAACCAATCTTATAGGTATGAAGTGGTTCTTCAGAAATGTTTTCATTTTCATTTCTCTAATCAAGAGTGATTTAGAAGATTTTTATATGATTATAGATAACTTTAATTTCTTTAGCTAAAAACTGCCTGTTAATATCCTTTGACCATTTACCACTTGAGAAATGGCTTGCATTGTTATAAATTTCTCTATATATTCAAGAAATGAAGCCTTTATCAGAGAAATTTTTGCTAATTTCCCCTTTTCCCCAGTTTTCCGCTTTCCTTCTAATCTTGGGTGCGTTGGTTTTCTTTGTGTAAATCCTTGTTAATTAATTGAAATCAAATTTACTTTACATTCCATAATGCTTTTTACCTCATTTGATCCTAAATTCTTTCCTTATCATATATTTGAAAGGTAAACTATTCCATGCCCCCCTAATTTGCTTATGTTATCACTCTTTATATCTAAATCATATACCCATTTTACCTTACCTTGATATATAGTACAAGATATTGTTCTATGCCTAGTTTCTGCCAAACTGCTTTTCAGTATTCCTAGCAATTGTTGTCAAATAGTGAGTTCTTGCCCAAAAGGTTAGATCATTGGGTTTATCAAATAATTGTCATTTATGATTGTGCACTGTATACCTAAACTATTCTTACCACTCTAAGTAGTCAGTATGAGATTGTTTTGATGATTCCCACTTAATAATACAGTTTGAAATGTACTATGGTTAAGCTTCTTTTCTTTACATTTTTTTCATTAATTTCTTTGATATTCCTGACATTTTGTTCTTCCAAAAGAATTTTGTTATTTTTTTTCTAGCTCTATAAAAGAATTTTTGGTAGTTGATTGGAATGACACAGAATAAGTAAATTAATTTATGGAGAATTGTCATTTTTATTATATTGCTTCAGCTCGCCCATGAATAATATTTTTCCAGTTGTTCAGATCTGACTTAATGAGTGTGAAAAGTGTTCTATATTTGTGGTCAAATATAGACACTTAGACTCCTCTCCAGTGTGCAGTTATTTTAAATAGAATTTCTATTTCACACTGTTGGACTTTGTTGGTAATATATAGAAATGCTGATGATTTTTGTGGGTTTATTTTAGATCTTGCTACTTTTCTAAAGTTGTTCACTATTTTAACATTTCAAGTAACTGCTGCCGATCCAATAACCCACAAGGCATGCTACTTGCTAGCCAGTGCTGCTGGCTTGCTGGGTGTATCCTGCTGTTGGCTTGCTGAGTTTCTGCCTGTGTTGGACTGCACTCCTCTCTCATCTCAGTTACCTGTTGTTATTATTAATTATACCTTGCTTGTTGACCTTCTAACTTGTCTTGGACTAAAAAAAAACAAGTTTTACCTTGTCTTTTTGTTATTTCTGTTGCTCATGAATTTGTTTTGAGGCATTATTTTAAAGTTGTTTGGAGGGGAATTTTCATCTTGTGGTTATATCTTGTGATTATAAATGAATTCTGTTTTAAAATTTTATAAAGTGTTGATCTCAAATACTTTGAGCCTGTAGTTTCCATATTCATCCTTTTGAAAACATAGATAACACTTACCTTTGTTCAGTTTTCTGGCAAATTTCTCATTCTTTATGATTGCTCAAAACTTATTGGAAACAATTCCACTAAGGGACTTGAATAATAAAGATCATAACATGAAAATTAGAAGAAAGGAAGATCATATATCTTTTATAGCTATTGATAAATGATGAATATTTAACCAAGCAAAAGTTAGAAGTAATTAGAAAATATGAAATAATTTTGAGTACATGAAATTGGGAAACTTCTCCACAAAATTTGTATAAAGGATAAAAATAATAAATAATAAAAGAATGAAGGATTTATATAACAGATAAGTAGGGAAGATGCCAACTGAGAAAAAAAAATTTTGAATCAAATTTCTTGAATTTTCTGTGCCTCAGTTTCCTTATCCATAAAATGGTCATAATAAATAGCACCTAATTTCCAGAGTTATTGCAAGGATAAATAGACATAATGTTTGTAAAATACTTTGCACATTTTAAAACTCTGTATAAATACCACCTGTTGTTATTATTAATTATTATCATGTCATTGACAAAAATAAAATGCTCAAGTGTAAAACAAATTATGGCAGCATTTATTGTGGTTAAAAAAAAAAGAAATGGAAACAATTTAGATGCCCTTCAATTAGGAAAGAGCTAAGAAAATCATGGAATGTGACTATCATGGAATATTATGGTGCTTTGAAAAATCACAAATATGACATAAGAGAAGTTGACTTTCCTGAACCAATAGAGTGAAATAAGCAGAGCAAAGAAAAGAATATACACAATGACAACTAAAAAGAAAATGTAAATAAATAGAACAACCACAAAACTATCAAAAGAAAATATCACAAAATTACAAAGAATAAGAATGACTCCAAAGAAGGGATATGAGAAGACAAATCCCCCAACTTTTTCACAAAGGTGGCAAATCCACAGATACAAAACACTGCATATATTTTTAGATTTATTTTGGATGTATTGTTTGTTTCTGCTGAGGTTTTTTTTTTCCTTTTTGTCTTTATTTTTGTTAAAACATTTTTTGTTATATGAAATGGCTCTCTGAGTGAAAGAGGAGGGAGGATAAAGAAAGAAATTTTGGCAATGAAACAATAAAATATATCAATAAAACACATTTTTAAAAGTCAGTTCTACAATCTCCTTGACAAATTAATTCAAAACATTGGGTATTCATTCAATCAATTCAACTAGCATTTATTAAGTGCTTGCCATGGACCAACTTTGGACATTTCACATTAGATGTACTAGTCATCTCAAACTCAACACGTCCAAGACAGAACTCATCTTCCCTCCTCCCACCCCAAATCTTCTCCTCTTTCCAACTTTCCTATTACTTTTGAGGGCACCACCATTATCCCAGGCATCTAGGTTTTCATCTTTGGTGCCATTTGTACTCCTCACCTCCACTCATATTCCATATCTAAACTGTTGTCAAATCTATTCATTTCTACCTTCACAACACCTAACCTGTAAGTCCTCTTATCTTCATGCATAGAGCTGACACCCTGGTACAAGTCCTCTTCTCCTCACACCTTAGTCTTCTAACAGGTCACTATCAATCTTCTACTCAGCACCCAGAGTTACCACTCTCCAATAAATTCCAGTGATTCCCTATTACTTCTAAGATCAAATACAAACTCCCATTTGTTATTGTTCTTTGTAACTTGTCCCCCTTCTATCTTCCTGTCTTCTTATATGTATTCCCCTCCACATACTTTGCTTTCTAGTAACATGAGCTTTCTTATTATTCCTCAAATAAAACACTTTATTTCCCAACTTGATACCTTTTCACTGAAATTCTCCTATGCCTAGAATCCTTTCCCTCCTCCTCACCTCCACTTCCTGAGTTGCCTGGCTTCCTTTAAGTCTCAGCTCAAATTCTACCTTCTGTCAAAAATCTTTTCTGGTTCCACCTGACTGCTAGTGTCTTCCCCTCAAGATTATCTTCCATTTATTTTATGTCAATCTTGCATGTACATAATTATTTGCATGTTGTCTCCTCCAGCTCCTTCTTGATAGACTATTTGTCTTCCTTTGTATCATCAACACAGCACCGTGTGTGGTTCATAGGAAGTGTTTAATAAATTATTTCTGCCTGACAGATAGATTGACAGGTAATTTGGGGGATGGAGGACTCACTACTGGGAAGACCAGGAAAGACTGTTTACAGATTGAGCCTTGAAAGGAGAGAGGTATTTAAGAGAAGCAGCTGAGGAAGAGCATAGACATGTGCAAAGACACAGGAGGGAAGATGAAATACCCTGTTTGGAAACAGCAAATAAGACAGTTTGACAGGAAAATTGTGTGTGTGTGTTTGGGGAGTGGGGGACAGGAAAGTTATAATGAGATATCAATGGAAACAGAGCTTGGGCCTAGATTTTTTTCGGGCTTTAAATGCCAAATATACTTCATCCCTGAGATAATAGGAAGCCACTGCAACTTTTAGAACAGAGCTGTCTCATAGGCAGATCTGTGCTTTAAGGATCTAAGGATTTGGGGAATATGTAGAAGATAACTTGTAGAGTCAGAGAGACTGGAGGTAAAGAGGACAATTGGGAGGCTATTGTTTTAGATAAAGCAAGAAGTGGTTAGGACCTAAACTTGGGTGGTGGGCATGTGGGCATGGAGAAGAGGACAAACAAAATAGATAGCACGGAGTCAAAATAAATCATTTGTACAGCACTTTAATATTGAGAGAGTGCTACATTTTTGTGTATTTACGCGTATGTACATTCATGGAGGACTACCACCTCTGGGGTCAGAGCTTGCTGAGCCCTTTTTGAGGCTGCTCATACACCTTTGTAGCCACCCGATCTTACCTATAGAAGTTGTAGCATGTACAGTAGCCACACCTCAACTCAGCAGATGGGCTAAACCAGGCTGAGGGTAACCAACAGGCCTCAAAACTATTGGTGGGTTAGTACTGTGTCTACCCCAAGCATATGAAGACATTCCCCAGTGGAATGGGTAAATGGAAACAATTTGTTCCAATGGCCATGAAGGTAGCTTAAGGAGCTGGTGTGGGGCTCTTAGAACTTCATCAGATACAAAAATACTAAGGATATCCATCATATCTTGGGCCACTGCTAGTCCTGATTTTTGTCTTGCCACTGGACTTTGCTGCCTCAGGAAGAGAGTGAGGCTGAAGATGCTGTGTAATTCTGTTGCACTTAAATACAATTCACATGCAAGTGAAGACCTCACCTGTGATGTTACTGGTCCTCTTCCAAATGGAAAGACAAACCACAATAAACCACAATACCAAAAATACATGCATACGTGTGTGTGCATATATGTGTATACACGTGTGTATGTGTGCTCGTGTGCATATGTATATATACGTGTGTGTATGTGTATATGTGTGTGTATGTATGTATGTATATATATATATATATATATATATATATATATATGTGTATATAAATAATCTGCCTATATACATATATTCATTTGATCCTCAGAACAGCCTGGTGTGATAGGCTCTGTTATTTCATAGATGAGGGAAGGGGATATGAATGGTCATTTATTAAGCACTGGACTATGTACCAGGCACTGTGCCAAGCAATTTACAACAAGCCTTGGAGGTAGGGACTCCCATTTTGCAGCTGAGGAAACTGAGGCAGTCAGGTCAAGTGACTTGCCCAGTATCATACAACTAGTAAGTGTATAGCCTGGATTTAAATTTAAGTCTTCCTGGAGGGGCGGAGCTAAGATGGCGGAGAGTAAGCAGTAACCTGAACAAGCTCCCAAAGAATTTCGTCCTTGGGAACTAAAAAGTCAATTTGAGCGGATTTAAGAGTGACAGAGCCCATTGTGAGACGGAGAGTGACAGATTTCCAGCCCAGAGAGGTGCCTAGTTGGGTCGGGGCAGGGAGAGCAGAGTGCGCGGGAGTGGCGCCAGCGCGGACCTGGGAGCGGACGGAGCGCTGCAGTCTGGGAGGCCCCACCCAGCAGATTCACCCAGCTGGAGGCCTCTGCGGCCCTCTCACTACCCAGGTGAGAATCAACGGAACTGGATAGAGGGGAGCGCAGGGCGTGTAGCAGGGTCGGCGGTTTTTCCAGGGGCTAGCAACCCACGGCTTGGATTCTTGAAGCTACATGCTCAGACTTTCAGAAGCTGGGATGGAGGAATGAAATCTAGGGGCTCTCATCCCCCTCCCCGACACACAAAATCAAGAGGCAAAAGCCCCACCTAGAGTACTTTCTTGCGTTAGCGTAAACACCCCCAGGTCTGGAAATCTCTGATGAATGTGTA
>CM053591.1:36252850-36269273 GCA_028646515.1 Pseudochirops corinnae | reverse complement strand
GTGAAAGTATTTACAGATCCTATACATGATTGCACGCCACCATGGGGGGGGGGGGGAAGAGAGGGGAGAAAATCTGAAACCCAAGTGATTGTGGAACTGAATCTTGTAAATTAAAAGTAAATGAGTAAATAAAAAAAAAATAAATTTAAGTCTTCCTGACTCTAGGCCCAGCATTTTATCTGCTGCAGAACCTAGATGCCTATAGATGAGAAAACTAGTACTGAAAGAAATTAAGTGACTGGCTCAGGGTCAAGTGTTTGAAGCAGAATTCAACCTCAGGTTTTCCTTACTCTGAGTCTTTTATGCTGCTCACTATACTTCCCAATAAGACTTGGCAACTGAATGGATTTGGGATAGAGTTAAGATACAGGAATAAGATTTAAAGGTACAGTAAAGAGCAAAGATAATATAAATCTGGATTTTTTTTTAGTCATTTTTCAGTCATGTCCTATCTCTGTGACTCCATTTGGTGTTTTCTTGGCAAAGATACTAGAGTGGTTTGTCATTTCCTTCTCTAGCTCATTTTATAGAGGAGGAAACTGAGGCAAATAGGGTTGAGTAATTTTCCCAGGGTCACACAGCTAGGGTCTGAGGATGGATTTGAACTCAGGTCCTCCAAAAGTATAGGGTTGGTGCACTATCCGCTGCACCACTTTGCTGCCCAAATTTGGGTTACTGGAAAGATAATAACACCCTCAGAAAAATAGGGAAATTTAGAGAAGGTGTGGGTTTAAAGAGAAAGATTATAGGCTGAATTTGAGATGACTTGTGGGACACCCAGTTATAGGTGGTCAGTTAGTGATGCAGGACTGAAGCTCAGGAGCGAGACTGTCTGCATATGTAGATTTTTGAGTTCTCTGCACAGACATGCACATTGACCTTGGTTACTGATGACATCATAAAGAGAAAAAATATATAGAAAGAGAAAAGAAGAAATCCTAGGACAAATCTCTAGAGTACATCTCACATGAAATACCGGAGACAAATGATGATAGAGCAAAGAAGCAGTGAGACAGGCAAGTAGAAAACCAAGGATTCAGTGTCAGGAGATAATCCCAAGGAAAGAGGATTAGCCAGGTGGTCAACAAGGTAAAATGCCATAGAGATGTCAAGAAAGAAGGAGACCGAGAAAGATCATTGTGTGAAATAGTTCAGATTTTGCTAGGATCTCCTTGGAGAAAATAATTTCAACTGAGGTTGAGACCAGAAGCCAGATTGCAGGAGTTTGAGAAATAAGTGAGAAGTGAGAAAGTGGAGACAGAAACTATAGAAGTTTTTTTTTCCCCCCCTAGGCAATTAATTTTGAAAAGAAAATGAGATTTAGAATGACAACTTGAGGGGATGTCAAGGTCATGAAGGTTTTTAAGCATGGGACAGACTTGAGCATACCTATAGGCAGAGAAGAAGAGGTAAATAAATAGTGAGAGACTAAACTAATGGGACATGATTGAAAGGCCAAACTTTAGGAGGAAATTTGGGAGAAAGATATTAGGGGAACATGTAGACATGTCGACCTCGGCAAGGAAAAGGGTCACCTTTTTCTCAGAGAATGGAGCAAAAAGAGAAAGATACAGGGGTGATGTTGATAATATTGAGGGTACTTGAAGTGGAGAATTGGTGAAAAGATGGTAATCACAATAGATGACTTCAGTTTTCTCATAAAGCATGACTGATTCAAAGAGGACAGGCAGATATAGAGTTGGTCTGAGCAGAGAAGAAAAAATTTGGAGCAGACAATGTAGGAAATATGATAGAGTTAATCAAAAATGAATAAAAGGATTTCCATGTCATCATGAACATCTAGTGGTGATGAGTACATAGCTAATATTAGTTAACATAAATTTGTAACAGATCAAGTCAACATGGTTTTGTTAACTTCATCCATTGGAAGTGGTGTGGGATTCAAGCAAGACAGCATCACATTGATCTGGTTAAGCACAGGGTCCAGACTGCAAATTGGGGAAAGTGAAATCAGATCAACTATAACAGACTGGAAGGAATGAGTCATTAAGCCGAAGATGAATAGTTTTAGAAAGGATGAGATTCAGGGACAGATAAAGAGCTAGGAGATTATGGTCAGGTAGAAGAATTTCAGAATTCTGGATAGTGGAGTGATCAAGATATCAAGGGTATAATAATTCCTGGCTGTGAAGATGGGGGTCCAGGAAGCTGATAACCTTGAGAAGTCTGTGTGAGGAGGTATTACCATGAATATTAGTCACTAAGTACAACAAAGGTGTTGGAACAAGAAGACCACAGTCCAGGTACTAATTTATTTGAGACAGAAGAGAGATTTACCTGAGGGCCAGTAGATAACTGCTCAAGAACCTAGAAAGGATAATTTATCTTGGTTTAGTGAACACTTAGGAAGGAAGGATTTGTCAGCATTAGAAGCAGGGAGAGTGTCCAAAAGTGGCAGAAAGGAGGAATGTGTATTCCTCCTCCTCCTCCTGGTCTAGTATTTTTAAAAGCATGAGAAAAAGTACACCCAGTATTGACAAGGGATATAATGCTTTATTAGGGTGGCCCAGAACAAGCATTTATGGAGAATCTAGCATGTGCAAAGTGTTGTTCTAGGTGTTGAGGATAAAGACTTAGAAATGTATCTGCCTACCACTACTACTTCAAATAGGCTATGATATAATCCTTTTGCCTGTTTTTCTTTCTCATTTAATACACTGTCTCATGTATTATCTTTTACCTGCTTAAGACTGGTTAATTAGTAGGGACACAGTAGAATCTTCATTCTGAAAAACTTCTGAAAATGGGGCCAACCACGTAGACCCAATATTATATCACATCAAAACCCACCCACCTCCACCACATCCATGTGCTGTGTAAATTATATTCATTTAAATAAAATACCTCAATAAAGCATTCTCTTTATGGTGATTTTTTTCTCCCTAAATTGCTCATGCTTGCTATAAACAATAATACAATTCTATAAGGACTGTCTCTTGAAAGAAAGCAAGGAGACACAGAGCTCCAAAAATTTTTTCTGGAAGCGTTCGCCTGAGCTCTGACAATATTCAATTTAATGCCGTTATTTACATATGTATGCCTGTTCCTAAAGCCCTGCAGCTTACAGATTCCCTTTTTACCAAAGTTGGAAATAAATGGGAAAAAATAATAAAGGATGTTCCTCTTCATATGATCACACAGCTTCAAGTCTACTTCGAGACCAACACAATCTCCCTTCTCTCCTGCCAAATTCATAAGATGAAGGAAAAATAGCAGGACTAAGGAACAGTTGTTTGTATTTCCAGGCAATTTAAACTCCTTGTCTCCAAAGGAGCCAAATCACTCATTTGCTTGTGATGTGACTTTAAGTTCCTGATGGTAAAGGTGGTACACAGCACAAATAAGACTTAAGTGCAGACAGCGTTGTGAGAGCCAGAATCTGTTCCTCTTTTCTTTTTCTTGAACTCTGGGGCTAGTATTTGGGTAGATAGGCAGAAGCCCAAGGGGAGATTGAGTGCCAAGAGGACTGAAGGCAATTTACCATTCAGAAACCTCTTCCAATAGTCTTCACTAAGTGAACTATGGAGGGAGGGAGGGGTGTTTAGGCATCCAAGGAAACCATGAAGCACAGACAAAAGAGGCAAATTGAATTGGGAGTTGTTCAAGTCAAAATCAGATGAGAATGCACAAAAATTTTGTAAATGGATAAAATTCCTCCCTTCAGCGAAATGGTAAGGCTCACCTTCTGGTTTCATTTACTTCTATATTTACCAAAAGTGGTTTCCTGTCATGAAAAAGCTGTTTTCTTTTCCCTTTCAGGGAAATTTGCAAAATGTAAACTGTTAGATATCTGTAGTCTATCTCAGAAGGCACAGCTGGGGAAAATAAGGATATTCAAGCCCTGACATGGTTTGGGTCCAGTTCAAGGTTTTACTCTTGGCCTTCTTATGTATGAACCAAGGAGAACCTGCTGAGTGTCCAATCATTGCCCTTGGCTTATATTTGAGTGACTGGCAGGCAAAAACATTTAAAGGAAAAAACAGTTCATTCTTGAATAATTCTCAGAGACCATATTTTATTTTATATATAATTTTAAATGCATGCAGAAAACTAAATATTTTCAAAAAATTTAACATTTTATATCTCTGAAGAGTTTAATAACATAATACTTAATAACATTAATGCATTTACAAAAAAATTACATGACATTAATAGATTACAAAAACTACAAAATGTTATCATTTTTTTCATACAATCATTGTTGTGCTACTAATGAACCAAATAGCCACAAGTCTTAATCAGGTAAAGGTTATCTGAAGCTAAGATATGCCTTATATTACACCTGCAAATTCAACAGTCTCTTATCTACAAAATGTTTCTTATCTGTAAACTGTTTCAGTTCACATTTCTTTTTTTTTTTTTTTTTTGCTTTTTGGAGGGTAGTTGGGGTTAAATGATTTGCCCAAGGTCACATGGCTAGTTTTTGTGTTAAGTGTCTGAGGTCAGAGTTGAACTCAGGTACTCCTGACTCCAGGGCTGGTGGTCTATTCACTGTGCCACCTAGCCACCCCACATTTCTACCTAATTATCAAAATATCTTTTAGAGACTGCTTTGATTTTGGGGGGCTTTTCTAAGTGTGATGAAAGACAAAGTATATATGTATGCATAAATGCTTATGTGAAAATCCAAAAAAAAAAAATGAATATTTCCTCTGTAAATCAAGTTTGGCAGCTTGTCCTTGGCAGCCATAGAAGACAAATCAAATTATTCTTGTAAATTATAAATCTCAGGTACAATTGACTAAAAAGTTAATGGGAAAAAGTACTTGCAATTATATTTTCTGATTACCTGCAGATAGATAATATAATTTGCAGTTGATAGTGGGCTCATATGCATCTATTGACTTAGGTCTCTGACTGTTTCACTATCCTGGCCCATCTGTACTGTATAGCAGATTAGGGTTCACTTTGTCCATTAGATCCAGAAATATAAGGGTAATAAAAGAGACTATTCAAAATAATACTAGCAGCCACTTATAAGGTGCTACTTCAGGAAAGTTAGGAAAGGTTCTCTTACCTATTGTCTGTCTTTCACAGTTAATTTTTTTTTCCTCAAGGGATATAGTCTTTAATTTCACAACTAAGGAGAGGATAGGGCTTAAATTGTCAATATCTCTGGGAGAGGTGACACATTGACTTAAATTCATGCTAATGGTTTAACTGACTCCAATCAGCTCTTTTCCTGAGAACAGATTCTGATGAGGGCAATGGATAGCCAGGGTCCAAAGGAGAGAAGTAGCCATGCCAACGACTAGAGGAAGGGTCCGTAAAGATGGGAACAATTGAAGAGGGGGTAGGGGATGAATCTAAACTTTTCTTACTTTACAGACTAAGGAATGAACATTTATTCAATCAAGAGGAATGTTTTTTAGAATAATGTCAATGCATGACACTATTCTAGGTACTGGAGATAAGTAAAAAGCAATATATCCTGCTGTGAAGGAACATGGGGGAAACAACATGAACACAAATAAGTAAGCACAAAGTGAATAAAAAGGAAATCCATCTATTCCACTTCAAAAAATCACCCAATTCAATATACATTTATTTGGTACCAGATCTATACAGAGCTCAATACTGGGTGCTGTAGGAGATGCCTTCTGTTTTGCGGAAATTGTAGTTTAGTAGAAAGATATAACATATACGTAAATAAAACTTTGATAGAGCTGGTAATAAATACGTAAATTAATTTAGGTAAAATTGTCAATTTTTATTATATTATTTCGACCTAGCCATGAGCAACTGATGTTTTTCCAATTATTTATAACTGACTTTGTTTGTGTGAAAAGTATTTTGTAGTTGTGTTCATATAGGTCCTGGGTTTGTTTTGTCAAGCAGATTCCCAAATACTTTATAATATCTACAGTAACTTTAAAAGGAATTTCTCTTTCTATCTCTTGTTGTTGCATTTTGTTAGAAATATATAGGAATGCCAAGGATTTTTGTGGGTTTATTTTATATCCTGTAACTGTGCTAAATTTATTTATTATCTCAAGTAGCTTTTTCTTGATTCTCTAGGATTCTCTACATATATCATCATATCATCTGAAAAGAGTGATAGCTTAGTCTATTCTTTGCCTAATTTGATTCCTTTAATTTCTTATTCTTCTCTTACTGCTAAAGCTAACATTTCTAGTACAATATTGAATAACAGTGATAATAATAGACATTTGTATTTCACCCCTGATCTTGTTGGAAATGCTTCTAGCTTATCCCCATTTCACACAATGCTTGCTGATGGTTTAAGGTAGGTGTGGCATTATCATTTTAAGGAAGAATCCATTTATTCCTGTGCTCTGTAGTGTTTTTAATAGGAATGGGTATTGTATTTTGTCAAAAGTTTTTTTTTCCTGCATCTATTGAGAAAATTATATGGTTTCTGTTAGTTTTGCTGTTGATTTGGTCAATTATACTGCTAATTTTCCTAATATTAAATCAGCCCTGCATTCCTGGTACAAATCCTACCTGGTAATAGCGTATTCTTCTCATGATAACTATTATTTGCTAATATTTTATTTAAATTTTTTGCATCTATATTCATTAGAGAAATTGTTCTTTGTTTTCTTTCTCTGTTTTGACTCCTCCCAGTTTAGGTATCAGTACCATATCTGTATCATAAAAAGAATTTGGTAGGACTCCTTCACCTATTTTCCCAAACAGTCTATATAGTATAGGAATTAATTGTTCTTTATATGTTTGATAGAATTCACTTGTAACTCCTCCATTTGGAATTCTTACTATGCATTCTCAAAGATAGTAATCAAAGTATGGGTGCATATATCTCCCCACTTTATTCCTAATTTGAAATTGCTAAGCTAATCAAAGCATCATTGAACAAATTTATCTCCATGTGTACACTGGTCAAAAAGTTGTATATAATCTGAACATATGAATGGGGGACATTAAGTTGGAAGAGTCTTTCTGGGTGGCAGTTTGTTCTATAAAGTCAAATTCCATATTTAATAATTTTTTAAAAACTGGTGTCTTGTATTCTCTGAACTCTTTACTCTAATCTGTGACTATGATCAACAACAGTAAATAATCTGTGAGAGTCTGCTTGTTCTAATCTCATATTTTCATTAAGGCTATCTATATATAATCCATTCTCATAAGTATTTTAAACAGATGTGGTTGTAGTTGTTTAGCCACATCAAAGAAAAAAGAAACTATATCATATGTAATTTTTCCATTCTGTTTATGTTTTCTCTTTGAAATATCTTGAAAATTGATTCCTGAATGTCATTAAAATTGTGTTAACTCCCACATTGACTTTTCCATTTTTGTGGGCAAATCTAAGAGTTGTTATTCCTGATTTCACCATCCTTCTCAGATTCATAAGTTTAGCACTATACTGGACTCCTCATTCTCCCTCATCACATTTCCAACTACTTGTCAAATTTCTGTCTTCACAGTTCCTTTCTAATCTAATCCCTTTTTTCTACCTTAGTTCAAGCCCCCCATCACCTCTCACCTAGATTATTGCAACACCCTCTTAATTGACCTTCCTAATTCATCTATCATTATTCTAGTACAGTCTATACACAGCTGCAAAAATAATTTTATTAAATGGAGGTCTAACTCTATGACTTCTCTGTTCAAACAATTCCAGTGAATTCCTATGGTCTCTAGGGTCAACTGTAAAGCCCTCTGTTTTGGTTTTAAAATTTTAACCAACCTGTCCCCAACCTGTCTTCCCAACCTCATTGGACAATACTCCCCTCACTCACTCTGCAAACCAGTCAAACTGGTATTCTTCTCATCTTAAGAAATGGCAGTCCACCTCCCAATTCTGCTGCCCATCTCCCTTGTCTGAAATGTACACTATCCCTACCTCTACTTCAGAGTTTCCTTCATTAAGATGTAGCTCAGTGATCATCTTCCGCACAAAACCTTTCTTATTCCCCACCCCGAAATGATAGAGCTTTTCCTCCCAAACTAATTTGTGCACAACTATTTCACATATATTTGTGTTTATTAACTTTATATTTATGCTAAATATATATTTTTGTATATTTATCTCACTTTTTAGAATGTAAGTTTCTTCTGAATATAGATGGTTTAATATTTTGATCTTGTTTCCTCGGTATCTAGAGTGTAGTAGTTGCTTAATAAATACATATTGATTCATTGATTTTATACCATTTCCATTTTTTTGTGTAAATATATCAGGTACTAAAGGGTCAAGTCACACACACACACACACACACACACACACACACACACACACACACCTCAGAAAGGACTTCAGTCCAACATCTAGACCAAATCCTTATTCTAAGGAATGTCTATATAACATACATGACAGTTAGTCATCTAGCCTCTGCATGAAGACCATTAAAGAGGGAAAACTACTACCTCTCAACATGGTCCATTTGAATTGTTCTAATTATCAGGAAGTTAGTCCTTAAATCAAGAATTAAATCCTTTGCCCCTTCCAACCATTCTATCCTTGGGTCAAATAGAATAAATCTAATCTCTTTTCTGTATGATGGCTCTTCACATATTTATATAGAGCTATTATATTCTCCCTGAGCCTTCTGTTCTCTAGGCTAAATATTCCCAGCTCTTTTAACTGATTTCATATGAGTATGTAAGTAAATAAGTAAATAGGCATACACTAAGATATAGGATAAAAATGTCTAATAGTGGCAAAAATGATTTAAAAAAAAGTTTAGAAGTTTAATAAGTTTCTCTTTTATCCTAAACTCTAAGTGGGAGTTGACACTTCCTCTAGGCTTCCCAACATTTTTACGCCAGTAACTAGCTCCTCCTTGTTAATAAGAATCAGATTTACTTTTTTGAAGAGTGGTGTCACAGAGAAATCAAGATGTTATTGATGGCTTTGCTTTTAGAATAGAGAACTCTAGACAATGTCCGGATGATTGAAGTTTCCTATCACTACTACATCATCATTTTTTTTCAAAGCTTATGACTTGTTGCCCAAACTCCTTATCCACTTTCCTTTTTCTGTCCAGGTAGTCTATATATGTCATCTTCAATGAAAAAAATTATTGCTTTTTCTCTTTCTGTTGACCTTCACCCAAATGCTCTCTGCCTTTATCTTTTCCCTGAATCCTGATTTTTCATATGAATGCGCATTCTTGTTATACAGTAATATCCTACTACCCTTTGACCTATCCTGTTTCTTTTGAATAAGGCATAGTCACTTAATGTCATGCTCCTCTTGTGGGTTTCACACCACAAAATCTCTGTGATACTTAGAAATCTAGTTCCTGTTGCTTGTTGCTTAAACTTTGGGCACTTGTGTATATTTTTGATATCATGGGTTTTACTACTGGCTCTATTCTTGGGTTTTGGCTATTGTGGCCTTCTTTATTTGCTTTTGGTTCCTTCCCCAAAGTTTTAAACAATTTTTGTTAATATTTTTAGGGTCCTTCTGGCAGGGGATAGTTTTACCCTACTTTGATAGGTCTTAGGAAGTTCTTTCATATCCTGGATAACTGCCTTGGGAACACAACCAGTCTCTCCAATGCTGTGACCAGGTGGACCGATATCCAGATCTGTACCCCCAAGAAGGAAATTAGTTGCCAAACCTACTCTTCTTTTCTTCTGACCTGTACCAGATAATTTCTTACCTCATAGCTTCTGTGGCTTTACTATATTATTCTTTGGGGGATAAGTCACTGTTTCTTTCTCAAAGCATATAGTATCTCCTTTTTTTTGCAAGATCCTAAAATCTAGTTTGGGGTCTAAGTGTAGAGATGCTCTTTTCCCTTTTCACACGTATAGCACTCTTCCATCTTTCAGTTTCCTGAGAAGTTTCAAGTTTCCCTTTTTCCACTTCAGATCTCCCCCATTTTAATTGAAGACTTATTTCTGTTTCCTTTAGGAACACTTCATTGCTCCTAAAAGCTATGTGGCACAGTTGATAGAGCACTGACCCTGGAGACACGAAGATCTGAGTTGAAATCCAACCTCAGATACTTACTAGCTGTGTGACTCTGGGCAAGTCACTTAAGCTCTGTCTGCCTCAATTTCTTCAAATGTAGAATGGAATTAATCAGGGCACTTAGTCCCCAGGGTTGTTGTGAGGGTCAAATAAGCTAATATTTGTAAAGTGCTTAGCATGGGTGCCTGGCACATACTAGGTACTTAATAAATGATTGTTCTCTCCTTCTTACCTCCTCCAACAACTTGGAATGTGAGGAGGTTCCTGTGGTACCTTCAACTTTTCCTTCCAAAGGGAGATAAGCCTACATTTAGAATATAAGCAATTTAACAATGATAATAATAATAATAATAATAATAATAATAATAATAATAATAATATGTGGCATCTGTGTAGCATTGTAGAGTTTGTAAAGTGCTTCATTTACATACTTTATCTCATTTTTTTCTTCGAAACAACCCTGTGAGGTAGGTGCTATTAGTATTCCCATTTTACAGGTAGAATAACTGAGGATATGAAAAGTTAAGTGACTTGTGCAGGGTTATACAGCTAGTAAGTGTCTGAGGGAAGATTTGAATTCAGACCTCCTTGACTCCAGGTCCCCAACTAGATCCTGCTAACTGCCTCATGATAACATCCAGATGATGGTGGCAGAAATAAAAATAGCACACACAATTCAAGTTTTGGTACAACTTTCTTTACTCATCATATTCCAGTGAGATTTTCAATTTTTTTTTTTTTACTAAAAAAGAAAACCCCAGCTCCCCTTCCAATTTTTATTTCTCCTGCTCTTCATTCCACTCTATTAATTTGCTTAACCTTCCAATTTTTCTACTGATCATTTCTTACTTACCTTGTCTTGCCAACTCTCTTCTTTTGTTTTCCCTTCTTGAGCCTTAGTTTCTACTCCTTAATTCTTCATGAACTTTCTTTATCCTCTTTGATCTTGCTCTTGCCCTCTCAAGAACAAAATATGTTGTCACTAATGATAACAATCAAATTACGGTATTATTGATAGTGACAGATTGCTATAGAAATGATGAGGTAAACCTTTTCTATTTTCCATGTATTTGTTCTACTCCTTCCAACTTTATTTGTAAGTGCTCTTGATGTGATCTGTCTTCACTGAGTCTCTCTAAACTTTCTTTAGGCACATTTCCCCTTCCACTACTTTTCATCATTTTATTTCATCAGACTGCTAGTAATCAGTCTCCTCCCCTATATTTTTCAAATGATTGTGTGCTCTAACTCATTGTTTTGTTGGTTGACATATATGTCTCCTTGGCAAAAAAGATCATATTTGCTGTTTGAGATAGTTTCTGCATCTTTTCTATGGTTATTAAAGTATACTAAGAAATTAGGATTATTTTAGTCAAGATGTTTGACTTTGTTCAAATCACATTCTTCACAGTCACCAATTTTTCAAAATACTTGAGCTTGGAACAGTTATAATTTCACATTTTTGTTCTCGTCTTTTTTCTTCTGATTATTCTTGATTTTTACTTTTGTTCTAATGGCGACGTCTAACTGATATGACTCTCACCTTAGTAGTTTGTCATTTCCCTTCCATTAAGATATAGTTAATTTCTGTTTTTTTTTTCATTTCTCCAATGTTTTAATTTCTCAAATATTTTCTCCTTCCTTTATGAAGAAAGTACCTTTTTCTATAAGCTTTTTGCCTTTCATGTCTCAGAGGCAGTTAGGTGGTGTAGTAAATAAAATGCTGGTATTAGAATCAGGAAGACTTATGTTTGTATCCTGCTTCAGACACATATTAACTGGTTGACCCTGGGCAAGTTATTTATCTTCACTTATTTTTAGCTCAGTTGGTCCTTGAGGAATAAACAAAGACTGTTTTCATGACCAGGGTCAATGACTTTTTTTTCTTTAAACTAGATAGAACTTACTGGAGATTGTACTTAGCTGTCACAACCTTTGAGAAATTCAGTTTACCTCCATGTCCTTTGAGGCATCTGAGTAGAATTTTTTGTGGAAAACAAATACTTCTAACATTAAGAAATACATGACTAAGTACATAGATAGATACCAGTTCTTGGGTTTTGAATAGAGGACTGCCATGATCAGATCTATCTGTAATAAAGATGAGTCCTGCTACCACCTTGAACTCAATATATCCCAAACTAAACTCATTTTTCTTCCTCAAACCTGTCCCTCTCCCTACTTTGTCTATTTTTTATTATAATGGTGTACCCTCCTCTCTTCTACCTACACTCAGAAACATGTCATCATCTTTGACTTTTTCCACTCCCTCTGAGCCATATCTAATGAGTTGTTGAGTCCTGTGAACCTTACATCTACATCATTTCTCTGAAATCTGTTTCCTACCTTCCAATTCTACTTCCATTACCTTACTGAGCTGTGCAGAGTGTCTAATGGCCCTTCCTGGGTGGTATACTTCTAAAGGGCAGCTCTACTTCATTTCCTTCTCTATATCTCTAGTGCTTAATATAATTTATTGAGAACAGTTGGTCATTAACAAAAGTTTGTCGAGTCAAAATGTATGTTTCTTTACCTTTAAATATCTTTAAAACATTTTTAAAAAACCCAACTTTGAGCATTTTCAGAATTTAATATATAATACTAGTTCATTCCTGGGTGCGGAAAGAACAATGATGAAATATTCTTTGTCCGTTAAGGATAGTACCTTATACAAAGTTTGCATTCTGCAAATTTCAGGATCACTCCTGAAAGACATTGAGATAACACAAAAGGGATAATATCAATATCTTTTCTGGATAAGGGCAATGGAGCCAGTCATAGATGACTTCATTTCAAGACTGTTTATGAACCGGGCCGCGATGAGACTCTTCAGAATAGGGGTTCTCAACCTGTGGTCCATGATTTTGTTTTAATATATTGAAAATTGTATTTCAGTGTGATTGGTTTTCTGTGTAATCTGATATATTTTATTTTATGCATTTATTAATTTCATTCTCAGGAGTTCACAGGGAAGCATAACAATTAAAAAAAGCTTAAGACTCCCTGCTTTAGGATAAGAAACTGGGGAAGACACCTTGGAAGACAATGCTTTGGCTTCCCCAAGACACAAGAGAACAATACAGAATCAAGAACGTATTTCAACGTATCAAAACCACCACAGTGGATATGATAGTAAAGAACATTTTTAAAGGGAGAGATGATAGTATGGTAAGGGAGATATGTTTTCCCTGGATTAGTTGAGTTAATCACAAAGGGGTAACCATGCGTTATCATACTAAATAAAGTACAAAAATGTTTCTACACTGTTACACCTTTATGAGATATGAAGGATTTTCCCTAACAGATTTGGAAGAGCACTTTGTCATTGACTGGAGATTGGCCATACTCCTAGGGAACTTTACATCTCATGGCTAGAGATGACTTTGGCAGTGGTCTTTCTCACAGATAACACTTTGTAAATAATTAATGTCTTGGCTTTATTATTCGTTAAACATTAAGTAAATTGTATGGCAAAAAAAAAAAAGCTTATCTTACCAGCCCTCAGAAAAGTTAATACAGTTAAGGGAGGTGGTAGTTTCGTTGAGTCTGACCTTGTCTACCAGAGGATATTGGGGCATTATGAGGCAATGGTTCTTTTTTCTCTTTTGCCAATGGCCTTGACATCTTGCAGCAGAACTCCTTACTCAAGAGTAAACACTATGTTCAATCAGAGAAAGGCATTCAGAGAAGTAAGCAACTTAACAGAATAGGTAGGACCTTTGGTATTATGTAAGAGAGCCTACTACATATTTAAGAGAGAAGTAGGCCTGGCATTTGGAATTAAAGTTAAGAGGAGAAGCAAACTCAGGGATTTGAGTGACCCACCTAACAAAGAAATTGTGCCCAGAGGAGTATGATGATACTAGAAGGGAAAAAAAAGGACATCAGGGCCTCACAGTATTGAAGGAATGAGTTAACTTGGCCATGTGTATCCCTTGTGTGCATACTGCACCACCAGCAAACTATAAATCTGTTGCCATGTTCCTCAGAGATGCATTATTTGTGGGAGAACACATTCCTAGTCTATAGGGAAGAAGTGTTTGTAGCTATTGGTATTATCGTGTCATCTTAGTAGATAGCTTTGTTTTCTACTGGCTACAGGTTAATGAATCAATGAGAGCTCATAAATCATAGGAATTCAGAATTAGAGAGTGCCCTTTGACCCTGACAAAGCAGCCACCCTCTGGGGGAACCAACTTCCAGTGCAACTTGAGAGTAGTCATCTCAGAGGGGATGCTGTATATCCAAAACAAATATAGGTCATTTCTGGTGAGCATAATTAATGTAGGAGAGGCATAAATGAGGTTTTGAAGGAAACTGGGAATTCTAAGACATAGAAGTGAAGAGGGAATGCTTAGAAAGGGGGACATCTTATGAAAAAACATTAGAGGAATGGTATGTATGAGAAATAGCAAGAAAATCATGTGGCCGTACTAAAAGCTGGGGGAAGTGGAATGATATGTAATAACGCTGGAAAGGCAAATTGGAGTCAGGTTGTGAAGAGTTTTTAACACTAAGCAGAAGAGATTTTATTTGTTCCGGAGCTAGTAGGGAACCAATGGAGTATATTAAAATTATGGATTGACGTGGTCAGACCTGTCTTTTGGAATATCACTTTGGCAATTGTGTGGATTGGAAAGAGAAGAGATTTGAGTCAAGGAGACCAATAAGGAAATTATTGCAATGTCCCAGGCAAGATGTGATGGGGCCCTGAATTAATATGGTATTAATGTTGATGTGTGGTTGGGGAGAAGGATACAATGCAAGAGATGTTGTAAAGGTAAAGGTGGAAAAAATTGGTAACTGGACTCAAAATTTGAGTTTAAGGAGAGTGAAAAGTCAAAAATGACCCCAAAAATATGAACTTGGGTGACTGTAAGGATAGTGGTATAGAAACAGAAATATTAAAATTAGGAAATTAGCTATTATACTACATCACACCTGGACCTCAAACTTAGGGAAGGTGAAATTTAATGTAATGATTTCATTTTTAGTAAATAGTTTCATAATGGTCTGTGTTGGCTATACATAATTTAGATTTAGAATATGAAATGAGAAGCACTGTGGCATAGAGGATAGAGAGCTGGCCATGGAGCTGGGTATACCTGAGTTCAAGTCCCACCTCTGACACATATGGGCTGTGTCACCTTGGGCAAGTAATTTAATTTCTCAGGTTTCTAGGCAACTCTCTAACACTATGAAGTTCTGAGATGGGACTGACCTATATTGATAGTTTCCTCATTTAAATATTTCCTATCCCAGTGAAGTCATAAGCACATGTCCAGTTCCCATTCTTATTGAAGACACAGATATTTGCCTTTGGCTGGGGAAGGGGGTAAGGAAGGGAGAGGAAGGTGTTGCCTTTGCCTTTTTTGAGTTATAGACTTCTTTCTTGGGAGCAGCCACTTGGGAAAAACCATTTCCAATTCTTTCTTCCATTTTGAAAGTTTTTCGAGACTCACCTAAGGGAATTTACATAATCTTTTCTCTTCGACTGAGGAAGAAAGAATTTGGAAAGACCAGTGGAAAGAAATCATGAATGCCGCTATAAATTCTAACACTCGGTGGGAGTTGGTGATAATACCATTGAGTAAGCATGGAGACCAACGTCACTGGTTCATCATCACTGGAATGGAAAACAAAATTATGTTCAAGGGGTCAGAAAAAGAATCCTTTGGAGAGTGAAGCTAGTGCAGGGGAATGTATGTGCATGTCTCACACACACACACACACACACACACACACACACACACACATCAGATTTCAAAAGCTGAGTATCAGCAAAGGAACCGGGTAATTTCTCTAAAGGTCAGCTGCTTAAGAGCAGGTCCCTTTGGAGAAGAAGTAAACAGCATCATCTGTTGGAGACTAGAAGAATCGCAGAAACCGGCAAAAGGGAAGGGGAATGGAAAAGAAAGAGTTAACAAATATTCTTATATATTGTCTATTATGTGTCAGGCACTGTGCTAAGTGCTTTACAAATATTACCTAAGTGGAAGCAGTGAATTTTAATTTATAAGGGGAGTTTAACTATAAGAAGTAGGGATACGGAGGCAATAACATGGCCCTGCATGGAAAAGCCATCAGTGCCTAAGACCTAAGCAAAATCCCTACAAGGAAGAGTGGTGAGTGACAGTGAGGAATGACATTAATCTTATCACTTGCTAAAATGTCAAAAAGGGCATTATGGGAGGTCAAGGATTATGCATGTTCTGGAAGGAAGGTAATTTTTTAGATTTCACACACACACACACACACACATATACAAACTCACATGCATCTAAAATTTGTTTGCCCTACAAACAATACAGTAAAGCTTGAAAAATGCACCAGAAGGAACAACTACATAGAAAACCAGAGAAATAGGTATAAGAGTCTCCCTCAGATCAGAGCTACATAAGAAGACTGCCAAAAAGCTGCAATGGTTCCAAAAGGAGACAAACCAAAGTAGACAGACAGATAGATAGATAGATAGATAGATAGATAGATAGA
>CM053591.1:36217849-36252350 GCA_028646515.1 Pseudochirops corinnae | reverse complement strand
TGTCAACTTCCCACCAAATGCAAGGGCCAGGAAACTTAGTTAATAGGGGAGCTTTGAAATATGAAGACACAGCTAACAATGCTATAGAACATTAATACAACTCTTCCAGTTCTCTGATAGAATATAAGCTCCTTGAGAGCAGGGACTATTTCACATTTGCCTTTGTATCAAGTGTCTAATGCAGTGGTTCTCAACCTGTGGGTTATGTTCAATTTGTAACAATGAAAATATATCCTACGTATCAGAAAGATTCATAACAGTAGCAAAATCACAGTTATGAAGTTGCAATGAAGATAATTTTATGGTTGGGGGTCTCCACAACATGAGGAACTGTATTAAAGGGTCACATCATTAGGAGGGTTGAGAACCACTGCTCTAGTGTATAGTTAAGTACTAAATCAATGTTATTGATTGATTCGAGATGCTTTAATAGTTTCTTAGCCTCACTCAGTGGAAGAAAGGGTGAAAGCAAATTATTTCATGGACTCTGGGCAAATGCTAAGTACTTAACAATGTGCTTGTTGATTGATTGATTTCAAGATCAATGCTAGTTTTCAGGTGATTGGCTCTAGTTTCTTGCTCTGTTATCCCAATAGAGAATAGATGAACCCTTGTGTAACAAAAGCACAGATTAGGAGGATCACACAGAATCTACTTCTTACCCAGGCCATGTGCTCAGACTATGGCCACTTGGATCAGCTTCAGAAGAAGCAGACAATAATCACAACCATAAAAAGGTTTACATCCCATCTATGACATACAATTGCTATATGACCCTGGGCAAGGCAGCTCTTGGTGTCCCAGGCCTTTCTCTAAGATTGTAAACTTCAGAAAAGGTGCTAATTTGTTCTGGTAGAGGAAATTTCCTCACTGAGAGTTCTCTAATGAAAATCTAGTTTGGTTTGGTTTCAAGAAAACAAACTATATGATATAATGCTGCTGTTGTGTCATTTTGTCATGTCTGATTCTTCGTGACTGTATATGGGGTTTTCTTGGCAAAGAGACTGGAGTTGTTTGCAGTTTTCTTCTGTGGTGGATTAGGCAAATAGAGGTTTTAAATGACTTACCGAGGGTCACACAGCTAGTGAGTGTCTGAGGCTGGGTTTGAACTCAGGTCTTCTTGACTCCAGGCCCTCCCTTTGTCTACTGAGGCACTTAGCTACCTCAAAATAATATTGATGATAAGAACTATATTCTCTGATTCTTCTTTCTCTCATAAATGGATTATAACACCATAGACAGAAAAATTCTCCAGGTTCTAAAGCCCAGTGAAACCACACAGGGTTTTCAAGTTTTCATTAAAATAACTTTCTTCAGGTAAACTGAGACAAATGGCTTGATATGACACAGATCGGGGCGGCTAGGTGGTGCAGTGAATAGAGCACCGGCCCTGGAGTCAGGAGAAACTGAGTTCAAATCTGTCCTCAGACACTTAACACAAAAAACCAGTCGTATGACCTTGGGCAAGTCACTTAACCCCAATTAACCTCCAAAAAGCAAAAATAAAAAAAAATATGACATAGATCACCTGTGTGAGAAGCACATCTAATCCTAGTGGAGCACTCCTTTACCCAAGGATTTAGAGCAGTGGAGATGGATGCCTGGAAAACAGGACAGAAATCCTCAATGTGTTCAGGCTGAAGGTCTATACTGGCTAAGACTGAATCTAAAAAGACAATCTCCTTACATCTTATAGGAGCAAGAGAGCTGAAGTCTCTTGAGAAGACAGAAGGGGGAAGGGAACACTCATGCTGAAGGGAAGATTCAAGATCCTCCACATAGCACATCCCAGAGAATAGGAGAATATAAGAGATTAACTGCATTGGGAGGCCACTCAACACCACCGCCACTATAAACGCTGCCCCAACTGGGCATAAGACCATAGATGGCATATGAGGAAACTACAAAGAGCAGAGGTAAAATGGCTATAGCCATGCCAAGGGCAAAACTGATGATACCTCCATTTCTCCATCCCTTATTTCAGTATGCCTCTTGCACAGAATCCATATTGTGATCTTCATTATTTTAAGTCTGTTTCCTCCCTATATGTGCCATGTGATTAAATATAGAATCTACTTCTCTAGACATTATAAAATATTTGAGAGTCTGTCTACCAAAACAAACCCAGGAACTACACGAACACAACTACAAAACACTTTTCACACAAATAAAGTCAGATCTAAATAATTGAAAAACATTACTTTTCATGGGTAGGCCAAGCTAATATAATAAAAATGACAGTTCTACCTAACTTAATTTACTTATTCAGTACCATACCAAGCTAGAAACAATGATAACAAAATTCATATTGAAGAACAAAAGTTACAGAATATCAAGGGAATTAATGAAAAGAAATAGAAGGGAAGATGACCTAGCCATAACAGATTTTAAAATTGTATTATAAAGCAGCAATAATCAAAACTACTTGGTACTGGCTAAGAGAGAGTGGTGAATCATTGGTATAGGTTAGGTATACAAGATAGTAGTCAATGCCAATTCTACTGTTCGATAAACCCAAAGACTCTAGCTTCCGGCATAAGAACTCACTATTTGACAAAAACTGCTGGGAAAACTGGAAAATAGCATGGCAGAAACTGGGCATAGACCAACATCTTACACTGTATTCCAAAATAAAGTCCAAATGGACACATGATTTAGATATAAAGGCTGATACTATAAGCAAATTAAGAGAGCAAGGAATAGTTTACCTGTCAGATTTATGGAGAATGGAAGAATTTATGACCAAACAAGAGATAGAGAAAGTTATCAGATGCAAAATGTATAATTTTGATTACATTAAATTAAAAAGTTTTTGCCAATGCAACCAAGATTAGGAGGGAAGCAGAAAATTGGGAAAGAATTTTTACAACCAGCGTCTCTGATAAAGGCCTGATTTTTAAAATATATAAAGAACTGAGTCAAATGTATGAGAATACAAGTCATTCCTCAGTGGATAATTGGTCAAAGGATATGAACAGGCAGTTTTGAGAGGAAAAAATTAAAGCTACCTATAATCATATGAAAAAATGTTCTAAATCACTATTGATTAGAGAAATGCAAATCAAAACAACTCTTAGGTACCATGTCATACCTATCAGATTGACTAACATGACAAAAGAGGAAAATTATAAATGTTGGAGAAGATAAAAGAAAATTGAAACACTAAAATTCATTTTTGGTGGAATTGTGAACTGATCCAACCATTCTGGAGAGCAGTTTGGAACTATGCCCAAAGGGCTATAAAAATGTGCATACCCATGGGCTCAGCAATACCACTTCTAGGTCTGTATCCCAAAGAGATCATAAAAATGGGAAAAGGACCCAGATGTACAAAAATATTTATAGCAACTTTTTTTTTCTTTCTGGAGAGTTGAAGGCAGGGCAGTTGAGGTTAAGTGACTTGCCCAAGGTCACATGGTTAGTAAGCATTAAGTGTCTGAGGTCAGATTTGAACTCAGGTCCTTCTGATTCCAGGGCCATTGCTCTATTCACTCTGCCACCTAGCCACCCCAATAGCAGCTCTTTTTGTGGTGCCCATGAAGTAAAAATGGAGGGGATGTCCATCAATTGGGGAATGGCTGAACAAGTTATGGTATATGAATGCAATGGAATACTATTGTTCTATAAGAAATGATGAATAAGTAGACTTCAGAAAAACCTGGAAAGACTTATATGAACTGATGCTCAGTGAAGTAAGCAGAACCAGGAGAACATTGTACATAGTAACAGCCACATTGTGTGATAACTGACTTTGATATACTTAGCTCTTCTCAGTAATGCAAGGACCTAAAAAAATAAAACAACTTCAGAAAACTCATGATGGAAAATGCCATCCATAACCAGAGAAAGAAATATGGAGTCTGAATGCAGATCGAAGCATCTCTTTTTTTGTTGTTTTGTTTTTTCTTTCTCATGTTTCCACCCATTCCTTCTAATTCTTCTGTACAACATAACTAACATGAAAATATGTTTAATAGGAATATGTTTAATATGTAAAGCCTATATTGGAATGCATACTGTTTTGGGGAGGAGAGAGGGAAGGGAAGCAGAAAAAATTTGAAACATATGGAAGTATATGTTGAAAACTAAAAATAAATAAAGTTTTATACATGCATATATACAAAATTTGCTTCTCTCTTTCACAATGTGGACCTGGCCAAGCATATCCTCCCTCTCATCTGCATTCAATCCCCCAGAGACATACACAAACAATGAATGTTATCTTAGAGAAACCAGTTCCTTTTGAAATCTTTGTTCCTCCAGTTCCCTGTGTCTCAGTAGCCAGGCCTTATTGGCTTAACTTACTGTTAAAGACTGACAAATTACAGAAATCTAAGAAGTTTTTACTTTGAAAAAGACTATTTTATAATGATATTTATTGAATAAAAGCAAATAATCAAAATCCTTGAACTATTCAATGAAAAGATACCTAGACAAATAAAAATAAAAAGAAGCATTAATTTGATGAATGTAAGCCTTCTGAGGGCAGGGATGATTCTTTTTTTGTGGCTTTATATTCATAGTATCTAACATGGTATCTGGCATATAATACATAATTAGCAAATGTTTGCTGAAATTAATTGAACTGAACTTGGGCGATATAGTTAGATCCCTCCAAATGATTTGTTCTGTGAAGTTTCAATTCAATCAAAGTGCCTTGCTTGAGGACCTAGGAGACCACACATGGCCTTCAGGCCACAGCTTCCCCACCCCTGCTTTAGACCAAACAATGTACACACACTGGCAGCTAATGATTTTGGATCTTTATGTAATCTGAGAGGCACATTTATGTCCTGTTTTTCTCAGAATAAAATATTATCTTCCATACACAGGGCTATAAATAGTCAGTGTGGTACAATGATAGGTTGTGGGTCAAGTGTTCCAGTGACAGTGTGGGCCAGTGTGAATATCTTGCTTCTGTGTATAAATGTCAATTGGTTTAATGTCAGAAACTGGTATCATTTTATTAGTGGAAAACACATTAAAGAAGAGGCATTAATATCTGCTTTGCCTTTTTGCCGTAAGGACCGTGGGACTTTTCCATCTGACTTGGCAACTGAAACCTTCCATGTTGTCTCTCCTATTAGAATGTGAACTCCTTGAGAGCAGAGACCATCTTCCTTTTATTGTGCATACTCAGCACTTAGCCCAGTGCTTTGGAAGCTCTCAATCCTTTATTCATTCATTCATTAATGTGACTCGTAATGGAGTAGCTCAGAATTAGGAAGAGTAACAAATTCTCTTTGTATGGCTAAATATGGGGGTATTTTTAGGTCATCATGCTCTCCAGGAAGGCTTTTTGCCTGTCTTGATCAGAATGTAAAAATAATTGAAGATATGGTTGATATAACTTTGATTCCATATATAAAGACCATGAGAAAAATATATAAATATATATTTATATTATAAAATATATATATAATATATACATATATAAAATATAAAAACCTAGAGAAAAATGCTGGTGAGCAGTTAATTTCTTGGCTGCAACTTTCCTTGTCTTCTTCCAGAAACCTATAACCACATTTTCTTCAACTGACTCCTCCTCTCCTTCCATAGTTTCATCATCCTCCACAGGCATCCTCAACTCTCTTTTCTGAGGCCACATTGCTTTTCTTTAGGAGAAAAAATTTGTATCAACTCGATGGTCTGATGGATAATACTCATTTCTGATAAAGCTAAAGAAAAGTAAGCAGAGTTCCCAAGACAGCAGCAGAACTCTATTTAGGAGCTTTGCCAGTGTCTTTCAAAGCAAAAAACAAAACAAAACAACAACAACAACAACAACAAACAAAAAAAAAAAAAAACAAAAGTTGAGGGTGGACTAGTTTTTCCCAGTAATCAGTTCTCAGTTCTAACTGTTCCTGATAAAGGGTGCTGACATCTCCCTCTTAGATCTTCTCAGCACCAATATCTCCAGGGTACTTATCTCTGGAATCAATCTGCAGTTCCTTCTCAGCAGATGTTATATCGCTATCTAAATGTTCATCACACTTTGCAGAATTCTTGTTTTCCAGTCTCAAAGAAATGTTATTTCAAGGGTTGTGGCTTTGATCCAAATGCCACATTTAGTGCTCTTTCCACTTTGTCACACTGGCTCCATCCCCACTCCACCACCCTAATTCTGATCCTTAATTCTATAATTCATCAATCATGGTCCCACCTAAAGCTGGTAATGCCCTTCTCATCATTTGGTAATTATATTAGTAAACTACTACTTACTTAATAAGGCCCAAGGAGCTGAAACACTGTGCCTACTTTTATGTCCCTTAAAGGCCCCTCTTCTCTGAACCCAGACATGTGAGCAGTATTGGGCTTAGTCTTGGAGGAACTTGATCTGTAAAGAGATTTGGAGTTACATTCCCTTTTTTTTCACAGACCCCCTACTCTAGGTCTTGTGGGGGGTGGGGGAAGAGAGGGGATTACTTATAGTTTAGGTTATAATAATTAACATTTATATAGTACTTATTATGTGTGCTCAGGTTTTGGCTCATTTCTATGTGACACTCCTCACCAAGCTATGATGGTTATAGACAATCCATATATCAAGAATTGCATTGAAATTCTCTTAAAACTTATAGGTAACCCTGCTGAGAGGAAATGCAGTGTCTCAAAAGTCTTAGTGCAATAAAAGTTTTAATAAGCTTAATTAGCTTAAACTACACTAAGGTTTTTGGAACTGTCTTGTAGATTATCCTTAGTCACCACTCTAAATCTTGAGCTTGCTCTGATGGACTTCTCTTTACACAACCAAACTTTCACAATGACATTTTTTTAGATTTTAAGATTATCTATTTAAGTTAATTATTTAATAATTAAATTAGGGGCAGCCAGATGGCACAATGGAGAGAGCTCCGAACCTGCAGTCAGAAAGACCTGAGTTCAAATGCAGCATCAGACACTGACTAGCTGTGTGACCCTGGGCAAATCTTATTTGTCTCAGTTTCCTCATTGGTAAAATGAGCTGAAGAAGTAATCTTTGCTAATGAAACTCCAAATGGAGTCATGAAGAGTCAGACATGACTGCAAAACAACTGAACGACATTTAAATTAATGAAAAAATTAAGTGAATATACTTATCAGTAAGAATAGAAAAATCATATCACATGACCTCATCTTAAGTCAAGAGCAGAAATAATTAAATATATTAACATCCTATACATAAACTCTCATCAGTGCATTAAAATCTGTGGAAAAGAGTATGCAAGAAAAGAAACCTTTGATACAGAAACTTGATGAGGAAGTACACGAGGGAGGAAAACCCATTTGCTCAGTATAACTTCTCTGGACTGCAACCTATGATGTTTTTGGTCCATTAAAGAACATATGTACTACAAGAAACCTTTTCCTTATTTGTTGGTCTTCCTCACTCTCCAGCTGAATAAATTCTCTTCTCTTCTGTTGTTTAATACCTTCAGAATTATAATCACCCTAAAAAGAGCATTTAAAAGTATTACCTCTTAATATGTGTAGTAGTTTCCTTTAAGCAAGAGAAGAGCAAAGAGAGCAAGAGCTGAGATTGAGTTGACTCTCAGAGCAAGGGAAACTAGTCTCAGCAATTCTCATACAACAAAATAACAGAAATACCTGTGTTTCCTCTTTCTGCTTTTCTCTCACAAACCAGAGGGCCAGACAAAGGTCATGTGCCCTTCTGAGAAGCTTCATTTCTCTAAAACTTGAGGGACAAAAGATGAAACTGCATTCTTCATTCATCTAGTCGGGAATTATCAGTTGATTCTTGTTAGCTGAATGCTTTTGTTATAGTGCCTTCAAACAACTTCGATAAACTGTTTTTTGATGCCTGCCATTTCTTCTTCTTTTGTCAGTTTTCAGTCTTTATCTTCAGTTTTCTGTCTCCTGCCTCTTATACTTTATATATCTCCTGTAGCTTAAATGAGAAACTCCTTATTATTTCTTCTGTGACAGTCCTTTCTTAATCATCTCTTAGTCTCCATATACATATATATGATTTCTCTCTCTCTCTCTCTCTCTCTCTCTCTCTCTCTCTCTCTGTGTGTGTGTGTGTGTGTCTCTGTCTGTCTCTCTGTGTCTCTGAATCTCTCTCTGTCCCCTTCTCTCCCTCTCCCTCTCCCTTTCCCTCCCCTACTCCATCAATGAGCCAATGGACCATAATATTCTGCAGTTCTAAAGTCCTCAGTTTGGTCCTAAATTCTATTTTATGTCACTGAATGTGTTTTTTCATACTTATATTTTTTTAGTTTTTAGTAAACAAAAATTCCTTCTCTACCCTTTTATGCCATCTAACTGTTCATGTACACAAAAAGCATCTTCCTACAACCTTCACAAAGTGATATGAGTCTTTATATTTACATTATAGTTCATTTTTGGTTCAAGGCTGTTCAAATCCTATCTAAAAGTTCTATTTCTTTGCAGATATTTTAGCAGTTTTTATTAAACTGAATTTTTCTCCTAGGGATCAAAATGTTCATCTATAATAATGCAATAACTTAATCTTTTAATAGTTGATTTAAATATTTCTTTCTTTACTAAAAGAAACATTTTATTTACTTTGCCTGCACTTTTTAGCACTAAACTGCAGAAAAGGACTTTTAAAAGGACAGTTATGGATGTGGTGTGTGAGATCGTTATAAATTAGTTTATAAGGTTTAGTAGGATGGATGGGAAGGGCCTATTACCATTGTTCATAAGAACCTGGCTTACTCTGTCTACTGGCTGTTGTGCCTTGCCTTGATAGAAACACTTCACTCTAAGTATAGAACATAGGACTGATAGACATGGATCTTCTTGGGGAGGAGAGTGTTCAATGCAAAATCAAGAGGTAGGGTGGGGAGAAAGAATTATAGTGTCCTTATGACAGACCTAAGCTTTTCCTTTTGACTTATTGAGGTCAGAAGTAATCTGGGAAGACCACCAAACTCAGAGTAGAATTTCCTTATTCCTTAACAGCTAAGCATCTTTCTCTTCATCCATTCTCCTGTTGCAGGGCTGGAATGTTGGTGTTTTTTTCTAGGGTAAACCTTACTACTCTATTGTCACATTACTAAATCAGCATTAATTGATCTTAATTTTACAGATTCAGTTTGCCTCCGATAAAGTAGAGAAGAGAAAGGCATATCCTTTGCTTTCCAAAACTTTTGATCATGGAATCCCAGGTCTCATAGCTCCAGGAATGACAGGCAATAGACAGAGGAAGTACAGACAGAGGTGTTAAAAAAAACTCCTGTAGAGACAGAGGCTTCTGAATGTATCAGTGTGGTCCATAAGTAAAAGTCTGGAAAAGGTAGACAGAAGATGTTGCATCAGCTATCAGCAGCCTTAAAACAAAATTGGTGTCTCTTTGGACCTTAAAATTGTTCCTGTGCAGTTTAATTTATTTTTGTTTAATAAAATAAATGTGAAGCATTTTTTTTCCCATTGAAAAAACACTTTATTCTCCACAAAGGAATGAGTAAAAAGATACTCAGTGTGCAATATGAATTAGGTATGGGAGAGAGATTTCATTACTGCACACAAAATAAATGCTGAACATGAAAGACCCATACCATGTATTAGCAGAATGATTTATCTTTGTGTAGGGATAGGAGCAGAAAACCAACCAGTCTTTGCTACATCATACCAGAAAGGACACAAATACTTTCAACACTGGTTCACCATGTGACTTGGAGCAGACATTTTTCATCTCCAAATATGTCCAAATACTGAATCATGTGTGTACCTGAAGAACTTTCCAAAGGTAGTGCTGGCTCACCCTCCCTGGGAAGACCATGGTTGGCCAATTCAATGCCCATTACATAATCATGGCCACTTTGTGAAGAGACTGAAAGACTAAAGTCTCTTAAGCAATTTTGAAATGCATGTACTTCTGCCCTCATTTGGAGAATGCAGTAGAACAAGTGAATCTAGCTAGAGAAATATTTCAGAGGTTATCTGCCCCATTTCACCTAATACCATATGGGGCAATGTGCACCTGGAGCTATGCTTGTAGATTGACTTAAATGACTAATAAGCCAGACCAGACTGGAAAAGGCCAGAGAGGTCAGGAATGGAAGGAAAACATTCAACCCCATCTCTTCTCTCCCTCAAATATGCTAATATGTTCCAAGAAGTTTTCCTATTTTTGTTTTTTGCTTCCTACAAAAGAAAAGCTGAGACTTAAGAAAAAAATCAACCTTTAGAAGGAGACAAATACTACTAAGCTTTCATATGCCAGATCACTTAAGTTCATTATTTAAATAAATATTATTTGTTGCTTATTTTAGATTTTAAAAATGAAATTCTAACATAAGTATTAAATGTGTTTCTATTTAACAATAATAGACAATTGAAATGAACTAGAAAAATCTGTGAAACTATTTTAACCTAATACATAAAAGAAAACAAGTCGGGGGGGAAGGATGAACAATTCTACAACTCATTCTATTTTCTATTCTGTCTTTAATTTATATTACAAAAATATGAATCTTTTATAGTTTGAAAAATAGCATAGCACATGGAGTTGATCTTATTTAGCAAATTCAATGTTTTTGTTTTTTAAATTACTCTCCATTCTATAAATGGTACACTTCTCCAGTCTAACATGAGTTCCATAGTGAGTAAATGAAGAAATTTTTAAAGACCTTTTAAAAGTCTAGTTTAAGATCCATATATAAGAGCAATAATTGCTATAAAGTTAACTCTGAAAATCATAATTGAAGATAGTTGCAAGGAAGATCAAGCAAGGTTACATCTCCATGAAAAAAAAATCCATGTAAAAGCTAAAAAACAAAACAAAACTGTTTCCAAGGATTCAAATGTCTGTCACTCTATAGAACCCAAACTCCAATGCTTCATTGATTTTTAAAAAATTTTTATTCCAGAATTTTTGTTGTAATATAGACAGAAACAGCTGTATATTACCAGGCAAATGGGTCTTACTCTGTCTTTCCACTTCTGCTTTCAGCTTTAATTATAAAATTATTCATGCTTCATTGAGGAAAGTTTTCCAGGCAAACTTTTCTAATTGCCTCTCAATGAATTAGGTTCTCACCTTTCCTTCTGTTTGGATCAAACAAGATAGTACACTATAGTTTCTGAAAATTTGCCTGACATAGACTCAAATTTTGTGTTCTAGAGAATAAAAATAGAATCATTCTCTCTGTTCTGAATCTTACAGCCAAGGAAGTTTTAACTGTTAACTTGTCTTACATGTTGACAAATAGTGGTAGTCATTAATCATAGAATCCTGAGATTTGAATAATAATACTTCTTCAAGGAAAAAATCGGGGAGGGCAGCTATATTGGAGAAAAGAGGAAAGTTCAAAGAAGGGATTGGATCACTAGCCCATTCCTAGTTATTGAGTCCTATCTTCTTCAGGCTCAATATCCTTACTTCCTTCGATTAATCCTCAAATGGCATGGGCTCTGGGTCTTTTGTTATTTTCTCTTCTCTTGCATCAGTTCATATAGATCACAGTTGGTGAGACAATGTAAACTGATAATATCAAGAAATGGCTGCTTTACTCTAATTTTGCCTTTCTTTCATTGGCCAAAGAGGATGACTTTTGAACCTTTTGAGACTTTTGAAACTTTTGAGAGCAAGAAAAAAATGACTGATAAGAAACTGATGCTCAAAGTAGGTAAGGAGATAGAGAATATTTGAATTCAATCCCTTAGCCAAAATAAACTATATCCTCGGGTACTGAAGAGCTGGTAGCTGTAAAGTCAGATAATTGTTTGATAACAATTATATAATTGAAAGAATGTGAAGAATAAGAGAAGTATCAAATAACTGTAAAAGGGTCAATATTGTCCCAACTTTCAAAAATTTAAAGAAAACTGAACCTATGAACTCTATAGGCCATTGAATTTGACTCCAATTTCTGGGGAAATTCTAGAATTAAATGGTTAATGAACCACTGCAAAAAAGAAATCAGTGATCATAAAGAGTCTTCCTCAAGAATGGGTCATGCTAAGCTAACCCCATTGTCTTTTTTGACAGGATGATCAAAGGAATTCTGAATATTTCAGGTACCTAGATTTTAGCAACATGTTTGATAAAGTATTTCATGTTATTCTTGTAGAAAAGATGGAGAGACGTAGGACAGCTGATATTGGCAACTGTTAGAATGATTGGACTTAAAAGAATTGACCCTTGGCAAGAGATCTCCTCTGTAGTGCTCCAGGGATTTGTACTCACCCCCCCTTAACCTTTTTTTTATCAGTGATTTGGATAAGAGCATAGATGGCATCCTCATCAAATTTTTCAAGTAACTCACAAAGTGAAAGAATAGTTAGCATGCTTGCTAACAGAGTCAGGATGCAAAAATAACTTGAAAGACTAGAGCACGGGGCAGAACCTAGTAAGATAAAATTCAGGAAGGTCAAATATAAAGATAGACCTTTGGATTCAAACAAAATCAATTTTACAAGTCCAGAATGGGTGAATCATGGTTAAACAGAAGGTTGTCTGAAAGTTTTGGGCTGTTTTAATGCAACAAAAACTCAGAAAGTCACTTGTGAGATATTGCAGCCAAAGTAATGAATTTACTTTTGAGTTGCACTAAAGAAGGCATGACTTCAGCAAAAAAGAAGTTGATAACCCTGCTTTGTTATGTCCTCTTCAGACTACATCTGGAGTCTTGTGTTCGATTCTGGGTGCCACATTTTAGACAAGACATTGATAACCTGGGGAAAGTCGAGAGAAGAGAAAATAACAAAAGACCCAGAGCCCATGCCATTTGAAGATTAATTGAAGGAACTAAGGATATTGAGCCTGAAGAAGATAGGACTCAATAACTAGGAATGGGCTAATAAATGTTCCATATTTGGTTCTTTCCCCCCCACCCCCAAAAAGGAGTCACAACACATTTCAACTTAATCTGCATTTTAATATTTTCTTCATCACTTTCTATAGACAATCAACAAAACAGTAAATCAAATCTTGGAAATTTCTGAGGTATAAAAGCTCACATTGACATTTTAAAAAAAAGTTTTCATTTACATTTTCTGTTTCTCACATCACCATCATTATCCTAAGTATACTTCTCTTTCCCCCTCCAGAGACCCATCCTATATGACAAATAGTGTTTGGGAAGAGAAGGGAAAAAAGTCAGCATAATTGATTGATTAATTGATATATTGAAAAATCTGAAAACATGTGCAATGTTTAACACATATAGACCTCTCACGTCCGTGGAGGGCTGGGTTGGGATAGTCTTCCACTTGCTTTTCATTTCTGTCCTTCTTGATCTTTATGATATTGTTATATTAATTTTTCATTTTTTGGTGGATAGTTGTTCTTTCCATTTACATTGCTGTATTAACCACATTCTATTGGTTCTATTGGCTTACTTTGCATCAGTTCATATAGATCCTTCTCTGTATTCATTCACCCACATCCTTTCTTATAGCACAGTAATATTCCATTATATTCCTGTACCACAATTTGTTTAGCCATACCCAAATTGATGCGTTGATTTCTTTGATTTCTTTCCTTATTGATAGCTTCCTTGGAGTATAAATCAAATAATGGATTCTCTGGTTCAAAGGGCATTGAAAATCTAGTCATTTTATGTGCACAATTCCAAATTGCTTTCCAAAATGGTACCACTATTTCACAGCTCCACTAATAATGTATTAGAGTGTCTATCCTTTTAAAACCTCTTCAATATTGACAGTTGCCATGTTTTGTCATTTTTGACAATTTGCAGGGTATGAGATGAAATCTCCTGATTGATTTGTTTTGCCTTTTTTTTTGTAATTAGTAATTTGGAGTATTTTTTCATATGGTTATAAATACTCTTCATTTCTTCTTTTGAGAACTGTTTGTTTCTACCCTTTGACCAATTTTCTTTTGTGGAGTGGCTATAGTTTACACACACACATACACACACACACACACACATACACATACACACACATATGTATTAATTGTTCATATATCTTGGATATGAAACTAATCAGAAAAATGTGATACATTTTTTTTTTTACCATTCAGCCACTTTCCTAAATGCCTTTATTTTTTTGTTTGCTTAAGAATACAGCTCCTGCCCATAGTTGAGAACAATACATTCTGTTTCTCTTTTAATTTTTATTGTATTTTTTTTAAATATTAAGACTGTATATCCACTTAGAATGTATTGTGGATGCATGTAAGCTGTTAGTCTAATTTCTGCCAGACTTCTTTCCAGTTTTCCAAACAGTTTTTTTTTATCAGATACAGAGTTTTTCCTTTGATAATTTATGTTTTCCATTTTATCAAACACTGGGCTATTGAATCCTATTGTTTCTGAATCTCCCTTGTCTGTTCCATTGATATATTCATTCTTTAACCAACACCAGATAGCTCTTATGATTGTTGTTTTATAATATAGTTTAAAATTTAGAAATGCTATTCCCCTCATCCTGAATTCTTTTAATCATTTCTCTTGATATTCTATTTTTTTTTTGTTTGTCTAAGTGAATTTTGTTATTATTTTGTCAAGTTTTATAAAGAATCACCTTGGTAATTTGATTGGTAATGTTTAAATTAATTTTGGTAGTATTGTCATTATTATCATATTGGCATGGTCTAGCCATGAGCACTGAATATTTCTCCAACTATTTAAGTTGTTCTGTATTTCTCGAAGGAGGACTTTGTAATTGAATCTATAAAGTATTTTGTTTACTTTCAGAGGTTGAGCCCAAATATTATATGCATTTTGCAGTTATTTAAAATGAGATTTCCCTCCCATTATTGCTTCCTGAGTTTTATTTTTATTATATAGAAATGCTATTGATTTTTTAGGATTTATGTTGTAGCATATAACTTTGCTTCAGCTAATAATTTTCTCAATTAGTATCTTCTTTTTTCTCCAGGATTTGATTCTCTAGGATTTTCTAAGTCAACTATCATATGATCAGCAAAGAAAATTTTAACTCCCTTTACTGACCTTTATTCTTTATTTTTTCTCTTGTTTTATTGCTATTTTTAACATTGCTAGAATTACATCAAATAATAGTAAAGAGAGTGAGTTTCTTTGGTTCACCCCTTATTTGTTGGAAAATGTTCTAGTATATTCCCTTTGCATATGATACTTACTTTTGGTTAAATAGATGCTTTTTAAGATAAAAAGAGTACCTCTGGAGCTAAGATGGTGGAGTAAAAGCAGGGACTTGAGCTGTCACCAAACCCCTCCAAATACCTGTAAAAATTACTCTAAACAAATTCTAGAGCAGCAGAACCCACAAAATGACAGAGTGAAACAAAATTCCAGTCCAAACCAACCTGGAAGGTTGACAGGAAAGGTCTGTTGCACCACTCTGAGAGAATGCAGTCCAACATGGGCCATGCCAACACAGATGGGATGGAGCAGGTTTCAGGGGACTGAATTATTGGCAGTTGTGACAGTTTCCAGACTTTTCAACCTACAAACACCAAAGACAACTTAGAAAGTCAGTAGGAAAGGTCTGTCTGACCTGGATGAGAGAGGAGCAAGATCTGGCCTCAGCCCTAGGGTGATGACAGTGGCAGTAGTGGAAGCAACAATAGTGACTATTTCCAGAACTCTCAGCCCACAGATGGAAGAGGCATCCAGCTACTGATCAGAGATGAATTGCAGGTGATTTTATCTGAATCAGAGTCCTGAGTGACAGTCCTGGGGTTGGGAGGAATTCTGACAAGGTGGAGCTTGTTGTGACAGTGGAGAAGGAATCCTCACAGTTCCAAGGTAGAAAAGAGTGCTTGTGATCACTCACAAACCAGAGCACAGACCAGGAGAAGAGTAATCACCTCTCCTTTCATCATACAACCTTGGAAGAACTGAAAATTTGCAGGTCTCTAGATATATCTTTGAAAACAGCTTCACAAAACCCCTGAAGCTTGGTGCTGTATAAACAAAGAGTTAAAAAGTCAAGTAATTGACTGGGAAAATGAGCAAATAGTGGAAAAAAGGACTAACTCAAATGTCAAAGGAAATTCAAAAAGCTAATGAGGATAACAATGCCTTAAAAAGAGGAATTTACCAAATGAAAAAGGAGGTCCAAAAGTTCACTGAAGAAAATAATTACTTAAAAATTAGAGTGAAGCAAATGAAAGCTAATGACTTTATGAAAAATCAAGAAATTATAAAAAAAAACCAAAAGAAGGAAAAAATAGAAGACAATGTGAAATATCTCATTGGAAAAACAACTGACCTAGAAAACAGATCCAAAAAAGATGATTTACAAATTATTGAACTCCCTGAAAATCATGATAAAAAAAAAAAAAGAGCCTAGACATCATCTTTCAAGAAATTATCAAGGAAAACTGCCCTGATCATCTAGAACCACAGGGGGAAATAGATCCTGAAAGAATCCATCAATCACCTCCTGTAAGAGATCCCAAAAGGAAAACTTCTAGGAATATTGTAGCCAAATTCCAGAGTTCCCAGGTGAAGGAGAAAATATTGCAAGCATCCAGAAAGAAACAATTCAAATATTGTGGAAACATAATCAGAATAACACACGATTTAGTAGATTCTTCATTAGGGGATTGGAGGGTTTGGAATATGATATTCCAGAGGTCAAAGGAGGTAGGATTAAAACCTACAATCAAAAGATTGTACCAGCAAAACTGAGTATAATCCTTCAGGGGGAAAAATGGATACTCAATGAAAGAGAGGACTTTCAAGAATTCTGGATGAAAAGGTGAGAATTGAATAGAAAATTTGACTTTCAAATATAAGACTCAAGAGAAGCTTGAAAAGAGAAATCGTAAGGGACTTATTAAAGTTGAATTGTTCACATTCATACATGGAAAGACGATTTGTAACTTATGAGACCTTTCTTAGTATTAGGGTAGTTGAAGGGAATACACACACACACACACACACACACTCACAAAAGACACAGGTTGAGTTGAATATGAAGGGATGATATTTTAAAAATAAAATTAAGGAAGAAGAAAGGAATGTACTGGGAGAAGGATAAAGGGAGAGGTAGAATGGGGTAAATTATTTCACAGAAAAGAAGCAAGAAAAAGCTTTTACAGTGGAGACGAAGAAGGGAAAGGTGAAGGGCAATGAGTGAACCTTACTCTCATTGGATTTGGCTTAAGGCAGGAATAACATACACACTCATTTGGGTGTGGAAATTTGTCTTACCCTATAGGAAAGTGTGGGGGTGATATAGAAGGGGGGATATAGAAGGCAGGGCAAATGGGAGGAGGGGGTAATCAGAAGCAAACACTTGAGGACGGACAGGGTCAAAGGAGAGATGAGGAGCAGGATAGGATGGAGGGAAATATAGTTAGCCTTTTACAACATGACTGTTATGGAAGTGTTTTGCATGACTACCCATGTATAACCTATATGGAATTGCTTGCCTTCTCAATGAGGGTGGGTAGGGAGGGAGGAAGGGAGAGAATGTGGTACTCAAAATTTTACAAACAAATGTTAAAAATTGTTTTTATATGCAACTGGGAAATAAGATTTATAGGCAATGGTGTTTAGAAATCTACAGGCAAATAGAAGGGAAGGGGATAAGAGAAAAGGGATGTGTGAATGTGTGATAGAAGGCACAGCAGATTGGGAGAAGGGGTAATCAGAATGCATGCAGCCTTGGGGTGGGGGCAGGGAAGAGATGGGGAGAAAATTTGGAGCTCAAAATCTTATGTAAGTGAATGTTGAAAACTAAAAATAGATTGATTGATTAATTAATTTTTAAAAAGGGTCCCTCTTTGTCTACAGTTTCTAAAGTTTTTTTATCATAAAAGAATGTTGTACTCTTTCAGAGTCATTTTCTGCATCAATTGAGACCTTGTGGTTTTGGATGTTTTGGTTTTTAATATGATTAATCATATTAATTGTTTTCCTAATGTTGAACCTCCTTGCATTCTTGGTATAAATCTCACTTGATCATAAGAAATGATTTCTTTAATAAATTGATATAGTCTGTTTGATAGGATTTTGTTTAAAATTTTTGAGCCAGTGTTTGCTACTGATATTTATTTATAGTTTTTTTTTTTTCTGTGCTTTATCTCTCCCAGGCTTAGGTATTAGGACTACATTTTACCAAAGGATTCTTATAGTGTGTTCTTTCTTATTTTTTTGTGAATAATTCATAAAGTATAGGTATCATACTGAAAATTTAATAATATGAGCTGACTCCAGCACACCCCTGAATTGATAAATGTTGACAAGTATATGAAAGACTATTATGTGGGTGTGGGATTCAACTCATTCTCTTTGGCCCCAGATAAAGAAGTTATAAACCATCAGTGGAAATTACAATGGGGCATATTTAGGCTTGACATAAGGAAAAAATTAATAAAATTTGGAGCTTTCTCAAAGTGGAATGGGTGCATTAGGAAGGAGAGAGTTTCCTCTCACTGGCGATCTTATAGCAAAGACTGAATAGCCATTTGTTGCATGTTTTACAATGAATATTCCTTTTTCAAATGTGGATTGTGTTTGGTGGCCTCTAATGTCCTTTCAAACTCAAAAATTTTTATAATTCTGTGACTCATAAACAGGAATTGCTTGTTACACCCTTTACTCCATCTATGAAATCACAGCTTTAAGCTTGACTTGATCCTGTAAGAACAAGGAAAAAGATATTCTTACAATCACAGCTGAAGACACCAGTTTTGATAGAGCAATGTTCTATGGGTAAAGATTCTTGATTATCATAAGAATATTTCATAGACTATAGTTATAGGATTGCTTTCTTATGAGAGTACTATGTCAGTCTGACTCATGCAAAAACTATAAGCAAATGTTTTTCTCATTATGCATTCTTTAAAGGCATGTGAATTTAATTAATGTTAGTACCAGATTTACAGGTGTATAAATGTATGAAGTTATGCATTTCATGTGTTTACACACAGACATGAATATAAACAAATACCCTTGGCCAGTATTAACCTAGGAAGAATATGATAAAGTATGACATTAATAAGGCCATGGAAAAGTAATCACCATATTAATCATACTCTTTTTCCCACCATGGTTCTGGCCCCATGTTTGGTCTATAAAGATTTAACCACTGGACACCACACCCTATCTAAATGTGACCTCTTTTTTCAGACAGGATTTGTTGGCACAAGAGTCCTGCTACTCCCAATGAAGTTCTACTCTGAGCCATCAATGTAACTGGCAGAACTTTGAAATCACTACTGGATTGCACTAAATGAGAATAGCAGAGTGAAGGCAACACTTCAGGATGCACGACAACAAAACTAGAAATCTGTGGTCATTATAAAATCATTCCAGAAACTTGAAAAAATAAGAAAAAAAACCCAGCAGAAACATGCAGAAGGATGTCTAAGGAAATGTCATCAAATTTATTACTTATCATACAGAGTACACTAACAATCTCCAGAATATATTGTTCTTTTACTGACATACAGATTTGTTAGTATTAGAGCACCTGGCTGCATACAACTCTTTTAAAGAATTGAGCAGACACTAACACTTCTCTAAGATACAGCCAAATCTATGGTTGACAGATGACTTAATACCAGAAACACTAAACAATAGCTTCCAGAAGTCTCTTGAAAAATACTTTTGGCCTTAAAAAGAAAAGGAAAAAAAAAAGAATTATAGAAAAGCATAATGTATGGCAAGCAAATTAAATACCCTTTCAGCCAGTTCTAGACCAAGAAACCTTAAGGGGGAAGAGTTTATAAAGGATTTAAACAGGTCTATATTTCCACAATATTAGAGATTTTATTGGTCTTCATTACTCAAGCAGTTAGTTCATCGGAATGAGATCCATATATGGAATCTGTCTAAAAGAAGAGGGGCAATGGAGTTTTAAACAAGTGGTTTGATGATTTCTCAAGGAACCCACGAAAAACTGAGTATTTTTCTTTTCAATTTCCTACTGAACAAGCCCTAAGGAAACTGCAGTGACAAGTGATTTACACAAACTCATTCCAAGTGGCATTGGCCAAGTTGAGAGTAGACCCCAGAATTCCAGAAGCAAAAGAATTACCAGTAACATAAAAGTAACTGAAAGGGAGGATGTTGAGAGTTCCAGAGATAGGATTTACTTTACTCATTTGCATCACCAATTGGTATAGCATCACCAAACTAAAAGGTTATGCAGCTTTTAACTTAGAACTCTGGGATACTGTTCCCACTTTCCCATTTAGCTGTCTCTTAACTCAGTCTTTATTTTTTTATTTTCTTTTCTAAAATTGAAATAAAAAAATTAGTTTATTTTCATCTCTCACTCCATCCATCAGCACCACTTACACACACACACACACACACACACACACACACACACACATACACAAACACACAATTGAAAAGAAAATAAAAAACAAAACCCTTGTAAAAAACATATATAGTTAAATTTTTTAAAAATCCTGCATTGGGGGCAGCACCTCAGGGGGCACAGCCCCTCATGCCGGGCACCCAGAGGCCCAGGTGGATGTGTAGCCCTGGAGCCAGAAGGTGAAAGAAAGGGGCACATCCTGTCTGGCCTTGGACCACGTTCTGGCCTAGAGCAGCAGCAGGACTGGCAGGGACCACAGCTGGATGTCTAAGAAGAGCCATTGGGATCTTGCTTCTCTCTAGGATGCTGTGGCCATCCTGGTACCTGGACTATGGCACTTCCTTGCTGCTTGGTCCGTCTGAGCCCAGTCTCCCTGCTTAGCCCTTGGAGTCATTCTCCTAAAGCATAGGTCTGACTGCATCCCTCTCAGAGTCCAATGGTTTCCTTTCTATTGTGTTCTGTGCCCCTCATAGCCTACTTTTCTAGTCTTCTCCTACCTTACTCCCAGAAATTTTCCATGGAGAAATACTAGCCTTCTTGCTCTACTTTCAAGAAGACAGTCCATCTCTCTCAGCTAGGGGCACTTTCTCTGGCTCTCCCCCAACACTGGAATACTCTCCCTCATCATCTGGACATCCTGGCTTAGCTAGCTTTTGTTAAGTCACAGCTACAATCCCAACTTCTACAACAAGTCTTTCCCCATCCCTCAGTTCTAGTGGGTTCTCTCTCCTTTATTTCATATTTATCCTGTATGTGACATTGTTTTTTCTGGTTATTTACATGTTGTGTCCTGCTCAGATTGTGAGCTTCTTGAGGACAGGTCTGTCTTTGTATGCCCTACATTTAGCACTGAGTTGGGCACGCAGTAGGTGCTTCATTAAAGTTTACTAACTGCTATTATTCAGTAATTAGGATGGAAAACCACATGCTCAAATCTTCATGACAGCAGTTTCCTTCCATTTTATTCCTTGGGGTTTTTCCCCAATTTTCTAGTAGTAAAACATGATAAGATACTGCAATCTGTGGATGCTGTGTCTTCTCAGACTTGTTTTCTGGATTCATCCCTAATTCTGAAGAAAAACAGGGAAGAATAAAATGATGTCCTCCAATGAGGCAAGGATCCTTAAAACATTACTGCAAAAAAGCACAAATTTAAGATCCCCAATGAAGGGCAAAGAACATCCCAGAAGATGAAGTTGTGAGAACAAGACAAGTTTAAGTTTGTCGGAGAACATGCATATGTGGAAGTGTGATAGCTCATCAAATATAATGTGTATACACATCAGCTGTGGTGGATCTTGCAAGATACATAAGCATACTGTTATTTGAAACTGGTAGCCTCCTGCTGATCCTATTTGTATATAAAGCACCAAATTCCAAGCATCCAAAACACCTCTGGGAAGTTGTCCACTCATGTATCATCAAGCACCCTAGCATACCCAGGATGGCTGCTTTTCTAAAGGAAAGCAATTCAAAAGGGGTTCACAATCTTACTTTAATCAAACATATTTCATTTACCTAGTTGGGGGTTGGAGGGGGGTGGAAGTCAGCACCCTGAATTTCAGAGAATACAAACAAATTAGAAACAGACAAAAATTAGAGACCGAGAAAATAGCATAATTCAACAGACCAACAGACAGGGCTTCTAGCTGTCTGATTATTATATACATAGTTAGTTACCAGAAAGAGAAGCACCAACATCTGGGTTTTCAAAGCCAGGGGTATCAACAGCTACCCAGAGTCTCATCTGGCCAAATCATATAACACTTCCCATAAGTGAGCCCCAAAGCAAAGCCTCATGTCAGAGTATGTATATAGTCTTCTCCAGGATCAGGAGACATCACAATCTTCATGACCCATTGCCTAATTATAAAATAACAAAAGACATGGGTGTTCCTGAAAAATAAGTCTCCCCTGAGTAAGCTTCTCTTGTTGGGCTCCAAGTGAGGCCCATTAAGAGGCAGGGAAGATCTTCAAATTCCCTTACCATTAGAACTCACAAATCAGGTGTGGATGTATAGATTCCAGAAGTAGGAATGACTTTTCCCATCAAGACAAACCCATGGCTAATGATATTAACATACCAAAAATAAAGATGAAAATACCTTCTAGCATCACATAAAACTGGCTTTTCTTTTTTACATTTTCTCTGCTTTCTAGATAGCTTTGAAAAATATCTGAAATTCAAGAAGAAAAGATTTATTTTCTTTCATGCACATTTTTGGTTCTATGTATAATACAATCAAACTATGTAGGAATGTCGAATCTCAGAGTCAAATAAGCCTTAAGGAAGAAAAATAAAATCTGGAAGTCTCTATGTTAAAAAAAATCCTGCATTGACCACATTAAAATATGTGTGTGTGTGTGTGTGTGTATGTTTGTGTGTATGTATGTGTGTGTGTGTAATGGTAATGGAATTTAAAGATCCTCTTGTATTGGCTTGGTTTTCAGGTTCAGTGTTAAAACCCAGAGCTTGTGAATCCCACTTGTGGGATGGATTTATTGATGTGAAGAGAGGGGGCTGAACTGGGATGAGCTGTGAATTGGGAGAGAGGCCCAAGCACAGAGAGGTCAGAAGAACTTCTGGGAGCCAGCATCTGGAGGCTGCTGCTACTGCTGGAGAGTGAGAAATGAGAACTGAGGACTGAACTGGGGAGAAGCATGACTATGGTGCCAGTACTTGTTCTGTTTGTTTTGATGTTACTTTATCAGCTTCATCTGCTGATGGAGGACTTTGCTGTTGTAGAAGTCCTGGGACCTTTCTGTTGGTTCAGAAGCCCTGAAAGAGGATTTTCTTGCTGTATGTTTACAGAAATCCCGGAGGAGGGTCTTGTTGGTATTTTCAGGAGTCCTGGGACCCTACTGATGATTTGTGTTGACTCCTCAGATCTTGTTGTTGGGTCTAGGTTGATTTCACAGGCAGAGAGTGAATTGATGAGGACACTGAAAATGTGTATGTTTATTATTGTGTCTTTGTTAAGCTGTGTCTTCCAGGAACAGAAACTGCTGAGAACTTTCCTTGGGTCAAGATGAAGAAAAGACCTCTCCTTGGGTATTGAATGATATGATGATATTGTAACCTAGTTGTGACCTAGGGGTGAATGGCCTTCCATTGCCACTTGAGAGGGGGCTTGGTGGTGATGGATGGTATTGTAATTCAGTTGTGATCCAGGAGTGGAAAGCTTGACTTTTGTACTTTGTGACTGACCAAATGAATGTACTTTGTTTATGATTGGATACTAATCTCTAGTTAAATAGAGAGAAGATTTTGTGACAGACTAAATGAATGTGCTTCCTGCGGTGGAGTACTTGGACCTTAGTACTTTGTGATTGAATTGAGGATTTATTAAATTATTGAGTTACACATGGTGAATGCTGTATTTTGATTTTCTGTGAATGTTTTGCCTTAATCTGTCACCGAATAAATGGTGTTTGCTATGCTCGTAATCCAAATTTAGAAGTTGCTTATGCTTGGCGTTACAATATGTATGTATGTATGTATGTATGTATGTACATATAAATGCATAAAATTGTGCACCTTAATTCCATTAATTCTCTGCCAAGAGGTATCAATGACTGATATTGGTCTTCTGGAATTGGGCTTGGTCATTATACTGATCAGAATTCTTAAGCCTTTTCAGAGGTGGAGCCAAGATGGTAGAAAGAAGCCAGAAAGTTGTCTGAGCTCTCCCCACTGTCCCTCAGAAACAATGTTAAATCAACCCTCTAAACAGATTCTGGAGCAACAGAACTAATAAAAATATAGAGCAAAACAATTTGCCAGCTTAAGATAGCTTCAGAGGACTTCAGAAAAGATCTGTCTCATTTGGGTAAAAGGGGAGCACAGCCCAGAGCAGACTGTCCAGGCAAGCTGGAAGGAGGTTCTTAGCCACAGGACAGATCAGCAACCAAGGTCCCTCAGTCTTAGCTCAGAAGACCAGGGGCATAATAGCCTAGCTTTGAGGCCTTCAGCCCCAGCACAGCAGGCAAGTTGCCAGCCCTGGAAATCAGGCAACAATGGGAGTGACTAGGGCAGGCCATCCCAGCACAGTGAGCAAACTGCCAGTGCCTGAGGCCCCAGTGCACAAAGTTTGTGAACTAGACCCCTGGCTCCAGCACAAGAAGAATGGGACAGTGCCCCCTTGTGTCCCAGGAAGTTTTAAAAGCCACAAAATAAGCACAAAAAAAATGAGCAAGAAGCAAAAGAACCTTGACCACAGAGAGTTACTATGGTGTCAGGGAAGACCAAACTCAGAAGAAGACAATGCCCACATGTGAAACCTCAAAAGGAAATATGAATTGGTTTCAAACTCCCAAAATCTTCTTTAAAGAGCTCAAAAAGGATTTTAAAAGTCAAATAAGAGAGGCATAATAAAAATTGGAAAAAGAAATGAGAGGGAGGGGTGGCACAGAGACCCGGATGAGACCAGGTCAATGTGGTGGCAAGTCGATCCACCAACCACAAAGGCCATTCCCAGGCCTATCACCGAAGGTCTGAGATATGATAGAGCTGGGTAAGAGACAAAATACAGGGCCCATGGCAGGGGAAAGCTACTCCTGGGACTACCACCTCACAGCCTGGAAATGTAAAAAGCACCTATCTGAATTTCCAGGGACCAGAATGGTAGAGTGAATTCCTGACTGCTCCAATACTCCCCCCCTCTGACCCTGAAAACACAATAATTATTGCCCCAGAGCAAAATCTTAAATAGTAAAGGATTAGGAGACTGAGAGGAAAGATGTGGCTAAAGTCCTGCCTAAAAATGGGTAAAAAAAAGAAAAACAGATAGCAAAGACAAAGACTTCAGAATCCTATTATTGTGAGAGGAAGGAACCAAATTCAGAAAGAGACAGTATTGACTCCACACCCACAGCTGAGTCCTCAACAGGGAATATGAATTTGGTCTCAAGCACAGAAAGCATTCCTAGATGAGCTCAAAAAGAACTTGAAAACCAAATTAAAGAGGTAGAACATAAAATGAATAATTCTTTTAAAATCAAAATTGTGAAATTAGAAAAACATTACAATGAAGAAAACAGCTCCTTAAAAAGAAAAATGTGTGAAATGGAAAAAAAAAAACATGAAAAAGGAGCTTCAAAAACTGACTTGGGGGAAAATAATATTTTAAAAATTAGAATCAACCAAATTGAAGCTAATGACTCTCTGAGGCACCAATAATCAATCAAACCAAAAATCAAGAATGAAAAGTTAGAAGAAGAGGTAAGATATCTCAAGGGAAAAATGACTCACCTGGAAAACAGATCCAGGAGAGATAATCTAAGAATTATTGGTCTAACTGAAAATCATGATAAAAAAAGAGCCTGGACAACATCTTCCAAGAGCTTGTCAAGGAAAACTTCCCTGAGATCCTAGAACCAGAGGGTAAAATAGAAATAGAAAGAATCAACTGGACACCTCCTGAAAGGAATCCCAAATTTAAAAGTCCATGAAATGTCATAGCCAGATTCCAGAACTATCAGGTAAAGGAGAAAATACTGCAAGCAGCCAGAAAGAAACAATTCAAATATGGCAGAACTACAGTAAGGATTGTACAGGATCTGGTAGCTTCTAAACTGAAAGATTGGAGGGACTGGAATATGATATTTTGCAAGGCAAAAGAGCTCAGGTTACAACCAAGGATCAGCTATCCAGTGAAACTGAGCATAGTCTTCCAGGCAAGGAGATAGTCGTTCAATGATACAAGAGACCTCCAGACATTCCTGATGAAAAAGCCAGAGATCAATGGAAAATTTAACCTCCAATTACAAGACTCAGGAGAGACATAGAAAGGTAAATAGGGAACACACACACATACACACACACACACAATTTGTTATTTAATAAGAGCAAACTGTTTACATCCCTATATGGGAAGCTGATACCTATTGATACTAAGAATTCTATACTTATGGAGACATCTAAAAAGGATATAGATAAATAGAGGGTGTGAGTATAAATCAAACAAAATGATGACAAAAAACTTTACTAAGGGCTTCAAAGGGAATGCAATGGAAGAAAAGGAAAGAATGAAGCAGAAAAGGATAAATTATGCCACAGAAAGAGGCATAAAAACATTAGAGTAGAGGGAAAGAAGAGAGGGAGATGAATATTATATGAACTTTGCCCTCATTGGTCCTGGTGCAAGGAGGGAATAACATAATCAGTTAAGTATAGGACTCTATCAAGAAGAGACATAAAGCCTATCATAATAGAGGGAAAGAGGGGAGGGAGAGGAGCATTGCATGAGATCTATTATCAATCTTGGTTCAAGGAAGAAATAAAATACTACATTTAATATAAAAATCTATCATACCCTACAGGCAGTAGAAGGGGGGAAGGGAAAACAAAAGGGGGGATGTGGTTAGAAGGGAGGGAAGAAGTAGTAAGAGGAAGGGTAGGAAAAGGGAGGGGGGATGATAAGGAGGGGATACTGAGGGAGGTGGCTTTCAAAAGAGGGGAAGGGAGAAGGGGAAAAATAAAAGCATAAACAGGGGAAGAGAATAGGATGGAGGGAAAGATACAGATAGTAATCATAACTATGAATGTGAATGGGATGAACTCCCCCATAAAACAGAGGTGGATAGCAGAATAGATTAAAAACCATAATCCTATAATATGCTGTTTAGAAGAAACATGTTTGAAACAGGATACACACAGGGTAAAGGTAAAAGGCTGGAGTAAAATATATTATGCCCCAGCTAAAGTAAAAAAAAAAAAAAAAAGCAGGGGTAGCAATCCTTATCTCAGACAAAGCAAAGGCAAAAATAGATCTAAATAAAAAAGATAAGGAAGGAAACTATATCCTGCTAAAAGGCACCATCGAAAATGAAGCAATATCATTACTAAACATTCATGCACCAAGTGGCAGAGCATCCAAATTCCTAAAGGAAAAGTTAAGGGAGTTAGAGGAAGAAATAGATAGCAAAACAGTACTAGTGGGGGACTTCAATTTCCCCCTCTCTGAACTTGATAAATCTAACCTCAAAATAAACAAGAAAGAAATTAAGGAGGTAAATAGAATCTTAGAGAAGACAGATATGGTAGACCTCTGGAGAAAATTGAATGGGGATAAAAAGGAACATACCTTCTTCTCAGTGGTACATGGCACATACACAAAAATTGACCATGTACTAAGGCATAAAAACCTCCCAATTCAGTGCAGAAAGGTAGAAATATTAACTGCATCTTTCTCAGATCATGATGCAATAAGAATTATATGTAATAAAGGACCATGGAAGGATAGACTAAAAACTATTTGGAAACTAAATAACTTAATCCTAAAGAATGAGTGGGTCAAACAAGAAAATATAGAAACAATTAGTAACATCATTCAAGAGAATGACAATAATGAGACAACATACCAAAACTTGTAGGATGCAACAAAGGCAGTACTTAGGGAAAGTTTCATATCCCTGAATGAATACATGAATAAATTAGAGAAAATGGAGATCAATGAATTGGGCATGCAATTGAAAAAGCCAGAAAATGAACAAATTGAAAATCCCCAATTAAATACTAAATTAGAAATAATGAAAATCAAAGGAGCAATTAATAAAATTGAAATTAAGAAAACTATTGAATTAATAAATAAAACTAGGAGCTGGTTTTATGAAAAAATAATAAAATTGATAGACCTTTAGTCAATATGATAAAACAAAGAAGAAAACTAAATTATGAGTATCAAAAATGAGAAGGGTAAATCTACCTCCAATGAAGAGGAAATTAAAACAATAATTAGGTATTATTTTGCCCAATTGTATGCACATAAATTTGACAATCTTAGTGAAATAGATGAATATTACAAAAATATAAGTTTCCCAGATTAACTGAAGAGGAAGTACACTACTTAAATAACCCCATCTCAGAAAAAGAGATCAAACAAACCATCAGTGAACTCCCTAGGAAAAAATCTCCAGGGCCAGGTGGATTTACTAGTGAATTCTATCAAACATTTAAAGAACAATTGATTCCAATACTCTACAAACTATTTGGGAAAATTAGTGAAGAAGGAGTCCTAGCAACTTCTTTTTATGACAGAAATATGGCACTGACACCTAAATCAGGAAGAGACAAAATGGAGAAAGAAAATGACAGACCAATTTTCCTCATGAATATAGATGCAAAAATTTTTAATAAAACATTGGCAAAAAGACTACAGCCACTTGTCACAAGAATAATACATTTTGATAAGGTAGGATTTATTCCAGGAATGCAAGGATGGTTCAATATTAGGAAAACCATCACTATTATTGATCATATCAACAATAAAACTAGCAGAAACCATATGATTATCTTAATAGATGCAGAAAAAGCTTTGACAAAATACATCAATTCCTATTAAAAACCTAGAAATTTTAGGTATAAATTGAGTTTACCTTAGAATAATAGGTAGCATCTATTTAAAGCCATCAGCAAGTATTATATGTAACCAAGATAAACTGGGGAGGCAGGAGAGAAAATGTAAAACTCAAGGGATTGTGGAACTGAATCTCTTAAACTAAAAGTAAACAAACAAATCAATTAAAAGAAGGAATTTAAAAAAATAAAATAAATTTAAAAAAAAGAAATGAGAGGTATACAAGATAGAGTCAAGAGCTTGGAAAAAGAAGGACAAAAAATAGACTGAAGGAAACAATTCATGGTACCACATTACCACCTACCAGATTGGCTAACCATGACAAAATGGGAAAATGATAAATGTCAGAGAAGATGTGGGAAAACTGAAACACTAATTCATTGTTAGTAGAGTTTTGAACTGATCCAACCATTCTGGAGAGCAATTTGGAACTATGCCCACTAGCTATGAAAATGTGCACACCATTTGTCCCAACAATACCACTTCTAGACCTATATATTTCAAAGACATAAAAGTAGGCAAAGGACCCATATGTACAAAAATATTTATAGCAGCTCTTTTTATGGTGTCCAAGAGCTAGAAACTGAGGGGATGCCCATCAACTGGGGAATGTCTGAACAACTTGTGGTATATGAATGTAATGGAATACTACTTTGCTATAATAAATGAGGAGCAGATGGACTTAATAATAACCTGGAGAGACTTATATAAACTGCTGCTGAGTGAGAGGAGCAGAACCAGGGGAACATTGTACACAATTACAAACACATCCTATCTGTGATGACTGATTTTGATAGACTGGGCTCATCTCAGCAATGACAGGTTATAAGACAACTCCAAAGGACTCATGATGGAAAAGGCTATCCACATCCAGAAAAAGATTTATGGAGCCTGAATGTATATTGCAGCAAAATACTTGCTCTCTCTCTTTTTTTTTATTTGTTTTTTTCCTTCTCTCTCATTAATTCCATTGGTTATAATCCTTCTTTACAACTTGATTAATGTTTAATGGGAAGGCATTTGTAGAACTTACATCGGATTGCATGCTGCCATAGAGGGGAAGGGAGGAGGAAAAGGAGGGGGTGAAAATTTGGAACTCAAAAACTTGTGGAATTGAATGTTGTAAATGAAAAGTAAATAAATAAGTAAATTTAAAATAAAAAAATGCCAACTCCAACCTCCTCACTCTCCCCAAAAAAGAAATAATGAGCAGACAAGTTTCAGAAAAACCTGAAAAAACTTATATGAACTGATGCTGAGTGAAGTGAGCAGAACCATGAGGACATTGTACACAGTAACAGCCATAGCGTATAAGGACTGACTTTGATGGACTTGGCCCTTCTCAGCAATGCAAGGACCTAAAACAATTCCAAGAGACTCATTGAGGATGGTACCATCCACATACAGAGAAAAAACTGTGGAGTCTAAATGCAGACTGAAGCAGACTATTTTCTTTTTTTTTGTTTTGTTTTGTATTGTTTTTTTCTTTTTTTCTCATGGTTCCTCACCTTCATTCTAATTCTTCTATACAGCACAAACAATGTGAAAATATGTTTAATAAGAATATATATGTAAAGCCTATCCCAGATTGTATGTCATCTTGGGAAATGGGGATTGGAGGAGAGGGGAGAAAATTAAAACTTTATGGAAGTAAATGACTAAAAATAAATTAACTTATTAAAAAAAGAAAAGAAAACAATTCATTAAGATATGCAAGTGGCAAAATGAAAAAAAAAATCCACTGAAGAAAACAACCCCTTAAAAAGTAGAATCATCCATATGGAAAAGGAATACAAAAGCTAACTGAAGAACACGATTCCTTAAAAATTAGAATTGGCCAAGTAGAAGCTCATGACTCTATAAGATGTCAAGAATTAGTTTAACAAAATTTTTAAAAAATGAAAAAAAATAGAAGAAAATGTAAAATGCCTCACTGGAAAAACAACTGACCTGGAAAATAGCTCCAGGAGAGATAATTTAAGAATTGTTGGACTATGGGAAAGCCTTGATCAATGAAAGAACCTGGATAGCATCTTTTAAGAAATTATCAAGGAAAACTGCCCTGATATCCTAAAACCAGAAGGTAAAAGCGTCATTGAAAGAATTCACTGATCACATTCTGACAGAGATCCCAAAATGAAAACTCCAAAGAATATTGTAGCCACATTCCAGAATTATCAGGTCAAGGAGAAAGTACTGTAAGCAACCAGAAAGAACCAATTTAAATATTGTGGTACCATAGTCAGGATCACACTGGCTTAGCAGCTGCTACCCTAACGGATAGGAGGCCTGGGAATATTATATTCTGGAAGGCAGAGGAGCTTGGATAACAACCAAGAATCAACTACCATGCAAAACTGAATATAATCTTTCAGGGTAAAAGAAGGATTTTAATAAAATAGGGGACTTTCAGTCATTTTTGATGAAAAGACCACACTGAACAAAAAATTGATCTTCAAATACAAGACTTAAGAGAGGCATAAAAAGGCAAACAGAAAAGGAAAATATGTTATTCAATAAGGTTAAACTATTTAATTTCCTACATAGGGAATTGATATTTGCAACTCTTAAGAACTGTATATCTATTAGGGCAGTTAGAAGGAGTACAAAGAGAGGGTATGGGTATAAGTTGACTTTGATGTGATGATATAAAAAAATTAATTAAGGGGTGAATAAAAGATTGTACTGGGAGAAGAGGAAAAGGGGAGACAGAATAGGGCATCACATGAAGAGTCACAAAAGACCTATTCCAGTAGAGGGAAAGAAGAGATAGGATAAACATTGTTTGAACTTTACTGTCATTGGATTTGGCTCAGAGAAGGAATAACATACACATCCAGTTAGTTATAGAAATGTATCTTACATTATAGGGAAGCAGGAGGAGAAAGAGGAAAGAAAAGGGAGGGAGTGGATAGAAGGGAAGGCAGAAGTAGGGAAAAGGGAAAAGGAAAGGGAAGGGGGATGTAGAAGGGAAGGCAGATTAAGGGAGGCAGTGGTCAGAAGCAAAACACTGGTGAGGTGGGAAAGGGTGAGACAACATAACAAAACTTATGGGATGCAACCAAAGCAGTCCTTAGGAGAAATTTTATATCTCTAAATGCTTACATGAATAAAATAGAGGAAGAAGAAATCAGTGAGTTAGGCAGACAACTAAAAAAGCTAGAAAAAGAACATTAAAAATACCCAGTTAAATACAAAATTGGAAACTCTGAAAACCAAAGGAGAGATTTAAAAAATTGAAAGTAAGAAAACTATTGAACTAATTAATAAAACTAAGAGCTGGTTTTATGGGGGAAAAAAAACTACAACAAAATAGATATATCTTGGGAAAATTTGATTGAAATTGTCAGTATCAAAAATGAAAAGGGTACATTTGCCACCAATGAAGAAGAAATGAAAAAAAATAAGTAGGAGCTATTTCGTCCAACTGTATGCCAATAAATCTGACGATCTAAGTGAAATAGATGAACTTACAAAAATATAAACTGCCCAGATTAACAGAGGAAATAAAATACTATAATAAGCACATTTCAGAAAAAGAAATTGACAAGTTATCAATGAGCTTCCTAAGAAAACCAGTGAATTCTATCAAATATTTAAAGTACAATTAATTCCAATACTATGTAAACTATTTGGAAAAATAGGCAAAGAAGGAGTCCTATTAAATTCTTTTAAAGATGCAATTATGACAATGATACCTAAACCAGGAAGAGCCAAAATAGAGAAACAAAATTATAGAACAATTTTCCTAATGAATATAGATGCAAACATTTTAAATAACATGTTAGTAAAGAGACTGTAGTAACTTATCATGAGGATAATACACTATGACCAGGTGGAATTTATACCAAGAATGCAGAGTTGGTTCAATATTAGGAAAACTATCACCATAATTGACCATATAAATAACAAAACAAACTGAAATCTTATGATTATCTCAATAGATGCAGAAAAGACTTTTGACAACTTTTGACATTTCTATTTTTAAAAAAATACACTAGAGATCATAGGAATAAGTGGAGTTTTTCTTGAAATGATAAGTAGCATCTATCTAAAACCTTCACCAAGTATTATATGTAATGGGGATAAGTTAGAAGCTTTCCCAATAAAGTCAGGAGTGAAATGAGCATGTTCATCATCACCTCTGTTATTCAATATTATACCAGAAATATTAACTCTAACAATCAAAGAAGAAAAAAATGATGAAATTGAAATATGCAAAGAGGAAACAAAGCTTTTTACAGATGATATGATTGTATACTTAGAGAATCCTAGAGAAACTATTTAGAAAAAAAAACTATTTGAAATAATTAACAACTTTAGCAAGTTGCAGGATATAAAATAAATCCACATAAATCATCAGCATTTCTGCATATCACCAACAAAGCCCAACAGCAAGAGATAGAGAAATTCCATTTAAAGTAACTGTAGACACTATAAAATATTGTAGAATCTACTTGCCAAGGCAAACCCCAGGAACTATGTGAACACAATTACAAAACACTTTTCACATAAATAAAATTAGTTATAAAATTTTCAGTTGCTCATGGGTAGGCTGAGCTAATATAATAAAATGGCAATTATGTCTAAAATAATTTACTTATTCAGTGCCATACTAATCAAACTACCAAAAATATTTGATAGAGCTACAAAAAAAAAAAAAGACAAAATTCATCTGGAAGAACAAAAAGTCAAGACTATTAAGAGAATTAATGAAAAGAAATGCAATGGAAGATGCTCTTGCTGTGCCATGTCTGAAAGTATATTATAAAGCAGCAATCATCAAAATTATTTGGTCTTGGCTAAAAACTACAGTGGTGGGTCATTGGAATAGGTTAGGCACACAAGACAAGTCAGTGACTACTGTTTGATAAACTCGATGACCCCAGCTTCTGGTATAAGAACTCACTATCTGACAAAAACTGCTGGGAAAAGTGGAGAATAGTATAATAGAAACTAGGCATAGACCAACATATTATACCAAGATAAGGCCAAAATGGGTAGATGATTTAGACATAAAGGGTGATATCACCAACAAATTGGGAGAGGAAAGAATAGTTTATCTGTCTGATCAATGGAGAAAGGAAGAATTTATGACCAAACAAGAGACAGAAACCATCATGAAATGAAAAATAAATAATTTTGATTACATTCAATTAAAAAAGTTTTGTACAAACAAAACTAATGCAACCAAGATTAGAAAGGAAGCAGAAAGCTGGGAAATATTTTTTACAACCAATGTCTCTGATACTAACCTCATTTATAAAATAGAGAACTGAATCAAATTTATTTATTTATTTTTTTATATAAACATACATATTTTTAACATTTGATTATAGAACTTTAAATTCTAGATTCTTTCCCTTCCTCCCTCATCACCCACCCCCACTGGAAGGACAAACAATTGAATACAGGCTGTACATGTGTAATTACGCAGAACATCTCCACAGTGGACATATTGTGAGAGACTGATTATATGTCCCTCCTTCCTATCCCTCCCCTCCCTTGTTCTATTCTCTCCCTTGTCCCTGTCCCTGCCCCTTTACAGAAATGTGTACTTCCAGCAACCCTCCTCTCCATCCTGCCCTCCCTTCCATCATCTCACCTCTCATCCCCATCCACTCTACTCTCCTGTGTGGCAAGATACCCAGTTTAGACTTTATGTCATTCCTTCCCTAAGCCAAATTCAATGAGAGTAAGGTTGACCCTTTCCCTTTTGCCTTCCTGTTCTTCCCCTCCATTGTAACAATTATCCCTTGCCTCTTCTATGAGATGATTAGTCCCATTCTGTCTCTCCCTGTCTCCTCTCATTCTAATCCTCTCCCACCTCAGAATTTCACCTTTTAGAGGATCATCCCTTCCTATTCAATTGATCCTGTGTCCTCTATGTACTCATATATACACATACTCAGATATGTGTTCATATGCATATATAAGCCCTC
>CM053591.1:36181537-36217349 GCA_028646515.1 Pseudochirops corinnae | reverse complement strand
CTGCCAGATTGGCTAAGATGACAAAACAGGAAAATGACAAATGCTAGAGAGGATGTGGAAAAATTGGAACATTCATGCATTGTTGGTGGAGTTGTGAACTGATTTAACCATTCTGGAGAGCAATCTGGAACTATGCCCAAAGAGCTATAAATAATTGCATACCCTTTGACTCAGCAATATCACTTCTAGGGTTATATCCCAAAGAGACCATAGAAGTAAGACCTGTATGTACAAAAATATTAATAGCAGCTTTTTTTGTGGTGGCAAAAAATTGAAAATTAAGGGGATACCCATCAATTAAGGAATTGATAAACAAGTTGTGGTATATGAATGTAATGGAATATTATTATGCTATGAGAAATGAGGAGCAGATGGACTTTACATTTACCTGGAGAGACTTATACAAACTGATGCTGAGTAAGAAGAGCAGAACCAGGAGAAATCTGTACACAATTACAGACACAACATATATGTGACAACCCTCTTTGATAGACTGGACTCTTCTCAGCAATGCAAGGTTAGTTTTAAGACAACTCCAAAAGACTCATGATGGAAAAAGATGTCTACATTCAGAGAAAGAACTAGAGAGAACATATTTTTGAATGTAGATTGAAGCAAACTACCTGCTCTCTTTCTTTTTCTTGTTTAGGTTTGTTTCCTCTTTCCCATTGTTCATTCCATTGTTACAATCCTTCTTTACAACCTGACTAATGTCAAATGTGAAAGCATTTGCAGATCCTATACTTGATTGCATGCTGCCATGGGGTGTGGGGAAGAGTAGAGGGAGGGGGAGAAAATTTGAAACTCAAGGGAATGTGGAACTGAATCTTGTAAACTAAAAGTAAACAAATTAATAGACAAAAAAAAGCGGAAGACAATAAAATAGAGAAAAATCACTTTGGTGACCAAATGAAAGATGGGTCAGAGGAGGCAGTGACTTGAGGCAGGCAGAACCACTAGCAAGCTACTGCAATAGTACAAGTGTGAGATGATGAGGGCCTACACTGGGATGGTGGCAGAAGAGAGAAGGTGTCATATTCAAAAGATATTGTGAAGATGAAATCAACAGCTTTGACAACAGCTTGCATATGGAGGGGTGAGAGTGAGGAGCAGACAGTAGTAAGGTGGCGGGAAGGGAGGGAAAGGATAATGAGTTTCATTTTATACTTGTTTAGTTTAAGGTATCTACTGAATATCCAATTTGAGATATCTGAGAAACACTTGGAAATATGAGCTTGGCAACCTGCAGAGAGGTTGAGGTAAGATGGATAGATCTGAGAATCAGCATTTGACATGGTAATGAATCCACAGGGGCTAATGAGAAGATCACCAAGAGAAGTAGTATAAAGGAAAAAGAGAAGAGAGTCTAGGACAGAGCCCTAAGGGACAACTACAATTAGAGGATAAAGAACAGCCTCCCAAGCTCCTCTCTTCTGTACTTGGCTTTAGCCCACATGGCAGATATAATCTAACCATAACCAGGCACACACAATTACCATTCTGAAGTGCCTTCTTCCTCCAGTGTACCAATACCCTGATCCCTTCCAATTTCACTTTGTAGCACAAGAATAGGTTCTCCTTGAAGGTTGAGCTCTGCATTCTTGGACGTTGACCAATGTGTAAGGCCCCTCCCCTTTTGTCTTGAGTGATACAGAGTTAATTATATGAGATGAGCAGGTGTAAATAGGTTGTGACTTTCATAAAGATGATATTACACTCTTACACTAATTTTCTCCTCCACAACACCTCATCTTCCCTATTTTTTTTAGGGCATCACCATCCTTCCAATCACCTGGTTCTGCAACTTTGGTAAGACACTTTACTAGCTCAGCATATTTAAGAAGTTACGAAATCTTGTTTTTTGCTCTCTCCACAGCATTTCTCACATCTGACCCCTTCTGTTCATTATATGGTAGCCACTGGTCATATCACTGAACTTCTCAGTGCCCCAGGCAGTGAAAATGTGGATCTATATTTCAGAGGGAATTTCCTCATGGAGAATTCCCTGTGCCAATGAAATCACACATCTGGTTCAGATTAAACAAAAATATTACATGATACAAAATACAGTATGTTGATAAAATTATTAAAATTTTTCCTGATTCTTCCCCCATAAGAAGAGAAAGAATTAGCTGTCACAAATGCCTGGAATACTTTTAGTTTATTCAGAGGAATGACAATTATAGAATGTTAGAGCTGCAAGTTTCCTTAGCAACCATCCAGTATAACCCAATCATTTTACAGATGAGGAAACTGAGGGTCGCCTAAGGTCATACAATTAGTAAATGGTAGGTCTAGTTCAGTATCTTAGCACCTCTCACCTGGATTTGTGCAACAGCCTCCTATCAGTATCTCTTGCTTATCTCTCACTACTCTAATCCAACCGAATGCCTGGAGTCAGGAAGACCTAAGTTCAAATCCAGTTATAGAAACTAGCTATGTGACCCTGTACAAGTTATAGCACCTTTATTTGCTTCAGTTTCCTTATCTCTAAAATGGGTCTAACCATAGCACCTACCTCACAGGGTTGTTGTGAGGATTTATCAAATGCGAGAATAATTACAAAGGCTTAGTGTGGGGCCTGCCACATAGTAAACTTTATAAGCTAGGTTTGAGCATGTCACTCAATGAACTCTAGTGTCTCCCTATTGATTCTCCAATGAAACACAAATTTCTCTGGAATTTAAAGCCCTACACAATCTGCCTTAACCTACCCTTCTGGCCTTATTATACATCATTTCCTATGCTCTACAATTCAGAAAAAAAATACTTCTGGTTTTCTTCATAGTCTTACAAAAAACATGACTAAAATATACATATATTTCCATAGGAAATGATACCATTGATTAAGTATAACCATGTAAAGAAAGAGGCATGCATTTATAATGAAAAATTTCTGCTGAGTTGAAATCACAGAAAATTCACTTGCTTATTATTATTATTATTATTTGCATCATGTCTGAATACCTACACACAGAGGAACATAATTCCTGCTGAAAAGCTATTATGATCACTGACTGATAGAAACTATTACCTGCTTGTTGCATTGTGTATCTTTCAATAAGAAATTATCTGTTAAAAAGAAGTAATTTACCTTCTTGCTACCTACATTAATTAAATAAACTAAATATATATTACTAATAAACAATTATTACTTACAAGTATGCCCTATCCAATAAACATACATAGGAATTTTAAAAAGAATAATGATGCATAATCAACCACTTTTGTTATTTTATGAGATCAAAAAAGCTTTTGGTATGGTTAATAAAAATAAAAATAAACTTATGGTGTTGTTCATTTCATTATCTCATCCCTTTTAGCTTTAATTTTTGTGTAGATTTTTAAATGTGCATAATATATTATTAGTACAGTGGTACATGTATACAATTTAAAAATCATCATATATGCACAAATATATTATAATAGTACCTACACACCTATGTATATATGTACTTGTGTGCATGTGTATGGAAAGAGAGAATGCTAAAAATGTTCACAAAGTGCTATGTGATAAAAAAAATGATAGACACTGTTATAGGAACTGTCATAGGTCTATATTTTCCTTTATAATTCATTACTAGGTTTTATGTTTGAAGCTCTAAAATACTTTTGCTGCAAGAAATTTCCAGGGATATGATGCCAAAAAACTGTTGGCAAAACATTCAAATACTAAGTATACTCAAACCTTAGATAATTTCAGAGAAGGTTGACAACAAATTATAGACTGAACTTGGGCATGATTTAAAGAAAAACTTGGTTTTGGGAACAACATATGAGAGAAAAATACAAACTGGCCCTTTCTTCTGTGCAGACCCTTCTGCTTCTGAAATGAGAGTGGTAGAGTGAAAAACAAAGAAACCAAAGTGCCATACTGCCGAAAGAACTGAATTATATTCTCACTATGAATGAAATTGTTAGGCAAAAGAAAGTTGCAACTCAATAGAAATATTACTCCAGATTCTTCTTGGAAGAGCAAAAATATGAATTTATTCTTTATTTAACACTCAATGAACTCCAGGGGCTCCTTATAGACTCCAAGATAAAATGCAAAATCCTTTGACGTTCAAAGACATTCACAACCTGCCTATACTCAACTCTACTTCTAGATCTAGGGATAGACACATTCTTGAAATTGTCATGACCCAGAAAACCTAAAATTCCTTTATTCATCATAATCTTGTATTATTCCATCCTTATCTATGCATTACTTTTCCAAAATCTATTTTTCATTCTCATCATGACCTCTACCCTCTTAATGCTTTCTTAGACCATTAACCATGCTCTGGTTTCTTTCCTCCTTTCCTAGTTTTATCCATTTTGTGAAGTAGTTTGACTCTATTCTTCCCTTTACTTTTAAATCCCTTGACCCATTATCCTATGACTTTATGCTTTGCCAAACCTGAAACTAGGATTACTTCCTCCTCCCCTAATCACATGCTGCAGAATGAAGATGGAGACGGATAGAGCAAGACGGTGGAGAAAAAGTGAGCTCACATTAGCTCACCCAAATTCTTCTCTGAACAACTTTAATTAACAATTCAAAAGAAATTCTGGAATGGCAAAACCCACAAAAGGAAGGGGTGAAACAATTTTTTAGCCCAAGACTTAAGATGGAAAAAAGATCTATTGCATAGGGTGAAACTAGTGCAGATCATGCCCTAACAAACCAGCAGCAAGCCTTGGAGGCAATGGTATCAGCAGAGGAAGCAATGACTTCCAGAGCTTTCAGCCCACAGACATTAAGGGGGTAGGCAATTGGTCTGGAGACTACAGTAGTCCCTTTGCTAGCACAGGGTGCAGGACTCTTGCATTGCCCATATGCAGATCTGGATGAAAGTCCTTGGTCAAATTCCCAGGGAAAGGAAGAACACTAGCACAATAGAGTTTGTGGCCACAAGGGAGGGGGGACTCTGGTAACAGTTCTAGGATAGAAAAGAGTACTTGAGGTCCCTTACAGATCACAGCAGAGGCCAGGACAATACTAAACACACCTCTGTTTAGATCACACCACCTTGGAAGAACTGAAAACTTATACAATCCCAGAACAGCTTTGAAAATAGTTGTACAAAACAAACAAACAAACGAACAAAACTGAATCTTGGGACAGTGCCTGCTTCACCCTGGATGCAGAGCTCAACCTTAACATGTAAAATTAAAAGTCAAGAAATAGACTGGAAAATGATTAAAAAAAAACAAAAAACAAAAAACAAACAAAAAAAAATCTGACAATAGAAAGTTACCATAGTCACAGGGAAGATCAAAACACAAACTCAGAAGAAAACAAGAAAGTAAAAAATGTTACATCCAAAACCTAAAAGAAAAATGTGAGTTGGTGTCAGTCCCAAAAAAAGATCCCTAGAAGAGTTCAATAAAGATTTTAAAAATCAAATAAGAGAGGCAGAAGGAAAACTGTGGAAAGAAATGTCAGTAATTCAAGAAAATCTTTTTTTTTTTTTTTTTTTTTTGCTTTTTGGAGGGGGGAAGGCAGGGCAGTTGGGGTTAAGTGACTTGCCCAAGGTCACATGTCTAAGTGTTAAGTGTCTGAGGCCAGATTTGAACTCAGACCCTCCTAACTCCAGGGCTTGTGCTCTATTCACTGTGCCACCTAGCCACCTCAGAAAATCCATTTTAAAAAAGTCAACAGCTTGATAAAGAAAGCAAAAAAAAAAAAACTGAAGAAAATATCACCTTAAGAAACAGAATAGGCCAGACAATAAAAGAGGCACAAAAATCCAATAAAGAGAATAATAGCTTGAAAAGTAGAATTGACTAAATGGAAGTACACACACACACACACACACACACACACACACACACACTCACACATACACATATATATTGACCAAACAAAAAAAAATGTAAAAACATTTTCACTGAAGGAAAGAACTCCTTAAAAAGTAGAAGTAGACAAAGGAAGTACAAAAACTCAAGGAAGAAAATAGTTCTCAAGAGATTAGAATTAGGTTAATGGAAGCTAATGACCCCATGAGACATTAAAAAACAATTTTAAAAAATCAAAAGAATGAAAAAGAGAAGAAAATGCAAAATATTTGAGCTAGAAAATAAATTGAGGAGAGATAATTTAAGAATTATCGTACTACCTGAAAATCATGATGGAAAAAAAAGAGCCTAGACATCATATTTCAAGAAATTATCAGGAAAAACTGCCTTGATATCCTAGAACCAGAGGGCAAAATAGAAATGGAAAGAATCTAATAATCCTGAAAGTGATTCCAAAATGAAAACTCCCATCAATGTTATAATCAAATCCCAGAGCCCCTAGGTCAAAAAGAAAATATTGCAAGTAGTCAGAAAGAAACAATTCAATTCTGTGGAACCACAGTCAATATCACACAAAATTTATCAGCTTCCACATTAAAGAATCAGAGGTTTTGGAGTATGATATTCCAAAGGGTAAGGAAGCTAGGGTTCCAATCAAGAATCACCTATGCAGTACAACTAAGTATAATCCTTTAAGGGGAAAAGTGGATGTTCAGGGAAATAGATGACTTTTCAGCATTCTTGATAAAAAGACCAGAGATGAGTAGAAAATTAGACTTTCAAATTCAAGACTCAAGAAAAGGATAAAAAAGTAAACTGGAAAGAGAAATCATAAGGAATTCAATAAGGTTAAACTGCTTACATTCTTACATGGGAAAATAATACTTGTAACTCCTAAGAATTTTCTCACTATTAGGACATTTAGGAGTATACATGGACAAAGGGCATTCATGTGAGTTGAATATGATGGGATGATTATCTAAAAAGATAAAATTAAAGGATGAGAAAGAGGAATGTACTGGGAGAAGGGGAAAGGGGGAGGTAGAATGGGTAAATTATCTGACATCAAAGAGGCATGAAAGAGCTTTTACAGTGGAGGGTAACATAGGGAAATAGAGGAGAGGGGCATGTAAACCTTTCTCTCATTGAAATTGGATTGAAGAGGGAATTAAATACACACTCAGTTGGGTATAGAAATCTATCTTACCCTACAAGAAAGTAGGTAGGGAAGGGATAAGAGAAGCAAGTGGGCTTTTAGAAGGGAGGACAGATTGGGGGAGGCAGTAATCAGAAGCAAAACACTTTTGAGGATTGAAAGGGTGAAGGGAGAGAGAGGGGGAAAATAAACGGGGAAAACTAGAAGGAGAAAAAAAAAATTTGTACCAAGTTTCTCTGATACAGGCCTCATTATAGAGAACCATGTCAAATTTATAAAAATAAGAGTCCTTTTCCAATTGATATATAATCAAAGGTTATGAACAGGCAGTTTTCAGATGAAGTAATCAAATCTATCTATAGTCATATCAAAAAAATCTCTAAATCACTCTTGATTAGAGAAATGAAAATTGAAACACCTTGTAAAACTCCTCACCTATCAGAGTGGCTGAAAAGGAAAATGACAAATGTTGGAAGGGATGTGGGAAAATTGAGACACTAATGCTTTGTTGGTGGAGTTGTGAACTGATTCAACCATTCTGAAGAGCAATTTGTAACCATACTCAAAGGGTTATAAAACCATGAATAACTTTTGACCCAGCAATAGCACTATTAAGTCTCTATCCCAAAGAGATTAAAAAAAATTTCTTTATTTACATGTTTATGTTTATACGTTTATGAAAATATTCATAGCAGCTCTTTTTGTGGGAGCAAAGAATTGAAAATTGGGGGGATGCCCAGCAATTGGGGAATGGCTGAACAAGTGGTAGTGTATGACTGTGTTGGAATACTATTATGCTATAAGAAATGATGAGTGGGATGCTCTTGGAAAAATCTTGACTTAAATTAACTGATGCAAAGTGAAATTAGCAGAACGAGGAGAACATTGTACACCATAATAATTTTGCTATAGGATAATCAACCATGAATGACTTAGATATTTTTAGCAATTCAATTCAAGACAATCCTGAAGGACTTATGATGAAAGCCATCCATCTCTGGAGAAATAACTGATGGAATCTAAATACAGATCAAAGCATACTTTTTTAAAATGTCATTTTCTTTTCTTAGTCTGTGTTTGCTTTCACAACATGACTAATATGAAAATATGTTTTGCATGTCTGCACATGTTGTTTTTGCTGTTCTTCTTCAATGTTGGAGTCAAGGTACAATGTGTCCAACTATGGTTGATCAATCTTATAAAGCTCTACCACAGGCTGGGTACAAATAATCCACATGAACATTTAAGTAGAGATGTCTCAATTTGCCTATCTCACATTTTTTTTTTTTAATTAGTGTTATTTTGCTTCACTCATAGAGCATAGAACTTTCTTTAAGATGGGTGTGCTGAGCTGGGCAGTCCTTTTGCCAGTATCTCCAATGTCATGCAATTGATTCCACAGTTCTTTAGAAAGACCTTGAAAGTGTCCTTGTATCACTTCTTCTGACCTCCACATAAGTGCTTGTCTTGTGTGAGTTCTCTTTAAAAGTCTTTCAAGCAAATGTACATGAGCGGAGCCTAATGACATTCAAAACCTCTTCTTCAGTTGGAATTTCATCTAGGGGATTGACTTCACCCTGAAGTATATGGTCAATGGCTTTGCAACTGATTGATGATGGTCTGTTAAGAATATTATGAAAGTGATCAGCTAGGATCACATCTTTATCACTAATCAATGTGACTCCATCAGTACTGAGTAGTTGAGATGCATCATAAGTCTTTGGCCCATAAATAGCTTTTAGGACATCATAATAGCTCTTTGGATTTTTACTATCAGTGTAAAACTTAATTTCATCTGCCTTCTTACTGAGCCAAGAATCCTGCATCTTTCTAAGTTTCGCTTGTACTTCACTTTTTTAATAGAATTTTTTCCAATTACATGTAAAGACAATTTTAATATTCATTTTAAAATAAAATTTTAAGTTCCAAATTTTCTTATTCCTTCCCTTATCTGCCTCCCTCCTAAGATGGCAAACAATTTGATACAGATTATATATGTACAATCATGTAAACATATTTGCATGTCATGTTGTACAAGAAGAAACAACAAAAGGGAAAAAAAAAACTATGAGAAAATTAAAAAGTGAAAATAGTATGCTTTGCTCTTCATTCAAACTTTATGAATTCTTTCCCTGGATACGGATAGTACTTTCCATTATGACTCTTTTGGAATTGTCTGGGATCATTGTATTGTTGAGAAGAGCTAAGTCAATCATAGCTGATATTTTGCTGCTATTACTATGTATAGTGTCCTCCTAGTTCTGCTCACTTCACTTTACATCAGTTCATACAACTCTTCCCAGGTTTTTCTGAAACCATCTTGCTTGTCATTTCTTATAGCACAATAGTATTTCATCACAATCATATACCACAGCTTGTTCAGTCATTTCACAATTAATGGATATCCCCTCAATTTCCAATTTTTTTCCAGGACAAAAATAATTGATATAAATATTTTTGTGCATTATAGGCCCTTTCCCTTTTTTTTGATCTCTTTGGGATACAGACCTGGTAGTGGTATTTCTGGGTCAAAGTTATGCAGTTTAATTGTCTTTTGGCCATACTTTCAAATTGCTCTTCAGAATGGTTGGATCAGTTCACATCTCCACCAAAATGTACTTTACTTTTGATGGACTTAAATACTGTCTTCTTAGAGACAGATGAACTGTCCTGGTAAAGCCTGTGGAGTTCTTATTTTTTATTTAGCAGCTTTTGAATTTCCTCACCATTTTTTCAAACCAATGCTGATATTTGTAAGTGTTCTGGCCCAGATGAGTAAATTCAGTGCTGTACATCAAATCTCTGAAAGCTGCCCACTCCTTTTCTGTTCCATTACAGTCAACCAAGTATTGACTCAGTATTCCCTCCAAATTAGCAAATTACTATTCCTGTCAAACCCTTTAATCTGTTAACATTAAGTCTTCTAGTAGTTGTTGCCTTGGGGCAGCTTGAATATACATTTTTAGCTTAGAGAAGGTAAGTCTATTATCAGTCAGCACTCTGCAGCACACACCACCTTAATCACTCTCCATCTATTCTCTTTATCTACTGAGTTCTCTCTCAACAAGAGCTTTCATCTTTTAAATATACTGGATTTCATGTTGTCTATAAGTGTGTACACATTTCATGTACTGATGGTGAGTAGAATCATCTTTAAAAGTTTTTGTACATTTTCTTGTTTCAACTGTACGGTGGAATTCCCACTTGCCACAATAAGCTGTCCAAGGTTGGGTGAAGCAAACATTTCTTGGGCACTTTTTCTAGCCCCTTCCTCAGACCAGGAGGTAAGCAGCGCAGTTCAAAGCCTGCTCAAACACCCAAAGGACTGCTGAATCCCACTGCTGCTTCAGTCCAGTAAGATAACAATCCTTTAACTTGGGCTGCCTGTGTGCAGCTGCAACTGCAGTATATCCCCCCCTGCTGCTTCATCACTTCCCTATCATCATAGGACTTTGAGGTAGGTAAAAACTGTAAAATGGTATGGCCAATATCTTTTGGTAACTTTGTACCAGTTATATTTAAATGAGGCAGAGTTGCATGAAGTTATCAGCCTCACTCTCTCTTTCAGAGTCACAGGAGTGCAGTCCAAGACAAAGCAAAGCAACTAGTGAGGACTTAGGATGAATTGAGTGATATTAGCATCTCTGAGGTCTAACAAAGATATAAGCATTCCAGGATGTTTGCTACAGCCACCTTCATAGCCATTGGAACAAACTATTCTCATTCATACAACTTGCTGCAGGAAGTCTTCACATGCTTGGTGTAGACATTCCCCTAACTCACTGAAGAGTTTGAAACCACATAGTTACCCTCAACCTAGTTCAATCCATTGGCTGAAATGGTTTACTGGGGTGTGACCACTGTTGCACACTACAACTTCTTAGAACCACAAGTAAAAGTTGGGTGAATCAGGTGGACACCAAAGGTGGAAAACAGCCCTAAAAAAGGGCTTGGCTACATGAGAAAGAACAGAAACTGAAGAAAACATGATTGAGAACAGTATGTACAGAAGAAGCCTATGCTGGAGGTAAAACAATATTGAGGTAATTGATTGATAAATTCTCAAGATATAGATGGAAGGATAGCAAACACTTAGAAAAAAATACAGACTGAGTAACTAACACAAAAAGATGACTGATATTTTTACTAACAACTACTCATCGATAGCCTAATTCTGTATCACTACAAAGTATTTGAGACTAATCTACAAACGGATTAAGGTTATCCTTAATGAAGGAATGAGAAGGGAATACAACCTAATACAATGAAATGATACTTATTATAATTAATCATAATGGTTAATTATAATATAGTATTCCATTAATTTAGTAATATATAATTGTTATAATTGATAATAATAATTAATGATACAACCTAAAAGAGCCCCTGCAACAAAATATCTTCTATGAAGATAAAAAACTCTCGCAAAATTCTGTGGAAAATGTAACAAAAATAACTTTGCTCCCCTCAAGTATCAATTGAGGCATAAAACAAAGTATTACATGCTCCCTGAAGGTCTTCCCTCTGTCACATTGAATGTCTAGGTTAAGTCTAATGGTCCTCTGGATGCTCCTCCTTTGGTTTGCATTGTGCTGTAAGCTTATATTCTACTCAAGCTAGAACCCTTGAGTTTCCAAAATTAGATCCATAATCAGCAAAAATATTATGAGCTAATAGCAAAACCTAAATGGATTTATTAAATACAGTTAAAATACATATATGAAACTACAAATGACTTAATATTTAGGTAAATATTTCAAATATTATATATACAGACACACATATGTATATTTCATTGAATTTGAGCTCCTGTCAATGTAGATACCTATTCCAATGGTATAGATCAAAACCCATAACACCTTCTTATCCCATGTAGCAATTGCCCATGTCTTCCTACAAAGTTGTTCCATATAAATTGTTATCCTATAGGAGTTCAGTTGTTTTCAATTGTGTCTGACTCTTCATTACCCCACTTGGGGTTTTCTTTGCAAGATACTACAGTGGTTTGACATTTCCTTCTCCAACTCATTTTACAGAGGAGGAAACTGAGGCAAACACAGTTAAGTGACTTGCCCAGGGTCATATACCTAGTAAGTTTCTGAGGCCAGATTTGAACTCAGGAGGATGAATCTTCCTGACTCGAGACCTGGCACTTCCACTGCACCATCTAGCTGATCCTGTTGTCCTTTTAAGTTGCTGATAGATGGAGAACAAACACTACAGAAAGACAATAAAATGGGTCTAGAATTGAAGAGGAGGAAGAGAACAGATTAGATCATCCTTGAGAAACTGCAAAATACTTTAATGATCCCAAAGTTTTCCATGAAACAAACCTCCAGTTTTAATACCAATATCAGTTTAGTGGTACTTTAAGATCATGAAATATTATAGTCTCTAAGTGAATATATTTGGAGATGATATTTCTCAGTGATCACTCATTGGCTACAACCCTTCTATATAACCAAACTATTGTACAATGTGAAAGTATTTGCAGATTCTATATATGATTGCATACCTCCATGGTGTGGGGGGGGAAGGAGGGGAGAAAATTTGAAACTCGAGGGATTGTGGAATTGAATCTTGTAAACTAAAAGTAAATAAAATAAATTTTTTTTAAAAAAAGGTCAACTAAGAGGCAAATACTTTAAGTAGACTGCAGAATATAACAAACTGAAAACTATATGCCATAAATAATGTAAAGGATATCATCAGAGATGTATGACTAGGAAAGGGGATAGGTAGACCAGTCATGTACTCAGTGCAAGGTGTGACTGACGGATAGTTAGTTTCCTCATTTGCTAAGAAATGTCAACAGCTGTTTTAGGGAAAGAGCTATGCCTGTGGAGACAAAGGCCTTTGATTTAAATCCTGCCTTTGATGCTCATGGCCTTCGTGACTCTGGACAAGTCATTAAACCTTCCCGATAATTAGTTCCTTCATCTATAAAACTGAGGTGAAGAGTTGGCCTAGGTATCTTTCAGATCCAGAAATATGATCCCATGAAAGATGTCTAGAAGAAAAAAATGTCTAATATATTACATGACCATCCTGTCAACAACTTACAGTAAAATAGGGTTAATGGCTACACATGGGTTTTGAACGATACCACTGGAATGAATATGTAAATTGATGGGATCACAGATTCCCTGAAGCACAGACATAATATTTGAAATACTCATCTAAATATTCAATCATTGATGGTTGTATATATGTAGACTATAAGTTTCCCCAAGTTAAATGCAAGGGACAGAGATTCTTTTTGTGTTATTTTTATATCCAATGGATTTAGCACAGTGCCTTGCTTGCACATAGCAAGTGCTAAAAAGGTTATTGGATTGAATTGGACTGGATTGGAAAGTCATTTGTGTCACATAATAGTTTTTAAAATATACAACTAAAAAGGACATAGTAGGGGCAGCTAGGTGGGTCAGTGAATACAGCACAGGCCCTGGAGTCAGGAGGACCTGAGTTCAAATTTGGCCTCAGGCACTTGACACACTTAATAGCTGTGTGACTTTGGGCAAGTCACTTAACCCCAATTGCCTTACCTTCCCCCCTAAAAAAAAGAACATACTAAGAAAAATATGTTTGTATACTTGTAACTCTTCATGGGTACTTCCAGAACTACAGATGTCTCCTCTTACAAATATTCCAGCAATATGAAACTTGGCCAAAAAAATCATTTTTTAAAGACATTAAAGACTTGGTATGTTTATCACTGCTTTTATGGCTATGGATCTGAGAAGCAAAATTGGTCTCAGTAAATGATTGTAAAATGTTCTGGTAAGAATCACAGTTATCTCCAGAAATGCTGCATGATCTTAAGAGAGAGTGCTACATTTTAATGAGTGTAATATTTTAATTTGGTAGATGCACTGTGCTGTTTTCTAGCAGTTCATAAATTATATGAACATATGCAAATTGAACAGACATGCATTATGTAGGGATAGATTATTGTCTAGAGAGATAACAGTGTAGAAAAAAAAGTATGATGGAAAACCTGGAGCTTAACACTAAAAAAAGGAAGCTCTGGGGAACACATGGCAACCATGTATAAATATGTAAAATGTTGTTATGACAGGATAGGGATCAATTATTTTTGAGTACAACTGGAATAAATAGTAATGCATTCTTGTGGTAAGAGAAAAATGAAGTTTCAATCTTTGTCTACACCGAGCTGTTTGGCTGGCCAATGTAGAGAACTGAACAATTCAGGTAAAAAGCTTGTTTGGCTTTCAAAAAATGAATTGGCTAGATCTTTGATTGAATGGATCAAACCTATTGCATTCTTTGGCTTCATTTAAGACACAACTTGTATTTAAAAGGAGAATAATTTGAACACAGAGTCGTAAGTTCTATGAAAAAAAACTGTAAAGAACTGTGCGGAATTCTAGGATGACTAAAAGACTGTTCATGAGTAAAGCAAGCATCATAGTGTTCACAGCAGCCTTTGAGGGCAGCATAGAATATTAAGTCAGAGATTAAATTTACTAAATTCCATGCATCTACCCATTCATCTAAGTAGTAAATTGAAGAGAAAACAAACAAAACCTTGTCTCTTTTTCCGAGGAAAGTCAGAATACTTGTGAGTTGTAGAGGAAGACATCAAATATCCTATTTGGCCTTTTAACCTTTCTCCTTTCCTTCTTTCTTATTTGTTCTTTTCCGTTCTCTCTCCTTATCACTTCTCCTTCTACCTCAGACATCTCTAACTTTCCACCACTTTCTCCCTCAAGTAGGTTGAGAAAAATCATCAGATACCAGATCACTAGTCAGTTTTGGGGGATCAGGGCTTGCCCTGGTCCCCAAAGGAAGAAAATTATTCTGATACCAGGAGAATGCCAGAGATTCTTCAGAGGGCACAGGAAAAAAAAAGGAACATAATGGAAAGACCATTGAACTGGTACTCAGAAGAAGGGCTTGTGACACCCCAGGTGATCTTAGGCTCCACATCTATAAAATAAGAGCGTTTAACTACATCATCTTTTAGAATTTAGATCTTTGAATTCTGCTTTTAACGTCACCCTAATTTCACATTATAATAAAATTTTTGTTTAACAAATAGCAATCAGTTTCATCAGTCAACAAACATTTCTTTAAATAAATATATATATTTGGGGGAGGGGAGAAGGTAGAGCAATTGGGGTTAAGTGACTTACTCAAGGTCACATGGCTAGTTTTAAGTGTTTGAGGCCAGATTTGAACTCAGGTCCTTCTCACTCCAGGAACAGTGCTCTATTCACTGCACCATATAGCTACTCCTCAATAAATGTTTCTTAAACACCCTCTTGTCAGGCACTATGTTAAGCTCTGGGGATGCAAAGAAAGGAAAAAAAAATCCTTGCTCCCAAGAATCTCATAGTCTAATGAGAGAGACAATGTTAAAATAACTATATAATAAGATACACAGGATAAGTTGGGTGGAGGGGGAATCTACTAAGAAAGGCACTAGAATTAAGGGGGAGAAGGAGAGGCTTTCTGTAGAAGGTGAGATTTTAGCTGGGACTTGAAGGAAGCCAAAGAAGCCAGGGAGTGGATAAAAGATCTAGGGCAAGTAATTGAGGATGAATTCAAAAAAGGATCAGGGATTATTATTTATTTATATATATATATATATATATACATATATATGTATATATATATATATATAAATAAAATATATTTATTATTTATTATTTATCATCTCCTATAAGAATTCTGCCAGGAGTTTCAAAACTGAGAATAAGCTCAGGTAGGCTGATAAATGTTAAAAATTAAATATAATGAAAAAAAAAGTTTCATTACTTTTGAGCTGTGTTAGGACCACTACTCAAAGTGGAAGAAGTAATTATAACTGGCATCAGTTAGAAGACGAAACTATTCACTGCACCTGTTCCCATCAAGTGATAGTCTGGACTCATTTCTAATTGGTTATCAAAGTCTCATCCTTTTTATTTTCTATTATTAATGATACCACATCCCTGTTTATCTAACAGCAAATTCTTCTCCAAATTCTACTGTCCCATTCTGAATAGACATCCAGCTCCACTCTACTCTTTCAGTGTCCAGCTCCAATTTTGCCTACTCCATTCACTGTGTCTTCTGGAACTCACACTCCACAAGTAACACATCTGCCTGTATTTTAGACCTCTTCCTCCCATGTGTCTTCTGTCTTCTGGCACTCACAGAGGCCTGGCTCTCCAAATGACACTGCATCAGTAGTCATGCTTTGCAGCACAGATTCAATCTTTTCTCATTAGAGAGATAATTGGCACAGTGGATAGAGGGCTGGACCTGGAGTCAGGAAGACCTGAATTAAATCTGACCTAGAACATTTGCTGTTTGTGTGACCCTGGGCAAGTCACTTAACTTGTCCGCCTCAGTTTCCTCCTCTATAAAATGGGAATGATAGCACCTACCTCTCAGGATTGTAGTGAGTATAAAATGAAGTCTTTGTAAAGTACTTTATAAACCTTAAAGCACCCTGTAAATCCTAGCTATTATATCCTACAATCTGCTGTTTCTGGAAGGGAAGCCAAATTACTCCTGGCCTTTTATTATCACTTCTAGACTCTCCCTCTACTGCTATCATTCAGTAATCTCTCCCCATTACAGGCTCGTTGTCTCCAAATTTATCACCCAGATGTGTAGAGCTGTTATCTAGTGGCCCCAATACTTTCCTGTTCCTTTCTTAATGGGTTCAGTTACTTTCCACCTTAACTCCTAATATCCATATTAATGCTCTCTCAAATATCCTAACTTCCTAGATCCTTAGTCTCCTTAACCCCCATGACCTATTTCTTCACTCTATAGATATACATTGGTCAAAGCCTTGATGTTATTACCCATAACTGTTCTATTCAGTGATCCCAAACTCTGAAATTCCTTTATCTGATTGTAATCTCCTATCAGCCTATATCTCCCTGTTTTTTTTTTTTAACTTACTCTTTATCATTAAATTCTTGTAATTTCTAAGCAATCCTTGTACTCCTTAATATTTTCCCAGGTCACCACATTTGTCCTAAACCATACTCTCCTCTCTTTCTAATCTTCATCCCTTACCTAACCATTTCAACTCTGCGTTAGGTTCTATTCTCAAATACCTTGATCCACTGACCTATCACCACTCATGAAGTGACTTCTATCATTCTATTTTGACACTCACCTTCATATGCTAAAGAATGGAGCTGAAAGAATTCAGACACTTGGTGCTTACTAAGTTCAACACAAATTTACCTTATTCAATTTCAACTGAACCCTCATTGCAACAAGGCAATCCTTTTACTCTTCCCTACTTGATTGCCTATCCTAATCATTACTCTCACTCCTCTTAAGTTCTCCAGAAGCCTTTCACAAATAAGATTCCCTCTTCTCACAAATGATGACCTCCTCTCAGATATTACTGGGAAAACTGAAGTCCCCATTCTCCTTATCTCACAATCATTTAAAATCTCCCACTATCTTTGTCTCTACTCAAGCCTCTGTTATGGTCCTTCTCTTCTTCAAGCCCAACCCCTCCGCATGTACCTTTGATAATATCTTCTGCAATTTGCTTCTATAATCATCCTCTCTCCATCCTTCTTCTGACAATGTACTGGATCCTTCCCTTCTGCTTACAAGCACACTACAGTCTCTGCTGTCTTAAAAAAAAAAAAAGAAGAAGAAACCTCACTATATACTAAAGTATTTGCTAACTATATTCCTTTATCTTTCTTTTGTTTCTCAGATAAACTTCTTGATGAATCTTTTTCTACTCATGGTCTCCAGTTTCTCTTCTCCCACTTTACTCTGAACCTTCTACAATCTAGCTTTCAACTTCACATTCTGAATACCAGATATTTTTCTCTCTCTCTCTCTCTCTCTCTCTGTTTCTCTCTCTCTCTCTCTCTCTCTCTCTCTCCCTCCCCCTCCTTGACATCTCTATTGTATTTACTACTTTTTATTTCTCTCTTCTACTGTATACTTTAATTCTCCTCCCACCTATCCAAATATTACTTTTTAGTCTCATGCCATAGTGCGTATACCATCAAGCCTTTGCTGTGCTTCCTCATCTCTCTTTTTCTTCTCATTTGATGATCTTTTCAGCTTCCATAGTTTTGGTTATGATTTCCATGCTGATGATTCTTAGGTCTGTATATATTCCCTTCACCCCAGCTCATCGTTGAGCTCTCATGGCGGCAAATGATTACTTAACATTTCAAACTAGATTCTCATCAGGATCACAAATTCAGCATTCCATAATAGTGCTCATTATCTGTACTTATTTTACCCCCTCGAAACCTATCTTTTCCCCTAACGTCCTTCTTTCTGTCAAAGACATCACTATCTTTTCAGTTGCCCCAATTTAAAATCTTATTATCCTTGCATCTTTGCTTTCATATACTTCACGTAATCAGTTGTGAAATTTGATCACTATCTCCAGAATTTCTCGCAAAAACAACTTCTTTCCACTCACACTGCTACCACTCTAGTTCAGGCCCTTATTGCCACTCACATATTGCCTTCTGCAATGTCCTTCTAACTAGCTCCCCTGCCTTGTCTCCTTCTCCATTCTATCTTCCACACCGATGTGATTTGCCTAAAATGTAAGGAGTAGCCATATAACACTATTGCATTTTATTAAATTTGTAGCCTTCTAAACCCACTCAATTATGCCCTTCACCACATATTCAATAAACTCCAGTTGCTCTTTATTACCTTATTTATATATTATTATATATTAAATATAAGCCACTCTCTTTAGCCTTTTAATCTCAACATAGTCTCATACTACCTTTCCAACTTGCTTATACATTACTCCTAATCTCCTAACTCTATGATTTCATAATGATTTCATTGATTCCTCTGCCCATGCCACCTCCCCATGCCCCATGCACCATGCCTAGACTGGTCTTCCTCCTTATTTCTGACTCTTGGAATTTCTAGTTTCTTTTCAGACTTAGCTTCAATACCTTACATATGATGCTTTCCCTAGTCTCCCAAGTACTAGTGCCTTTCCCTTCAAGGTCATTTTGTATCTGCTTTGTAAGTTTTTGTATTTTCCCTCTTGAATTCTCAGTTCCTTTGTCTTTGTAACCCCATTGCCTAGCTGAGTGCCAGGCATGTAGGAGGCAGGTAATAAAAACTTGTTAATTCAGGGACTCTCACTCATTAACCATAGTGTATGGATCACTCCTCTTAACTTGTTCTTTGCTATAATGGTGTAATGTAGTAGAGAGATAAAACTCTTGACACATAACACTGTTATATACACCTCTGATCACCATTCTTCCACAAATACTTTACTTTCCCTTGTCTTTTTTCTCTTTCATAATCCAAGTGATGGGTTCTCACTGAATTTGTACCCCAACATTTCAGAAAGTCAAGAGGTTTTCTAGACAGAGATAAGCTAAAACCCAAGGTCCTCTTTGTGATATTGGGCATAGAAATCTAACCCTTGTAACATCTCCAGTGGAAGAGAACTCATTGCCTCTTTTGAAAAGCTGTCAGTACCATGAAGACAGCTCTAATGTTCTCCATAGATCTAATGACCTTCAGTCAGTCAACAAACCTTCATCAGGCATGTACCATGTATAAGGAACCATACTAAGTGGTTGAGATATAAGGAAAGGCAATACAAACAAAAAGCACAAATTTCTCTGTCCTTAAGGAACTCATCTTCTAATGGGACAGGACAATTTATAACTGTGCATTATAACTTTGTTATTGTTGTTTAGTCATTTTTAAGTGGTGTCCAATTCTTTGTGATCCCATTTGGAGTTTTCTCAGAAAAAATACTAGAGCAGTTTGCCATTTCCTTCTCCAGCTCATTTTACACGTAAGGAGCTGAGGCAAACAAGGTGAAGTGACTTGCTCAGGGTCACACAGCTGAGGCCGGATTTGAACTCTGGAAGAGGAGTCTTTCTGACTCCAGGCCCAGCACTCTATCCACTGAGTCACCTAGATGCCCTTAACTATGTACATATCAAGGGATATGCAGAATAAATAAGAAGTGTTCTTAAAGAGAAGGCAGTAGGAAGGCAGGAAGAATGGAGGGCATCTCCTAAATAAAGGAGGATTTGGACTGAGTCTTGAAGGAAACCAGAGAAGTCAGGAGGCAGAAGCTAGAAAGGAGAGAATTCCAGGCATGAGAGATAGGCACTGAAGAGGTATGGAGTTGGGCTATGGAGTATCATGCAAAGAATACCAAGCAGACCAAAGCAAAAGGACCATAGCATTTGTGAAGGGGAATAAAGTATAAGAATATCAGAAATAAGCAAACAGGTAAAAGTGAGCCATTGTGTCTCATTGAACAGGGGTAGGTAATATGATTATACCTACTTTGGTATATGAATGAAGGATAGACTGGACTGGACAGAAACTTGAGGCAGAGAATATAACCAAAAGTCTAGGTGAGAGGATAATATGGGACATGTACCAGGGTGGCAACTGTGTGAGTGAAGAAAAAAGGATTTATATGATAGTGTATAGGTAAAAATAATATGATTTGACAACAGAATGGCTATATTTGGTGAAGCTGAGTTAGTGTACTGGGGCTGTGAGCCAACATGACAATAATATTTAAGTCTGAATGAGGGGAGGGTGTCAGTGGAAAGATAATGAGTTTGTTTTGGGGCATGTTGAGTTAGAGATGCCTATGAAATATCCAACTCTAGATGTCCAAAAGACAGTTGCCCATGCTAGCCTGGAGCTCAGGAGAGTTAGCCTTATAGATTTGAGAAAAATCTGTTTAGAGATATTAATTGAACCAAAGGAAACTTATTATAGCACAAAGTAAAATAGTATAGAGAGGAAAGAGAACAGAGCACATTACAGAATCTTAGGGGGAACTCATGATTAGTGGGCATGATCTGTATAAAGATCTACTAAAGAAGACTGAGAAAGGTGGGTAGAATATGTAGGACACAAACCAGAAAGGACTGTGTGGGGTGTGGGGACCCCAAATTCCCCTCCCTAAGAAAAATTAAAAAATCAGAGGTATCTTGAGGAAGGAACAGGAAGTTTTATTCTCTTTCCCCATAGGAAGAGGTGGTCCTCTCCATGGAGAGGATCCAGGAGAGAAGGCATGTTACAAAAGACAGAACAAGAATTTATACCCTAAGGCAGTCAAGCCCCCTCCCCCTGGCTGTCTTTTCTCCCATTGGCTAGGAGGCAGGCTCTCAGTCTTGACGCAAAATCTAACCCAATGGCGGATAATAAAGAAGCCCATCATTATCTCCTATTGGCAGGGAGGTGGGACAGGAAGCCAAGGTATCATTCATGGTCTTATTTGCCAAAGCAAGGGAGAGGAAAAGGTCACAAGCAAGGATAGAGATCAAAAACTCCTGAAAAAGGGGCCTAATGCTTAAGGGTGTGGTATACGAGTGTGGAGGACTAAAAATTCCTGAAAGGGAACTAATGCTAATGACAACAAGGGAAGGGGAGGGGAAGGATCCTAGGTTGTTTAAACCCAGGATTCAGATCTGTCCAGTCTTACAAAAGTCTATCTCTGGTTTCCAGATAGTTTCTCTCCCTTCTCATTCTGAGGGGTCTTCACAGAGGCTGCAGAGAGTGTACCCCACTCAGAACCATTGTCATGAAAACTTTGAGAGGAGAAAATCCAAGAGAAGGCAATCAATAGAGCCAAAGACTACATAGAAGTCAAAAAGAATGAAGACTGAGGACAGATTATTAGATTGGGCAGTTAAGAGATGATTTATATCTTTGGACAGAGCAGTTGAAGGGTGAGTTCATAAACCAGATTGCAGAGGGTTTAAACTTAATAAGAAGAGAGGAAATGGAGGCACCTGATATATAGTTTTCCTAAGAAGTTTAACAAAGAAACAGATGATAGCTAGTGTGGATAGTTGTATTAAATGAAGGATTTTTTTTTTTAAGCATAAGGGAAATGTAGACACATTTGTAGTCAGCAAGTATACATACATGTACACACACATTTTAAGAGACTGATTAAGGGAGGAAAAGGGAATCTCATAATAAATGACTAATTTTTTCACTAAAGTAAGGAACAAAGTTATTTGCTGAGAGTGAGGTTATCTTGGAGGAGTTGAAGAAAGACTAGAAATTTTAGAAAAACTACTTCAGAGTTCATAAGGGGAAAACAAAGGAATTATTAAGCAGCAGTAAAGAATCATTTAACATGAAACAACAAGAATTTGTGTTGAACCCAGTCAGCACCAACCCATTCAATTCAAAAGGCATTTATTCAGTGCCTTCCCTGTCTCAGGAGGGAAGATAGGTGGCACAGTGGACAGAATATTGTCCCTAGACTCAGGAGGACCTGAGTTTAAATCTGACCTCAAACACTTACTAGCTATGTAACCCTGGGTAAATCACTTACCCCTGTTTGCCTCATCTGTAAAATGAGCTGGAAAAGGAAGGGGCAAGCCACTCCAGCATCTTTACCAAGAAAACCCAAATGGGTTCACAAAAGGTCCAACATGACTAAAATGACTTAATAACACATGTCCCAGTAACTATATTAGGTGGCATGGATAAAAAAAAAGAAAAGAAAGTTGTTCCTGCCCTGAAGAGGACCTTCTACTATGGGGAGAACAACATGTACACAAATAAGTAAAGACAAGCTGGTCACAAAATAAACACGAAAGTATTTCTGTGTGGGCTTCAGGGAGGGAGAGGGAGTTGGTAGAGGATTACTTTGTATAATGTCATTCAGAGTACTTAGCATCTCTGGCGGAAATGTGCAGAGTGTACATGGTAGATATCCTAGCACTGAAGACTGGAATAGTTGGAATATATTTGAATTGATTTAACTATCAGTCAAGTTCAGAGAATCACAGACTTTTAGAGAGGATCTATCTCAGCAGCTCAAGATATGAAAAAAAGACTTTTTTAATAATGTCATATTCAATTGCCTGAAACTATCCAAAGACCTCCAATGAGGAAAAACCCTCTATATTCCAAGACAGCCTATTTGACTCATGGCTACAAGTAATTGTTAGATTTTCCTTAGATAAGGCCTGAGTGACCCTTTGTAACCTCTACTGATTGATAAAGGCTCTTCCCTTTGTGGCAAAGTAGTACAGGTCTAATGTCTTTTCCACATGATAGACTTTTGCTTTTTTTTTTTTTTGAAGGACAACTGGAGTTAAGCAACTTGCCCAAGATCACATGGCTAGTTTTGTTAAGTGTCTGAGGCTGAATTTGAACTCAGGTCCTCCTGACTCCAGGGCCAGTGCTCTATTCGCTGTGCCGCCTAGCCACTCCATGCATGATAGACTGTCACGTGGACACAGCTATCATTACCCCTTTGAGTCTTCTCCAGGCCAAACATACTCAGTTTCTTCAATCAATCCTTATACAATACTATTGTCTAGCTGGATTGTTTTATTTAGATGTAACAAGAATTTATTAAGTACCAACTATGTGCCAGGCACATGCTAAGTGCTTTACATCATTTAATCTTTATGACCACCCTAGCCAGTAGGTGCTATTATTATTCCCAATTTACAGAAGAGGGAACTGAGACAAATTGAGATTAATTGACTTGCCTAGTCTCCGCAGCTAGTAACTCTTATCCACTGTGCCACCTAGTAGCCTCAATGTCCTTCCTAAGCTGTACTGAATATGTAATGTCAGTTCTGTTATAACTCATGTTTCAAAAACTCAAATTTGTCCCAAAATGATTGATATATTAAGGAATGTTTTAAGCATTACTCAAATTTCAAAATTTCTTCTACTCAATTTCTTCCTTAAGAAACAAGAAAGAATGCAGAAAACCTTATGGTTTCACAATAATTCCTAAGCTCCAACCCTTCAGATGCCCCCTTTCACAAACAAACTTTAGGTCTTTGCCAAGGTAGAGCACCATCTTTATTTCTATCCTCTGTTGCAGTAGGAGCTGTAAGTGGGGAAGGGCTGATCTATTAATGCACAATATTAATTAAAGCATTTATGTATAAAAATATGCTGCCATTTTCATTAGATTCCTGTCTTTGTCATTATGTGTCACTGATTAAGAGTGTTGTACCCCCTAACCTTATTTTCCTATAAGCTTGGGGATTTTTATTGTATGATTTTGCATAGTACATTAAGAACAGGTTTGTCAGTTACAGCAGACCTAACCACATTCCAGACATAGTGAGCAATTAGAATACCAACTCCTTATTCCTGGAAGCCATGAAACTCTTAAGGTAGACTAAGGTTACATTAGGTTTTTTTGACTGCCACACCATATTCTCTCTTTTTTTAATTTTTTAAAATTTATTTTACTTTTAATTTATGGAATAAAACAACCATTTCCATAACATAATATAACAACAACAACAACAAAAAGATGATTGCTACTTTCTTTGACTTCTCAGCTCACTGAGACCCTCAGACCTTTTTCAGACAGAGTCCTAACTAATCACACCTGCTTCATTTCATATTTGTGCATGATTGCATGAACAAACAACCACAAACACTGATAAAATACTAGATGCTGAGCTCTATACTAAGTGATAGAGATAAAAAAAAATGTATCCACTTTGAGGCTGTCACCTCAGTCCTCGAAGAGATAACATTCTAATGCTAAAAGTAGTAGATACAGGGGATGGGTGACCTTGGAGAGTGATTTTACTATGAAATGTGACAGGAGGAATCACAGAAGAGTAGTTGACACACCTTTTCTAGTCACAATGACAGTGTGGGGATAATTATGATTCTTCTAGACCTGGAAAGTGGTAGGGTGGCTGGAGGTATGAGCAGAATGGTAAGACAGCTGGAGAGAAGACAGCAGGAGAGGAAAATGAAGCGCATATAGAACAGCTAGCTTGATGAAGTAGAACACATGAGTCATTTGCCAATTAGGACCCTAGGATCCCCAAGACAGAAGTTCCAGAGCTAAAAGGGTTAATGCCTCCACAGCACAGTCTCTAATCCAGGAGGAAAGATGTTGGAAGACAAACATCCTGCTGCTCCTTTCTAATTGGTTCAGAATTTATCCTTCATTCATCCTCTCTCTGTTCGTGTCTGTACTATTTTCCAGTGACAGAATTTCTTCTGTTTCTCCCTCCACTGATCTTCACCTAAATATTATGCATTATGTCAGTTGGTTCCTGGACTTCCTTATATAAGAGTACCTTCAGAATATATAATATGATATCATGCCCCCTTTTACCAATCCAGTTTCATTTGAATAAAGTATAGCCATCCAGAGTTATGTTCCAGTCACGGATTTAATCTGAATAAGTGTGATACCTAGGCAGCTAAATTTGTTTCCTTGCCTTGCCATCAAATTCCTTGTTTCTTGCCTAAATGTTGTTTATTGACATTCCAGATCAAATCTAGTTTACCATTCACTCCTTTCTTGCTTGATTTTCTCCTGTTTATGACTAGATGTCTCAATGACTAGCTTTCTTTCTATATTGTAGCTATTCTCTGTGGTATTTATACACACACACACACACAAACACATGTTTGTATGTGTGTATAGGTGCATATGTAATGTGTATATGTGTGTATACATACAAGGGCACTAGGCAGATACAGTGTTAATGACCTGTGTTAAGTATCTTCCATTCCTAGCCAGAAACCTGTCATTTTTATGTTTTAAGCTGTGATCCAGAAATCTAAATCCTACTCTTAAACATTTGGCAGTTGTTCACTTTCCAATTTTTTTCATTCTCTTTTATATTCTATATTTTGGATACACACACACACACACACACTCATACACACCAAGAAGACAACAGACTACTGTATTGTTATCAGACTGACAAATATCTGTCTCAGTGCCATTGTCCTTGGAAGATCATGTTTTCTCTGTCATTTCATATCCTTCTTTGCCTCACTGAAGCTACACTTTCATTCTTTTCTCCTTTTTAAAAAAAGTATTTATTTTTAATTTATGGAATAAAACAAGCATTTCCATAATATAGCATAATAAAAAATATTATTAAACATGAAACTGTAAATCTATGATGTATAACTTGCTATTCTCTTCAAATATAAAGCAAAGTTATTATGTAAATTAATTTTTTTCTTCCCTCCCTTTAGACTTATTCTACTTGGCCATAAAGAGAATAAATAAAAAAATAAGTTTATTCCAAAGTACATGAAACACACTTTCATTATTATTTTTAAAGAATACTAATCCATCCCCAATAACCTGGAATATCAGAGGTGTCTTTCCTATGGTCCTTGCTACTAGGGAGGGTAAGAGAGAGAAAATATGCATCCAAGCACATACAGACATATGGAATAAATACATTCTAAACACAAGGTATCAAATCCAAAATAATTTGGGAGAAGGGCACTAGCAGCAAGGGGTTATAAAGAAAGGAGCTTCATGTGAATGGTGGTACTTGAGTGGAGTCTTGAAGGAAATCATGGGTTCTATGAGGCTAAAATGAAGAAAAAGGGAATTCTAGGCACAGGAAACTGCAAATGAAAAGGCATAGGAACAGGAGAAGAGGTGCTATGTGTATACAACAGAGGGCCAGTTTGGATAGATTAGAGATTAATGTCTAATGAGACTGGCAAGTTAAGTCGGGGTCAATCACTTTTTGAAACACTTTAAAAAACAGAAGAGTTTATGTCCAAACCTAGAAAGAGTAGGAAGCCAATGGAGTTTAATTTACTGAGTAGGGAATTACATGATCAGACCAACAATTTAGGGAAACAATTTTGGCGACTGTCTGCAGGATGGATTGGCATAATGAGAGACTTGAGACAAAAAAACCCATTAATACTTTTTGTGAAAGTTGATGAGGGCTTGAACTAAGGTGATTGCTGAGTGGTTGGTGAGAAAGTGATAGATAAGAGAAATGTTGGGAAGGTTAAAATGATAAGATTTAGCAATTGAGTAGATGTATATATTTCACAGGTAAGACATACAAGGCACTGGAGATTTGAGGCTCCCGCCTCTAACAGGTTCACTCTTGATCTGCTCACATAGGCAGACATCTTTAGAGAGGTTAATAATCAGCTTTATTCTAGTCTAATCTTCTCAGAAAGGTTGCTGATAATGGAAGTACCAGCTCCTACAGCATTCATTCTTCTTGTAGGGGCCAGAGAGAAGAGGGGATAACTACCCCTATGGCTCGATGGGTTCAATCAAGACAGGCACAGCTTGTGTTCTACCCTAAATCCCCTCAAGCCTCAATAGGGGCCAGTTGAGGCAGGTAGATGCATTCTCCTAGTTTCCTGCATGGGTTTCCCATGGTTCCCCTTCCCCTTCCCACTGACCAGTGTTCACTTGCTTTACAGGGCAACAGACAAAGAAGGCATCTTGCCAACATTAACCTCACAGGTTAACATTAGCAATATTGTCATTCTGTGCAAGTGTAGTAAATATTACTTATGTCATCTCTATGTCTCACTGCACAGTCTCAGTAGGACTATCTGTCACTATGATTCCAGGAATTACTGTCTAGAATCCTTGGAGCTATTCTTAGAGTTATTATCAAACACCTGGAAACTAGATATTGCCATGGCCATGGATCCTGAGAAACTGAACTCTAAAAAGGATAACAAAATCTTCCTTACGTACAATATGGAATAAAGGAGAGGCAGGACTTCAAATTAACACCTAGCATCAAAACCGGGGGAATTGGAATGATGGTAGTTACTTTCCATAATGTATGTAAAGTTATTTTTGGTCATAATATTTTATATAATCTCATGCTAGTATGGTCCAGACTTTGGGAGATACTATAGTATGTGTCACTCTATCTCTATACCAGGTTAGGTAATTGTGTATGTAAAATATGGCAATAAAACTAAGTAACAGAAGACTCAAGAGAGAGAGGAAGGTTCTTCAGTCCTGTGCATGAAGGTGAGGCTTGATTTGTTAATATGATTCTGTTTCTTTGAATGAAGAGTAAGCTGCAGTATCCAAGTCATATGTTGTCTTTAGTTGTAGTCATTCTCACATCCAGGGACAGCTACATAGCTTAGAAATGACTTCTCCCTGTTTTAGTCATGAGGTAGTTTTTCCATTTTAAGTTTATTCCAAAGTCTATAAAACAAACCAATTTCTAGGGTTCTATTTGTTTCCAATGTTCTGCCAATGAACATCCTGCTAAGAACAAGCAGTATGAAATGAATTTGCATACTTTTCAGAGGGAGTTAGTTTCTTACCAGGCCTGGTCAAGCCAGGGGAAATGAAACCTAGACAGCCAACATCTGATTACACACTATATAGTACAGATTATCCATTTAGAATACCTAGGCAGAGCACAGATACATGGAATCTTTGGATAATCTAAAACCTCACTGTAGTCCCTGATTTTGACCTTTTTTGGTAGTGGCTTAGCTGCAGCAGCACAGTGCCCCTGAGACAAGAGCTACATTATGCTCACTGTTGATTTCAGCCTGGTAGACAGCATCAGACATAGTCTGATCTTACAGTTCAGTCAATAGTATATTGTCAAAGTTAGAAGGACAAAGGAAAAGGACATAATTTGTTTCAGCTTTTTAGAAGAACATATGAATGTATATGCTCTATGAAGGCTCAGACTGAAATAGCTGATCTTGCATAATGGAACCTCAGACACTAAGAGTTGGGGTTGTTGTTGTTCAGTCATTTCAATCATGTTTGACCCTTTGTGACCCCTTTTGGTGTTCTCTTGGCAAAGATACTAGAGTGGTTTGGATTTCCTTCTCCAGCTCACTTTACAGATGAGGAAACTGAGGAAAACAGTTAAATGACTTGCCCAATGTCACATAGTAAGTGTCTGAGGCCAGATTTGAACTCAGGAAGATGAGTCTTCATGACTCTAGGTCTGGCACTCTATCTACTTGCCACCTACCTGCTCTATAAGAATTGGAGAGAAACTTAAAGGATATTAGTTCACTCTCCTTTCTAATGCAGGAATCACTTCCACAATACCTTTGGCAGCAACCCTTCCAGTTTCTGTTTGGACACATTCAGTAATGAGAAATTCATTGCTTGACAATGTAGACCATTCCATTGTTGGACACCTCTAATTTTAAGGATGTCCATCTTAATATAGAACCAAAGTCTTCCCTCTGACTTCTCCCTATTAGTCCAAAGTCTACTCTCTGAAGCATCCCAGAACAAGTCCACTCCTTCCACACATGCCAGCCATATAAATAGTTGATATCATGATGTCTCTTCTTCACCAAGATCAACAAACCTGCTTCTTTCAATCCTTGTAACTCTCTAGTTTGTCATTGTTCCTACTTAAAAGTGTAGAGTCAGAACTGAACCAATTACTCCAGATGTGGTCTGCCCAGCAAAGAGTATAGTGGGACTATTAGACTTCCTTGTTATATATATTATACTTCTACTGAGGCAACCAAATAGTTCCAGATAGAATTATCAGATGGTGTTTTCTGGAAAATTGCTGATTTGGAGATCAAGCTGTTGCTGATGTGATTGTTTATACCTGCAGAGATTTCCAAAATTATGTGGCCTACCACACTCTTAAAAAAAAATTACTCAGTGCCTCCCCTGGAAACCTACTTTCTTTAACTCCTTAATTGTTTTGGGTTTGTTTATTTGTTTTTGAAATTTGTAATTTGAAATCAAAATGAACCCTCTACCACAGGCTCCCCGGGGTATAGTATTGCCTACTTTGGGAACCTATGATAGAGCGTACATTTTGATTTTTGTCTATAGTTATAATGTACTCTTTTTATATTACTGAAGCATACATTGTTGATGGTCATTAAATTTCTATATATTTTCTGAGCATGAAGTCATCATTAGTACCCAATCCCATGTTGCTTAAAGTTATACTCCTATAATTCTGTACCCATTCTAATAGTTTCATTAAAATCCCTCATGATACTAATTTTTTTTAAAATTTTTAACTCAAGGGTAACACATTTAATAATTAACACACAACTATATCATCTCCTCTGTAAGGAAACTTAGTCATGGCACATCAAATCATATAAGTTAAGCTGATGTATATTTACTTGTTATACTGGGGAGCAAAAAGATAAAAGAAACAGATACCAACAGAGATCATTTTCTAAGAAAATTTAACTGATGTTAACTCAAACATGACATGAAGCTGTCAAAAGTAAAAGGGTCTAGTAATAACATATGGCTGCACAGGACAATATCTATTTACAATTCAAACTCATTTGTAAAATCTTATGGAGGATTGTGTTGAAAGATGATGAGCAGTTTCACCTCATAAAACAATAAGAAGTAATGGTGAAAAAAAGAAAGCTTACAAAAAACTTGGTTAGAGTTTAAGACCATTTGGAAAGCAAGACATAACCTTACCTTCAAGCCCTATTATAGTCTTCTGCTTGTGTGCCTTGTGTATTCCTGCTTCCTCTTAAACCTGAAGTGATATATAAGGGGATGTGACCTATGATTGGCTAAGACAATGCTGAGTTGCATATTTTGAAAAAGGATTTACTGCAGTCTTTTGCAGAAGAAGTTCATGTAAGGGGATAAAGAGGCAGGGGTATACTTCTGAATGGCTATTGGGAACCCCCCAGATCTACAGAACTGTGGTGACAGCTCTTATCATACCACATCTTGAGATTCTAGAATTTGCTGAGTATAGACTGTGCCTTAGAGAGATCATTCCCTCTGTCCATGGTTGAGTTGAGGTGTTTTCAACCCCCTCTCAACTAGTACTACTGAGTTTCCTTTGGTTTGGTCTATTATAATCTGCATAACTTATCTGAATTCTGTTAGCTGCTTTCTGTGATAAAGAGGCTTGCTAGCTATTTATAATGGTCTTTTACAAAATCAGGTTTTGTGTGTGGGGGTGTGTTGCTTTTACAGTTTCATGTGCAATAATATTTTTTTATTATGCTATGCTATGGAAATGCTTATTTTATTCCATAAATTAAAAATAAAATACATTTTTTAAAAAGGAGAAAAGAATGAAAATGTGGCTTCAGTGAGGCAAAGAAGGATATGAAATGACAGAGAAAACATGATCTTCCAAGGACAATGGCACTGAGACAGCTATCTGTCAGTCTGATTATAATACAACAGTCTGTTGTCTTCTTCATGTGTATGAGTGTGTGTGTGTGTGTGTGTGTGTATCCAAATTATAGAATATAGAGGAGAAGGAAAAAAAATTGGAAAGTGAATAACTGCCAAATGTTTGAGTGGGATTTAGATTTCTGGATCACAGCTTAAAACATAAAAATGACAGGTTTCTGGCTAGGAATGGAGGATATTTAACAAAGGTCATTAACACTGTATCTGCCTAGGGCCCTTGCATGTATACACACATATACACATTACATATACACCTATACACACATACAAACATGTGTTTGTGTGTGTGTGTATCCCAAGCTAGACACCACAGAGAATAGCTACAATATAGAAAGAAAGCTAGTCATTGAGACATTTAGTAGTAAACAGGAGAAAAAAACAAACAAGAAATTAAATTAAACAAATATTAAAATAACACCAGTATTGATATGGTGCCTTAATGTTAATGCCATAGCACTTTACAAATATCTCATTTTGTCCTAGCAACCTAGGACAGGAGGGTGTTATTATCTACCTTTTTCAAATGAGAAAACTGAAGCAGAAGTCAAAGGGCTCAGTTATGGAGCCAGTAAGCATCTATAATGGTAATAGGCATTTGAAGATCTTCCCTGCCCCTTAATAGGCCAAATGTAATCTCATGGGGCCTTTGCTGAATGGGTGGAACAGGAAGGGTGGAAGCTCGGAATTAGAGTAGTTAGAGGAGAGAGGATGCAGGCAAGGAGACAGCTAGGTTTGTGAGTGTTTGTTTGTGGGAAGGCTAAAGGATTGTATGGCTCCCTGCTGTGTTATGGTATATTAACTTCTTTGTTGCTATGATGGATTTGGCTTTCTAGTGTCTGAATCAGAGAACAATCCAGTGAGATAACTTGGTAGATTAGCAATAAAGGTCAAGGGTCTCTTTAAAGAGAAGAGGGCACTATAGAGTTGAACTGATTCACCAAGTGGTCAAAATGAGGAAAGGAAGAGAGGGGTACCCAATGAAGAGGTGATTGCCTGGGAAGAACTGAGGGGTGGGGAGATTGGAGATCACAGAGAGGACAAAGAACAGGCTATCACACATCCACAGCCTGTATTGTTACACACACAACAGAAATAATTTTGTTCAACAACTCTCTGATTATTAATATCACTTATTACATAACACAGGGAGATGTAACTTCACAGAGGATGACTAGTGTAGAAAACAGAAGAAGCAGAAATTTCATATAGATGGCAAAGTATTTTAGGTACTAATGCTTTTGAATGGAATTGTGTTAATTTTATAAATAAATACTACAGAGTATATATTCATTCAAAAGAGATCTTTCTAACTACACACACACACACACACTCAAGTGGATGAATTCCTATTATCAGACTATGTACAACCCATAGAGCTGGTTCACCAGTATAAATATTTTGGGCAGACACCCTGAATGGAGAACAAACTGTACCCAGAGCTAAGTAACAGAAAGTGGACTGGATTATATTTGATAAATTATATAGTGTTTTTAATAAGCCTAAGCTTTACCCTGAAATGAAGGCTGATATATTTATCATCAATAAAAATGTATTGTTATTTATGGAATTCAATGGCTGTGATGAAATAAAGTTGGAGTTCACAGAAATGTCAAAGAAGGCCATGTTATGCAAAAATAAATTGTGATTAGGAACGTCTTAGGAGGAAAAACATAAAGGGTATACTTAGAGATTTGGAAACAGAATTAGGGCAGAATATAGCAGGAACAAATAATAACCAGTGAACAGCTTGTGGGCTTTATAGGCACCACAACATGAGTTAGGTCCAATCATCTTCCTTTCTTCTTGTGATGTGGATTAGTTTTCTCTAAAAGATGACAAAGTGGTCCTGGAATCTGATAAGCCTCCCTCTAATGTAGCTTCCTTGTCACTTAGGGGCACAAGAGTTCCACTCATGTGCAGGTGGGACCCCCTCTGACTAGGTGGCTTTCTGAAAACCATTCAAGTCATCATGTCCTTCACCATAAAATCTGCCCTTATGACCAGACTCTATTTTCGTATAGAGACAAGGGGAGTGGGAGAGGTGGGAGCTGCATCCAGAAAACTAAATGCTACTGTATCTACATTGCTTATCCTTGTTGGGTTAAGGCAAAGTAAACCTCCTTTTATAAAGTATTCAATGACTTTCAAGAGCCTTATTTCATCCCAATGATGAAAATGAACTTAGAGAAGCACTGGCATTAAACTTTCCTCCAACACCATTCAAAGGCAAGAGATCTAGAGAAAGGACCCTACCATATTTCTTGGCCCTTCATGGAATATTTATGGTAAAGGAAGGGAGAATTGATTTCAGAAGATGAGAACACATGGATGGGTTGGGAAATACACAATTATAAGGAGTACTCATATGGATAAAATTACAATTTTATAAAAGCATTAAAATAATTAATGAACTACCTTATCTAGCCTCAATCACCCAGAAAACCCAAGATTTTAGAATCCTATGAGGCATGTACCTGGATTCAGGTGCAGAATATATTAGAGGAGGAGGGGTACATTGGAGGGTAAACATTCATGGGAGGTGTCATTACAGGATGAGTTGGGGGTGAGCAGCCATCCAGAGTTTGCTTCTTACCAGCTGAGAAAACAACAAAGCAAATTAAAAAACAAAAAGAAGAGCTTAGAGACAACTTGCTAAAATTGGTCATACATTTTGACTACAGTAAGTAAAAGGAAGAGGGAATGTGTTTATAACACTCTCTCAGTATCCTTGAAACCAGAAATTTTGTCACAAACCTTTGCAAATTCTGAAACTGGAGCTAATAATGTGCTAGACTTCAAGATACATTAGCAGATCTCCATGCTAGATTCCAAGACCAAGCTGAGAATAGATGAGGAAACTCAACTGCTCAAGCACAGGATGGACAGGTTTCTCACACGTGAATTAGTATCCCTAGGAGTTTCACTTGTACCATATACTTTGCAGGGAGGAGTGGAGGGGAGGAGAATATAAAGTACTGGGTAAATCTTGTAGAAAGAAAAATGGAGCAGGCACAACATTTCCAGATTCCAAATGAGATAAGTAATGAGGGGCATACTTGGAAATATAAAACTAAACTGTTCTTACTGAATAGGAATTAAAAAGGAATTAAGAGAGAGAAGGATGGACTGAGGATGATATAAAAAATCTGTAGAAGGGAAGAGCTGAGATGGATGGGGTTTAGTCTTCAAGGAAGAGAAGTGACTATTAGCCAAAACTTCAACATGTTAACTGACAGTATTTTTCAGGGAGATATCCTTGACTATCAAGAGAAGAACCCTTCAAATCCTGGCAAGGATATACTACAAAACTGAAGCCAGAGGGGCAGAGGATTGATGCAGAGAAATGTGGGAAACTAATACAAGGTCTCAGAGGATCTACATTTGGCTTCATATGCCCCTTGGAAATATAATGCCCCTGGACAAACCACTACAATTAAAATGATGATACATTCAATATCTAAATTAATCTGCTCCTCTCCCAGCTTTCCTTTTGGCTCTGTAAAGCCTACAATCATGCCTCCGTCACCTTCTCTATAGGATAATCCCTCCACCTTTGCAGCTTTCTCACTTAGAATGGAATTCCTCTAACCTAGGATCCCATCATCCCATTAATGAGTTCCTCTCCAAACCTTCATTTTGAGGAAGAGTCCAGACCAACCATCCTTTACTCCTTGCTCTGATTGTGATTCTCTTGGTTTTGTCACCATATTTCAGTGTAGATATATTGCCCTCCCCAATTTTCCCACCTCCCACCTGGATTTTCCAGCTCCCTTTTATATGTTGTCTTCCTCAATCAGAATGTAAGCTTCTTGAGGCCATGAACTTTATTTCTTTTTTATTGTATGTGTATTCTCAGAGTTTAATACAGTGCCAGGTACATAATAAGTAAATGATTGTTGACTTTACTTACATAAAATTAAAATACCATGTGGTTGTTAAGTCATTTTCAATTGTGTTTATGCTTATATGTAACATGTTGTCTTCCCATCAGAAAATAAACTCTTGAAGAGTAGGGGTTATTTTATTCTTTGTCCCCTGAGGTGTTTAATAAATGCTTGTTGACTGATCAATTAATTGCTGGTTAAGAAAAATCAGAAGCAGAAGAACAAAAAGGGTATGATTTGGTCTGAACTTTTTAGAACCATTTAGAAATCACTGAGATAAGAAATATAAGTGATACTTAAGGACTTGATTAACTGATCCACACGTTTACTAGTCTGGGCTTTTTGCACTTAAGCAAGACCCTTGTGTTGTACATGAACACTAGGCAGAAGGGCTTCTGAGCATTCTTTATTATTTCAGGAAAGGCATATGTACCAAAAACCTGTGTCACAGGCCTAACAAATAAGATTTATTATCCCATCCTATTTTATTCTATCCTATCCATAAATTAAAGTGATCTGTTTTGAAATGGGTGTCACCAATAAGCTCTGAAATAATATATGAAGCTCTCTTCCCACTCTGTATGGACAATGATTCATTATCTTCTATTCTGACAAGCATTAAGTTGTACGTTGACAATCAAAGATGGATAGAGGCACTGGCCAACAATGAGTTCAGCATTCATTACCAGGGAATACCAATATGGACGCATATGTCCTTCCATAGGCCCCACACATTGGAAACAATGGTAATTCCCATGGTGAAGGGCATGGCTATGTAAACATTTCATAATAACTTCTGGTAGATTTGGTCCAAGGAAGAACTCTAGAGCTAGAACACAATAGAGTCTATTGTTGATAGATATATGTAGGAAATGTGAGATATATGAATTGCTTATCTATAGAACGGTAACAGCAAGCATCCCAGCACACCCAGGGCGGCTGCTAGCACAGGTTCTTAGATCTGCTTTTCTAAAGGAAAGCAACTCAAAATGGGCTAACAATCTTGCTTTAATCAAACATATTATTTACCTAGTTCAGAGGAAAAGTCAGCACCCTGAACTTCAG
>CM053591.1:36148814-36172966 GCA_028646515.1 Pseudochirops corinnae | reverse complement strand
AATATATATTTATGTGATAGGAATCATACATCATGAGAACCAGCTGGTCTTGCTATTTAAAGAAAATTGATGTATCTCTATGTAATACAAATAATTATTTTGCAAAATATTAATTAATGCTGTTTCACAAATCCAGATTTCTATATTTCTTTTCTGTTTAGGGTATAGAATGAGGTAAACCTGAGTGTTCAAATCCTGAAGCATACTTAAATACATGTTAACTTAAGAACATTGGTTCTAGTATCTTGGCCCAACTCACCTCTTATTCATGAACCACATGGAGAGGAAAGTTGGCTATTGTGAATGGCATTTTTGTATGTGAGTCACTTAGTTACAACAGTCAGTCAACAAACACTTACTAAGCACCTACTATGTGTCAGGTACTGTGTTTAGTTGAAAGGATACAAAGAAAAGCAAAAAAAACACCCACAAAGCATTCCTTGTTCTCAAAGAGCTCAGTCTAAAGAGGGAGACATTGTATAAATAACTATATACAAATACTGGATAACTTGGAGATAACTGACAAAGAGAAGATGCTACTGTTTACAATATTCCTGAAACAGGCTTCACCTTCCTTTCTTAGCTTCCTTGGATTTAAGACTTAGCTCAAATCCAACTTTTGTAGGAGGCTTTACAAGTCAAGTCAATTAGTATTTATTAAGTGCCTTGTTGTTGTTCAGTCACGTGCAACATTTCATGACCCCATTTGGGATTTTCTTGGCAAAGACACTAGAGAGGTTTGTAATGTCCTTCTCCAGCTCATTTTAAGATGAGGAAACTGAGGCAAACAGGATTAAGTGACTTGCTCAGAGTCACACAGCTAGTAAGTATATGAAGCTAGATTTGAACTCAGCTCAACTCCAAACCTGGTGTTCTATCTACTGAGTACCTAGTTGTCCCTTACTTAATCACCACTCTGTGCCAAGTGTTGGGGCTCCAAAGGCTGGCCTTCTCTCAAGGAGCTCACAATCTAATGAGTAAGGTAACATGAGAACAACTGTGTATAAAGAAGATGTATATTGGTTAAATTGGAGGTAATTTTAGAGCAAAGGCAAAAGGAGGGGGGGGACCAGGAAAAGCTCCTTGCCAAAGATAGGCTTTTAGTTAGGACTAAAATAATCAGGTAAGTCCAAGGACAGAGATAGAAAATTCCCAGAACTAAGAGTTTGGATGTCTTGTGTAATGAACAGTCAGAAAACCAGTGTTACTGGATCTTAGAAAATGTGGAAGGAAATAAAATATAAGACTGAAAAGGAGTCAGTTTATGAAGGGCTTTAAAAGTTAAATAGTCTCCATCTTCTCCAAGCTGGGAAGATCAGAAAAAGTTTTATGTAGAAGGTGGATTAACTTGTTGTTCAATCATCTAGTCTTGTATAACTTTTCATGACTCCACGGACCACAGTATGCCAATGCTGTCCATGAGGTTTTCTTGGCAAAAATACTGGAATGGTATACATTTCCTTCTTCAGGAGATTAAGGCAAATAGAAGTTAAGTGACTTACCCAGGGACACACAGCTAAGGCCAGATATAAATTTAGGCTCTTGTACCACAGCCCTATCCACTGGACCATCTAGCTACCTCTTGGCAAACAGAGATTAAGTGACTTTTCGAGGGTTACACAGCTAATCAGTGTCCGAGGCTGTATTTTAACTCAGGCTTACCTGGCTCAAGTCTAAGCATTTTAGTCATAGAGTTAACTTAAAACTGGCTTAGCTTAACCTGAGTTTTTAAGGAAATAAGGCATTCCAAAACAAGGAAGTAAAAAGAGAATATGTTCTAGATGCAGGAAGACAAGTCTGGACAGATCTTGGTATGCAGGAAGAGAAATAATCTATGCATAACAACATTTAATGGGTAGGATGGAACCAGGTTGTAAAGGGCTTAAAAAATACTCTGGCATACATCTCCCCATATCAGAGAAGCTGAGGACCCCTTTTCTAGAAGAGATATGACAATGGAGAATGGACATGCCTGGGAGAATTGTGAATCACATGTAGATGTTCTATAGCTGTTTCTGTTTTGCTAACCTAATGTAGTTAAGAGGAGCAAGTAGGCCACTTTTTTACTATAACATTTGTGTGCGTGTCTGCACTCAAAAGAGAGTGTATTAAAGTGTCATCAGCCTGGAAAGATAGCTGGATCCTGATTGTCAACTTGTAAATGAAGACATTCAATTTGGGAAATTTCCAGGTACTGTCCCTCTGTGTGTCTCTACATATCCTTCTAATGCCAGGAAAATTAAATAATTTTTTTAAAACAAAATTGACCCAGAAAGCAAATCAGTGAAGAATATTTTATGGTGGTATTCTCTTTGCCAGCCTTTCAATGCACATATAAAATAGTTCCCTGGACATTTCAGAAAGGATGCCTTTCTTCCTTGAAAAGAAACTCTCCAAAAATTCAGCTACATAAGAACCACAGACTCCCCATGCTCATTAGAGTTTCCTTCTTAACCCTTCATTTTCCCATATGAACATACTGACAGCATATGGGTTGTTTCTCCAAAAAAAAAAATTCTATTATTTTAACAATTCTACAATCTACTTCTACTTCATTGGTGCAGTGAAAAGAATATTTGTGACTAAAAGTTATCTTCAACTCTTGAAAAAATAAATTCTCCCAAACAGACATGAGAAAGAGAAGTGATGAATAGGGGTTAACTATTTTTCTCCTCAGCTCTTTGTTGCCTGCTTAATGAAAACAGAAAATATGAGTCTCCTGGCCAGCTAGGACAGGGGCTGGCCCTCTCCTCTTGGTGACTGTCTTCTTTAATGAAAAAACTCCCCTGCCCCACTAGTCAGCTCTAACCAGAATCTCCATAACTCTCAAACTTAGAAGGCCACCTCCAAGTATGAACACATTGAAATCAAGGTCAATGTCCAGTCACCTATACTCAGGAAAGAAACATAAAAGAGAAGAGGCATTTAGGGCTCTAGTCCCTAATTTGCCTAGAGAGACATATTAAAGCCACCATGTGTTCGATGTTTCATAGTGGTTGGTGGGGGAGAAAAGGTACACTATTCTCCATCCCTCATGGGAAGTTCCAGAATTTCATTTTAGAGAGCTGAAGAGAGAGAGTAACAAGAGATAGGATATCTATTTTTCAAAAAGTCCACTAAATCATCAATTCTTTTTGCTAATTTAGTGCAATGATTCACTAAAGTTTTGCTATAAGATATATAAACTATATTTATATATGTGTAATATAATATATATGCATATATACGGATATAATGAAAAGTCATTCTCAATAGACAAAATGGTCAAAGGATATGAACAAATTGTTCTCGAAAGAAATATGGCAAACTGTTAATAACCACTTGAAAGTATGCTCCAAATCACTAAAAAACAAGGGAAATGAAAATTATGTTTAACCTTATACCCTGAAAATTGGCAAAGATGACCAAAAATTGCACTAGTCAACACTGGACAGACTGCAGAAAGACAGGCATACTAATGCATTGACAATGAAGCTGTGAATTAGTATTAAAAGTCTAGAAAGTAATTTGCAGTTATGGTAATAAAGTGATTAAAATGTCTATATTTTTTTACCCAGAGATTCCATTATTGCGTTTATACAGGTCCCCATAAAAAAATGAAGTACTAATAGCAGTGTTATAGGTTTTTTTTTTTTCCCTCTAGTAATGTAAAATGTAAATATCTATCAGTTGGGGAATGGTAAGCAAATTACGGTCCATGACAATAATGAAATGTTACTGATGAATGTGGACAATAATGATAAGCATCTGTATGTTCAAGATCTACATGAACTGACAAGAAGGAAACAAGCAGAATTAAGAAAACCTAATCACAATAACTACATCAATGTAAATGGAAAGAACAACCACACACACAGAGTGAATGTTGTGAAATTATAAAGAACAAGCATAGGGGGAGTCAAGGTTGCACAGTGAATAGAGCACCAGCCCTGGAGTCAGGAGTACTTGAGGGCAAATTTGACCTCAGACACTTGACACACTTACTAGCTGTGTGACTTTGGGCAAGTCGCTTAACTCCAATTGTCTTGCCTTCCCCTCTCCAAAAAAAGAAAAAAGAACTGAAAATAAAAACCAAGCATAGCTCAAATAAAGATATAAAAGCAGAGATTCATACCTACCCCTTTGTAGAGGGATACAAGTGTTACACATTACACATATTTCAGACTTTCAAGGCATTGGTCAGTCATGCTGATTTTTCCTTTACTTTTTTTTTAATCTTTAAAAAATACTATTTATTATAAGGGATGGTTCTCTGGGAGATGGGAAGAAATAATGAGGGAAAAAACAATGGAGGAAAATGGAGACAAATTCTGTTTCCCCTGAAATTTTATGTGAGGAAATACTTAAAGATGGAACGTGTTCTGTCAAAAGTTAAAGCTAGATCATTTATAAAATAAAGGAAATTCCTACGTTAATTGTTATGTAACATTTATTGCTTATGAAAAATGATTTGATTCTCAAGAACAAAATTCTACCTTAGAGATGTTTTTAAACAACAAAGTGCTTCCTGTCCACATATCAAAGTGATTCAAGATTCTTAGAAATATTAATAGACATAATCCTATTTAATGACCCTCTGATATTAAACATCAAATGAAACATAAAAAAGGAGATGCATTCTCACCAAAAGTATTTGCCACTGTGATGAAGGAAATCCAGTGTGACATTAAGAGGGATTCCTTTCATATAAACCGTGTCAGCTTCCAGATACTGCTGTCTGAGGATGGCATTGTGCTGATTTCATTAAGCCCAATCACTTTTCAGAGCCCCTGGAAGAGATGTGTAATCATTCAAAGGTGTTTGTCTTGTCCATCTGCAGGAAAGATCAAGTAGGTAAAGTATATATATTGTCCAGATTTCACCATGCATTTGAATGGAAAACTTATACAGATTGTCCAACAGTATGTATATCCGGGACAGGCAAATATAGACTGAAAATGAATTAGGCACAGAGTTGAGCTGGAAGAGGAAAACTGATTGGATTATTTTTAGGGAATGGCAAAGCTCCTTTTCTGATCCCCAAGCTTCCCAGAAAGGAAAGGCCTATCATTTCAATATTAACATTTTACTGGAGGTGTTTTCTGCACTCCAGATATGGAATACAACTGCTTTTGTAGAGCTAAAAAAAAAAAAAAATGAGTATCACCTGGAAGGCAATATGCGGGGAGGGGAGGATGGTGAATGTGAGCAAGTTGCTTCTTTTAGTCAACAATGAACTCAGAGTTCACGAGTACAAGATATGATAGAGTACCATGCAATTGGTCCTGTGAGCCAAGGGTCACAAGGAATAAGATGGAGTGGTCACTTGGCAAGAAACAGGGATGACAGATGCACAGCCAGAGTGTTCTCACTAACACCCTTCTAACAGAAAGATAAAATGAGGAAAATTTCCAGCAAGTCGAGTGGACCCCATGTGGGCAGCTTCGAGCAGGATGGGAAAGCATGGAAGGATTGCAATCTGTATCTTTGGAGGAAACTACCAAATAAATGAGGTCATAGATCCATTTTAGTATTTGAGCATAACACAGTAATGCTGCCGAATGAGATTTCCCTCACCCTCCACTCCCATGAAAGGGTTTTGAGCTCCTTGGAAATAGGGAGCATGTTAACTTGTAAAGTGTTTTTAATCAGCTGTTCCTGCTCTATTACTCTATAGTGTATTGCCTGAAAAGCCAGAAAAGTTGATTTCCCACAAGCATGCCAGATCGTGAGGTTGTAAAATTAAAATGGCAATTGCGCACAAAATAGTACATAGCATTCGACTTGTTCATACTTGAAATCGTGTTAACTTTCACTTTGGGGTACTCCTCCTCTAACCTACCTTTGGAGATCTTTTAGTCTGTTACAGGCCCTCTCTTTTGGGTTAACTCGCTAAAATATTCAGCATAGCAATCAGGTGAAAGAAGGCGATACCCAAACCTGGCCGCCAGGTGAAGCTTCCACTAGCTGGAGAGACCCCGAGAATTCAAGAAGGTACACAGACTCTCACGCATCATGCCCCCCACCTTATCCCTTCCCCTCCCTTCCTCCCACTGACTTTCCTCCTGAGAAAAATAGTAGCGGGCTTTTCAACTTTGCTCCAATCAGAGAGAGCAGCAGCCCCTCCTCTAGGGTCCCCCTGGTGGACGATATGCAGTCGCCCTGGAGGCAGTTAGAGAAACTTTTCCGCCGCTCCCGTCCCTAACCCGAGGAGACGAATGTACCCCTACACCCGTCCCACCCCTCCCCCTACCCCCACCCCCTGCCTCCACACCCTCTTTCTCTCCCCGCCCCTAGGCATTCCCCAGTTCTTGCCCAGCCCCAGGAGCTAGTGATAGGCCGAGCGCTGGGCACTCATTGTGTATATGCAAATGAAAACCTCTCCTCTCCAGGCGCAGCCTGGACCCCGGCTGCTGTTGCTGCCTCTGCCACCGCGGCTCCCTCTCCTCCTGCCTTTGCTAGGGAATTTGGTGCTGTCATGCGGTGGCAGCTGACCCACCGAACTGCTATATAAATATGAGAGAGGAAGACCCGGAAGGGGGCTGAAGATGAAGGTGTCCGTGCATGGACCACCACTGATTGACAAACCAGTACAAGCCGGAGTCCAGCGCGGGGCCGGAGGCTGGGAAGTGCTGGTCTTAAAACCCGCGGTAGCAGCCACTAAGGAAGCAGCTGTGGCTGCGGCGGCAGCTGTGGCGGCGGCGCCAACGGCAACTGCAACAGTAGCGCTAGCTCTGTGGCCGCTGTCGCCACAGTTGCAATGAGTTGTGCGGAGGTGATGTATCACCCTCAGCCATATGGAGCAACCCAGTATTTGTCCAACTCGGTGGCAGCAACATCCTGCCCCACAGCTTATTGCCATACTACTCCCCAATCCAGCCAGCAGGTGAGTCATTGTCCTGGGGACCTGGGATGGGGAGTCTGGAACCTCCGATCTGTTCTAATGGTGAGGAGTACTGACTGAGCACTTTTGGGACAGCTAGCTAGCTGGGAGATAAGTTTATGGAAGCTGCCCAGGATACGGAGAGGTTCACGGTGGCAATCTATCCAAAAGAGGGAGGGAACAGGTGGAAAAAGGAAGGGGAGAGAGGTGAGCCAGATTTTGAAAGCATGGACAAACACCTGAGGTCTATTGATGGGGGTTATCTGGCTGGAATCTGCTTTAAATCATGCGAGGGAACTGCAAACCATTTCAAAAATAGCCCTTAGTTCTTATCGTATAGTTCTTTGAAGCTCAGCAGGTGATGAGTCTTTTTTAGTCTATAAAAATAAGACACACAAATAAAACTATCTTCTTTTAAACCAAATACTTTATTTTCTTCGGAAGGGAAAAGGAGGTTCAAGCATCCCTGTATAATGATACATTGTCAAATACAGATGTCGGGAAGAGTAAAGATAGTAAGACAGTGAGGTGAAGGTAAAAATGGTCCCCTGGCTGCATGCGGGTTCCGGGGCCTGGTCTCCACTTCCCTTGAATATGGGATATTGAGGCTGGGCAGAAGAGGTGCAGGGGAGTAGAGCCCATTTTCTATATGGGCAAGTTATAAGGAATAACCTATAGACTGAGGTGTCCATCCAGTCCCAGAGAAGACTCACATGAGAATTCCTGGTCACAGGTATTGCAGGGTATGGACCAAAAATTCCAGAGGCAGCAGGAAAAAAGAACTGTGAGATTAAGCAAGAGGAATGGAATATATGTTGAGGGAATGCACTCTGCATAAATGGCATTGGTTTCCCCTCATGCAGCCACTGGGTGTGTATATTTCATAACCTAGGTAGCTCAAAGAAAAAAGTACATGTCACAAGAGGTTACACTTAGACGGTGATCATACCTTTAGCTTTTGGGTGTCAGGTGCTTATTTTGGAGGGCATGGATAAGCATATTTTATGCAAAGAACTCTACCAAGATATGAAAGGGAGCGAAGGAATATCCATCCCCAAAACATTTTTACTTAAGTGTTCAGGATTAAGTTGTGCCTCTACTTATCAAACTGCCAAACTGCCACCCTCTCCCTTAAAACTGCTGTGCCACTCTAGTACTATACTTGGTAGATACCAGCACTGATCTTTGGGAAGGAAGACTAAAGCCTATTCAGGGATTGGGTAGGCATTGCTGGATTTCGCTGATTGGCAGTGGAGGATTAGTGCTTGTGTTTCATCTAATAACCAATATGAGACTGGTCAAAGTTTTATTAGGGTTAAAGAGGAAGTTTCTCCACTTATATACTCTATTGCTTCTTCTCATCGTCTTTACTTACCTGGTACAAGAGAAAAAAAATCTTGATTTCTCGACAAAGAGTGAGGGAATGTGATTATTGTTTGTTTTTCTGTTTCTTTCAAAACATATAAGCACAGAACAGGGTAGAGGAAGCATGGGAAAGGGATGCTTGCCATGAATTCTGTGTTTCATGTCAAGACCCTGGGCCAGGAGATAGAAGGCAGATTTTTTCCCCCCAACAGACTTGTCAATATAGTTGCAATGAGTTATTTGTTAGAAAAACATGGGACAACATCAGAAATGGATAAATACTTGGGTATTCTTACCTTCTCCCTCACACACACGTACACACGTACACACATGTATATTAATATGAGAAGTTGGCATCTTTTCCTTTCTTAATCTTGTAAAACTATTAATAACCTCCCTTTAGAAACTATAAGAAATTATCTTTGGCATGTCAAAAATACATTTTTGTAATATTAACTATCAATTAACTATTAGTAAAACTAACAGTTTTATTTATAGACGATAAAGTTGAGAACCAGGATTGTAAATGATCAAATTTAGGATATAATCAGATTAAATGACCTGGAAACTGGGTCTACATTACTATATCTGTATGCTCAGAAAATCATACCATAAACATTAGTTTGTGCCTCAGCTACCCAAATGATGCCAACCACAACAGAAACAAACAAAAATCAAGTTAAATTCCTGTACTTGGCCTAAATTATACCTGTTTGAAGGTTATTTATAATAGCAGGTCAATTAACCTTACTCCTTTACTTTGTGGTTATATAAATTTGTTAGTGCTTGACTGATTCATATGAGTTTGAGATTTTTAGTGTATAACTGAATTTGGAATTCTGATTTTGTCTCCCAAATGTGTTAAAAATGACCACATTTTCCACTATATAACTATTTATCACTGCCTAGTTGAAATGAGAAAAATTGTTCCTTTGTACTATCAGCTAGTAAGAGTTTTATGCTTTAGTTTGATGACCTATATTTTTTAATGCAAAAAAAAAAATCAGGAAATTCTTATCAGACTGACAGCATTTTTAGACTATGGTGCGTGGGTGAAGTGGGACTAATATTGACTTGGCTCTAATGTAGTCATCTGAGAATACATTTTTTTGTTGTTGTTGCATTCCATAAGGTTTTATCATTATTATCCACAAAGATTGTTTTCTCCGTACATGGGAAGGGACTCCTAATAGCATCTTGACTGGGAGACAAAAAAAGAGAACTACAACTCTCAAATTCCTACTACATTTCAAAAATTTATTTATAGAAAAGCAAGAGAGGAAGGGAAGCAGAAAAAGTGACATAGGCCAAGAGGCAGAGGGACTATCCATTAATACTATCCCATCTGATGAAATGACAGAAAAGAGAAGCAAAATTTGATATAAATATCAGCACTTTTTTTTTAGAGGTAGCAATATGCTCTCTGAAATGGACTTTTTCCACAAATCTGTGCTGAGCTGATGTCTTTAGAAACCAACAGATTGACCAATAGTGACCAATATTCTGTATTTTCTGTTTGTATATTTTCCTTTCCTTTTCATGGGAGTTCAAATAACTTTTAGAAATTATTTGAAAATAACAGGCTGACTTGCCCCTCTTCTTTTTCCCAAAGAGAATATGTCTGAGTTTAAAAATGAAGATTTCATTTTCTTTATGGCAATTACTTTACAAACTGTGGGTGGGTACATGCATAGAGACACATTTAGATGTCAATAGTCATAAAACTGGAAGGGATCTTAGAGATTATCTCTAGTACAACTTCCACATTTTATAAATGAAAAAACTCAGCTAAGAGACATGTTACCAGTCACATTGGTAGTGATTTAACAGAATGGTGATACAAAACCAAGTCTATTGCCTTGAAATCCAGGAGTCTTCCATTGCGCTGTGCTCTATAACCTCTTATAGCGGGAAATTCATTAACTAATTCATTAAATTAATGCTTTTGCTGTAGTTCCTGTCCACAGTGAGCTTCTTTAAAGGACACACCCAAAGGTCTCCTTTCTACTGAAAGACTCAAGTTGGAATGTTTAGTCATAGAAACATCATTCTAAGTTGTAAATGTCATGAAAGTGTCTCCAATGTACTGTGGAGGAACCTATTCATGTTAGATATGCTGAGCTTCTCAGGCACACCTGAGACTACCTGAAAGAATTCATTGGTTCTGTAAATGTGAGTAAATTACAAATGCAGCACTTTCATGCCAGTCCTCAGAATATCTCTTGAAGTACTTGGAAGTTTTTCTCTGTTCTGCAAGGTCTGAGACTTGCCTTTTAGATTTCATGCTACCTCTGCTTAAACCTTTTCTCAGTGCTTTTACTTCCCACTCCCATACCCATCTACTTAAAGACTCACCTTTCCCTCCACCTTTATCTCATCACTACCCACCTCCTCCCCCCCAAAAAAAAAGAAAGGGAAAGAAAAAAAATAAGACATTTCAAAACATTATGGCCTACCAGACTGCAATAACTTCAAGAATCAACATAAAATTTTGAAATAAGTATAGAAGAAAACTGAGAGACATAAGTCATGGAATAAGGACCTCCATTCTCATCTAAGGAGCTTTCCATCTAAATGCAAACTGCTTGTTTTCAGAATTCCTCTTTATTTGAAAGGATAGTTTTAGGCAGGAAGTTTTCTAAAATCAAGCCAGTGTTTTGCAATTTTCAGAATAGGTATTTGTAATATGACCATACTGTAAGCTTGGTAAAAGTCTGTAGGTATTGATTCTGACTGCTCTTTAAGGGAGATAGCTGAGTTAATGTGTCTTCAGAAATTAATTTAAAATAACTGACTCTTGTTGATAGAAGTTCAGTTATAAATCTGAAGGAATTGTTCAAACTTCAGCTTCCCTCTGAGATCCTGCAAGAATGTATACATATGCAGTTGTGGGGCACCCCAAACTGATCTCTTGGCAATGAAAATTCATATGCAGTAGACTCTTTGACCTTAAAGTTTATGATTGTTCAGAAATGCTTTTAGTAGTATACTTATTTAAAACTTTTACAAGGAAGAAAATTGCTCTGATTTTTTTCTATCAGTATTTCATATTTTTGCTTTGTTTTTTTTGTTGTTGTTTTTGTTTTTTGCAAGGCACTGAATCCAATTAGCAAAGGAACAATTATTTATATTTTCTTGATGACTTAGGAAGCATTATTAACAAAAACTATTGAGTCCCAATATATCACTGATTCAAGCCTACATTTTACCTCAGTGGAGGAAAAGAATAGAATTATACACAAAGTAGATTGAGCATACGGTTAGCTTATTTAAACCGGAGGATCTAATTTTCTTGCAATTGTAAGCAAGGACTTAAGCAGATTTGTAGGAATTCATGCAGGCCTACTGTGAGAAGGAGCAGTCTCTATAATTCTCTTCTGCACAAATTAACTTGCCACAGAGACTTAGGAGCTTTAAGTGTTTCATAGTTCTATTCACTACTAACTTTCCAGCCAGAAAATCCAAACCTGGATGAAAATTAAACCTTGATATAACCAAAGAAAATTGGTGTTTCTGGCAGCAAACCAGAATGATCTACACCACAAAGAGATGGGGAAATGATCAGAATCTACAAAATCATATACATAATATGGAAAAGGTGAAATGTGTTCAACAGATTCTGAAAACTTTCTAACAAGAGTGCACCTTTTAAAACTTGAGTGAGATGAGTTTAGGATAAGTCCTATGAAGTACTTTCTCACAAAATGCCTTATCTACATCTGGAACTCAATAAACTTACATTTGCATAGACCTAGAAGATTGAAAACAGCCTTTGCTTTCCTTACTATGGGTAGAGAGGGCAAATACTCCTATTTTACAAATGAGGAATCTGAGATTTAGGAAGACATGTGAGGTGTTGTGTATATCTGATAGATTAAGTGCATAGCTGGAATTCAAACCCTTGTCTCTTGCCTTCAGGTCCAGCACTCTTATAACTGCACTGCTATTGACATTACTATGAGGTGGTACAATAAAGAAATACGAATCAGTTCCAGCATAGTTTGAACAGTTTCATGGGTAATGCAACCTATAAAAGACAACCAAACAAACAAACAAACAAACAAACTGGGATACAACTAACCTTCCAAGTTAATTCCAGGAAAGATAATTGTTCTCCTTACTAGCTTTTAACTAATTCTTTTCTTTAGCTGATTATACCTCAAAGTGTTACTTTGCCAGGAGTTTTTGCTTGTTCTTAAGAGACATTTGAAGATGGACAGTCTTCAAGACTCAAAGGAATAAAGCTGTAATGGTAGAATTCCAGACACTGTGAGGGGAAAGGGAGAGATACTGAGGGCAGTGGTTCCTGCCTCAGAATATACCACAGAAACTATTTCCTACTTCACCTGCTCATAATTAGCTTCCTTCATTCAACTGTACTATCCGACATAATATACTTACTTAAAAAACAATTTGAAGTAATAAATAATTGAATTCTAGAACTAAATGTGAATTTAAAGATCATTTTATCCAGTCATCTTATTTGACAGATGAGAAATCTGAGGATCAGAAAGTCAAGTGACTTTTCAAGGTAACATAGCTGGTTAGGAGAAGAGCTGACTAGAACCCAGGTCTCCTTACTCTCACTTTCTAGTTCCGTTTCCTCTACACCGTGATGTATATACACAAATTCTTTACAAGCATAACAAATGCTGGATGACTACAACATTTGTTGAATTGTTCCTGTGTCTAAAAAGGGAAAAAACAAAAATGGATAACTAAATCTGAGCAGATAACCCCTTAAAAATATATCCTATTGTCTCTGCCAAAAGTCTATAATTTAAGATCACATAATTTTAGAGTTGGAAATTTCTTCTGATTTTTCATCTGCAAATTGAAGAGGGATGGCTAGGTGGTGCAGTGAATAAAGCACTGGCTCTGGAGTCAGGAGGACCTGAGTTCAAATGTGGCCTCAGACACTTGAACACTTACCAGCTGTGTGACCTAGGGGAAGTCACTTAACCCCAATTGCCCAGCCTTCCCCCCTCCAAAAAGAAAAGAAAAACAAATTGAAGAGACTGAGCTCTACAATCAGTAAAGGCTTTCCAAAATTCTCTGATCATAATATCTAGTCTAACTCATCACTGGATAAATCAGTAAATTGAGGCACAAAGATAGTAAGACTGGTCTACTGTCACATAGCTTTGGGAGTAATTTATCCTCTCCTATGAATTCAAGATCGGAATAAGCATCCTGATAAACTCCTAAGGATTGTTCGCTATCAGTTTTTCAAAGAATCCAAAAATGGGCCCTTAGAAACAAGAAAACATACCTGTCATCACAGACTATTTCATTTTCCTTTCCGTTCTTTCATCATCAGCAGCAGTGGCGGCAGCAGCATTTTTATAAAGCTTAAAGGTTTGCCAAACATTTTATAATAGTAACTCATTTGATCTTCATGACAACCCCTGCGTGGCAGGTTCTATTATTATTCCCATTTTACAAATGAGGAAACCAAGACAAACAGCAGTTAGGTGACTTGCTAAGCCACTATCTCATACAGAATTCACATTCAGATCTTCCATACTCCAATTCTAGTTCTCCATCATCTGTACCACCTAGTTGCTATGAATATTGGTATATGAAGAAAATAGCAAAGTTGGTCAAATACTTTAACAACTTTTATATGTCTTACTATATAAAGACATTTTTCATTGCTTTAATACAATATGGTCAATTTTAAAATAAGAATAACAAAATTTATGTATCCAAATTTATTCTATTCTTTTCAAACTATTCCCCTATCTAGCAGGAGAAATAAACAAATATCAAGGCTGATGTTTGGAATTCTTCTTTAAGAATTACTTTAAAAGGCTGAGCTTTGAAAAATTCTTTCAGATATTCAAAGTGATGCTAATCATTGTCGCTTGAGGGTGAATCTGGTGTTCAGAATCATACAGAAGTCATTCTGAGACAGGAAGGGTGAATGATTTGGACAATCAGGGTAGTTTGTACCATTTTTTTTTTAATTTTAAGAAACAATTTATATAAATATTAAGGGACGTGACTCAGTTGTGTGATCTAGAAAGCGGTTCTGAAGACAATTCCAAAAGCAGAATTTATTAGTTTATTGGAAGCTTTGCTGGAATAAATCTATCATTTCCATAAATGACTGCTACCAAATAACAAGTTATTTGGAACTATATGTCTTTTAGGGGTTTGATGAAGATACCAGTCTTAGTATTTTATAGTCATACTTCTCGATTTATATTCTTTCATTCTGACTTTCTCAAAAAAAAAATCTCCTATTTTAAAAATTGCATAATGGAATGGTCATGATTATGTAGAAGATACACTTTGGCTAAATACAAACCTTGGCCCAGAATTAAATCCTTTGTGTGGTCTCAGTGTTCAATTTTTCAAAAATATATTTTCCCCCATCATTAAGCAAATGTAGCGTGGTATAGGGTCTGTCAAGGCTCTTGAGTCTTTCATTTTTGTCAAACCTGATAAGCAGGTAAATGAAGAATAATGTGACGTAACAATAGAATTCTGGCAATAGTTTCAGAAATATATCTTCTGAAAGTCTTCTCCCTAGGAGTAGTCCTGCAGTAGCCCTATCTTGTTTCTTAAAATAAAAGCATCACTGCATTGAGAAATAAAGAATATTCAGTAAGGATGACAGTCAACCTGGACAACAGTATGAAATGATTTATTTAAAGACCTGTTTTTAACCTCAGGAAAAAGTTTCAACGTATGTCTAATTATCACTTGGTATTTGTCACCCAGGTCTTTGGGGAAACAAAGGTATTTGGCTTCTGACTGAGAAGATATTCTCTTGTTCATAGAAATGTTCTAAGCTTTGTTTTCAGTTGTTTGGAATGGGAATATTCAGTACAAACAGGCCACATTCTGGTTCTGATGATTGTAATTGCACAACCTGGAATAAAAAGGAACCAGCCTTGTGGCCATTAGCTGGTAATTCTTTTCACATAACTCAGCCCTTTTCCTGGAGGATAATTAGACACTATTACAAACACTTATTGAAATGGACAATCTGATTTAGAAATGAACGTTTAAAAACGAGCTTTTTTGCTTGTTATCTTCTTTATTTCTGTGTTCACAATCACATTTCTAACAGCAGAGCTATTAGACACCCCTGAGAAGGGGGTCTTTTAAAGCTTGAATTTGAAAACGGGTTGTAGGTATGATCTTGATATAATTAATAATTTGTTAAAACATGAAATTGTTAAAAAGATTTAAGCTTTGACCTCAGAATTTAAGCTTTACATGTTGGCTTTTTTTTTAAAGAAAAATTAGATTTGTGCTAAAGGTAACTTGCACACAAAATGTAGTAAAAATGGAAAGTGTGCTGGGTTTGGAATAAAAAAACTTGTTTTGGAATGCCATCTTTTTTGCATATTGCTTTTGTGAACCTGAGCACCTCTCTGAGACTCATTTTCCTCAACTCAAAAATCAGGGATTGTACTAAACAACTTTTAAGGTCCCTTCTAGCTCTAAATCTATGACATTATGATCTGCAGGAAAAGATTGCCTTGGGAATTGTGGAAATGTTGAGAGTAAACAGAAACTATATATATATGTATATATATATATATATATATATATATATATATACACACACCACCAAAATTAAGCAAGAAATTGAAATACAGTCATAAAGTAGAGAACTCAGGAAATAGTTGGAGATCATGATCACTTGGAAAGAAAGTATACGGGTGTGTTAGAATATGAGCCAAACAATGCAATTTCAGTATGGAACATTTAAGAGGAACAATGAGGATCAAGGCCTACCTTTAACTTTGTTTTTTGATTTTGATACTTTAAGGCAAAATTCTGAAGCCCAAGATGTTAAATGGAAGCACTAAATCAAATAAGTAAATGATAGTATATATTCTGTAGCTGTTAAAGTCATTCTTTTCTTTATATACTTTAATTTGTTGAAATGGATCCACATTTATCTCATCAGATATCACTCTATCAATTTTTTCCTATTGTTCTGGGACTATGACTTCTATTCCTTCTCTTTTGTTTCCTTTGGAATGTTGGCAAGCTTTAGATTCTCCTCTATGCTGGAGGCAGGGGTATGCTGGAGCCAAGGCAGGGGCACCAATTAATAAATTTTCTGTGTGAGCCTTTACACTCATAAAATGGCAAAGTGAAAATTAGGTCTTTTAAAAATTGTTTTGTTGATTTTCTCAATTTAAGAAAGTAATCGAGAAAAATATGAATAATATGGATTAAATTTAAAGGTAAATCCTGAGTATGTGTGTGTGTGTATCCCTCTCCACCCCCCACCCCAAGAGCTGGTTGTTAAACATTTATGAACATACCTCTTGTTGGAAGAGTTCATAAAAAAATTAGTTAAGATGTTGAATCTGTGCCATAGAAAGCAAATGGGCAAACATCTTGACTAGCAAAAAAGGAAAAAGAACTAGTTTTACAAATAAAAAAAAATTCTTATGTATTGGAGTTACATGTCTCATAATAAACATAATAAAGGTATGATACCACAAAGTGACATATTACATTAAAAATGCAACAGATCATTGCTTAAATTATCAGGAAAATTATCTATGAGAATTGTAAAGAACAAAAATGCATTTAGGTTCAGACATAGGTTCTTTTATTACATATATTGAAAATCTCTTGCCCTTTAGACAGGTTAGTTTTTCTTTTCTCTAGTTATAATTAACTTTAAAAAAACAGCTATCACAAAAACCCTGAATGAATGTATATTTACAGCCTATATCTTTTTTTTAAGGTGTCTTCCATTTAAATTGAAAAAAAAGTTGGTATATACTAGAAAAAGTGTGTTTTTAGTCATTAGTACTGCCTGTACAATTTTAATAATGCATGTCAATGTGTTTTCAAAAGGTTAAACATTTTTTAAAGAAAAATTGAAAAGAATATATAATGATAAATGGTCATTTTCTCAAACTGATACTGAGAGAGAAGTAAATGAAGATTAGTTTTGTGTACAGGAAAGAACATTTCTATGCATAGAACTAGCTCTGGAGATCAATTTTAATTTCTTATTTCTTTCTCTTATTTCTTATTGTATTCTTATTTCTTTCTCTCATGCTTTAGATACTTTGTGTATATATTTAAATGATCAAATGCTATAGGCATTGATGTCAGCAATAAGAAACCTATTTCAAAGAGAAAAGAGGAATGAAAATTTATTTGTTGTAGAATGTTTGACAGCACATTGCAATAGTAATAAGTTATTTTGTATTATTATTTAGAATTCTAGAATTTTAAAGCTCAGAAGGACCCTAGAGGTAATAAAGTTTAATTCTTTAATTTTACACATGAGGAAATTGATATCCAGACAATATGGTAGAGTGGAGAGTAACCCTGGATTTGGGGTTGGGGTGGAAGGGAAAGGACCTGGACATGAATCCCACCTCTACTGCTAATACCTCTGTCCCCTAGAGTAAATCATTTCCTTTAGATCTCAGTTTTCTCATCTGTGAAATGAGGTGGGTGAAGTTGGTCCAAACAGCTTACAGGTTTTCCTATTGTCCTGGTTTAAATTCTGCTCTAGATTAGAAGATTTCTTATGTTCCCTCCCAGCTTTAAATCAACGATATATTTCTTTGAAGTGACTTGTCCAAGATCACACAGGTAGTAAGTAGCAGTCAGGATTAGATGTAGGTCTTCAGATTATAAACTAGTCCTCTTTCTGTAGATTTGTAATAATTCAAATGAAACACGAGTAAAGGCTCCACATTTTCCATCTATGCAAAAGTAAAAAATATATTCATGTTATTATTGCAGTGGCCCATATACTAGCAACAAGGATTAAATTAAAATGATAAGATAGATATGTATCCCATACTGCTACAAAGTTTGAATGAAAAGCAGTATCTTTATTTATAAATCATAGCTCTTCGAACTCATCAGAAGCTCATATGGAAACACTTCAGGAATTATATCCAACAAGAATAATATATCTATCTATATATAGGGTAGGAGGATACTGCTAACTGAATGAATGAAATTTAATTTATAGGTTATAGGTTCTGCTGTTCATAACTACTAGAGTCTTAGACTCTATATATCTATCTGTATATAGGGTAGGAGGATACTGCTAACTGAATGAATGAAATTTAATTTATAGGTTATAGGTTCTGCTGTTCATAACTACTAGAGTCTTAGACTTCTAGTTTATATATTTCAGCAATTTTCGTATGTATATATCTGCATGTAAAGTCTACATATATGTATATTGACGAGTGGTATATACATATGTATATTACTGGGTATAGTATACTGATTTTTTTTCTTTTCTTTACATTAGTTGTTTTGGAATAAAGGAAACAGAATCAATAGAATCACTTCAGCTAATAGATCATAATTGTTCATTAGACATATGAGTTTCACGAGATTTTAAATGATCCAGACTTTCCTGCCTTTTTCTGGCAAAGGAATTAACAGTCCACCCCCATCCCATTGGTCAGTGAGCATTATTTCCATTTACTCTTAGTGGTAGCTTTTTTATTTATGATAACAGTGGTAACTGGAACATCTGAAAAATATGTTCCTTATAAAATGGATCTTCACACATACTCATTCTGACATTTTAATTTGATTTTAAAGAAAGGAGTCCAGGGCATCTGCCAAAGCCTTTTATAAGATGTTAGATCCCTTGTGTTTTAAAAGAGCATTCCTTCTCTTCTCCCTTCCATACCAACACTCCTGTTTTCTGCAACTCATAATTAGAATGTTGCACTGTACTGTCTTTAAAACCTACAGAAAAAAAGAGAAGTGGTAAGACAGGCTGACTTTGAGGTGAACAAAAGCAAAAATATGTTCTCATTTCTTCTTGTTACATTGTGACGTGTGTGTCTGTGAATATCATTTAATCTTAATAAATAATGGCATTTAAAAGTGAATTGATTGTCTTTTGCCAAGTTTGACATAATAAGGATGAAAATTTTAAAAATTTTAGTGGGGAGGAGCAAGGAGTAGGGGAAGAGAAGAACATTCCAAGCTGTGAAGCTACTTTTATTTTTTTTTAAGAGTAATCTAGTTAATGCTCTTTTATAAACTGCCTTTGATACTGTGTTTTGTTTATTCCATACCAGAAGAAGTTAGCGGTATACAGCAAGATGCAGGAGTCTCTCGAAATGACCCTTCCCAGCAAACAAGAGGAGGAGGAGGAGGAGGAGGAGGAGGAGGAGGAGGAGGATGAGGAGGAGGAGGAGGAGAAAGACCAGCCTGCCGAGATGGAGTACCTTAACTCTCGATGTGTCCTTTTCACTTATTTCCAGGGAGACATTGGTTCAGTAGTGGATCAACACTTCTCAAGAGCTTTGGGCCAAGCCAGCAGCTTCCATACAGAATCTGCCATTTCAAAAAACAAGATGGGGCTAACCCCTCTATGGAGAGGTAAGAATTAAAAAATCATATGCTCTCCAGCTCACTGTATTTGTTTCGCAACGGCTCTGACCAGGATCCAGCTGGAAACGTGCCTCCAGAGGACAAATATCCACTTGCTTTTTAATTTTTAAGGACAGCGAGGAATTTCTTTCAGACAAACAGCTGGATCAGTTTTGTCACATGTGGAATGCAGGGTTGGAAAGGATGCAGTCACACCCCTTAAATTCTTTATGGAAAGTAATGATGCAACGGGTATGAGTTTATAGTGGCAGCATAGAGCTACAAAGCACCATTCCTAAAGCCCGGATGGCTCAATTTGGATCTCTCACTAATAGGCGTGCCTAAAGCAGCTTTTAAGAAATTAGCTATTGCTCATTCCACTAGGTGTTACTGTGGAGACATAACTGAGATCTGAGTCTGGACTTCCCAGGGCAGAGATTAAATTTTTTTTTGTCTTCTTGAAATAGCTCTGTCTCTTGTCCCTGCCTCATCAGCTTGTGAACTGGGGGTCCTGACATTCATTTTAAATTTGATTTTAGGATTCCATCGCAGAGATTTCTTAGGTACTAACTTAGCAAAAAATTTGTACATGGTAAGAAATCTTACTCATGATGTGAGCAAAGTGTTAAACTGTTGAGAGGAAGACAAGTTACCACACTGAACCCACTTACAGCAGTACAAAGATATGTCTGGAATGTTCATTTCCCTCTTCATAAAAATTGAGTATAGGACACCAGAATAAACTATTGCTTGTTGATTTACTGATGCAAAAAAAGAAGAGAGAAAATCTAGTTAGAATAGTAGAAGATGATATAAGACAAAGGATGTGAAATACTTTGTGTTTTTAATGTTAGTTATGTAAGTATGGAATTTCTAATGAAATTCAGAAACGCAGACCCTTATGTTCTAGGTACAGGAAGCATACTAACATAGATTTTAAAAATGTAATATTGAGGGTGGGGTGGATAATTTCCTTTCAACAACTAGCATAAGGAAATCTGTGGCTCCTTCAGCTTCAGTGGCCCTGCCTGCGTCTCTTGCAGGTTATCACTTAACTCTTACTATCTCCGTTGGTACTAATGATAATGGCATGTATATAACAGGTACTTGATAACTATTTGTTGGATAAATGAATGAGCCAAACCAAATGAAATTCAGTAATCCTAGTACCATTTAGAAGAGGATCAGAATTCAAAGTGATCTTGGCAAACTAAAGGTAGCAGCAACCATAAAGGGCAGGTAAGAAGTGGAAGAAGGGAAAGGAAATGTGAAAAGAAAACAAGGTAAGGGAAGACAGACTGCAAAAATATAAGAATATATTTGACTCATCAAATTAGAGAATGTTAGAAATCAGAATTAATCTAATATAGATCTTTTGCCTAATAGATAAGGGATATCTAAAATTCAGAAGGTTGAAGTGTCCTACCCAAGATTAAGTGGCAAATTAGAATAATAGCTGGGACTGGATCCCAGGTCTTCTGACACTCAGTACTTTAAAATATTTTTTTAAATTGTGAAATTAAAAAACATCAGACATGAATATTTTAATATGCAAATAAGAACAGCAGAATGTATATGCAATTATTAACTTTTGTTACAGAGACTTTCTTAAAACTGTATATTCAATTTAAAATAGCAGTGACATAGCCACCCTGCTTGTCTGTGTGCCCTTCTGAACTTCCTTTTGCTCTCTTCTGTGTATTTTTAAAATGTTTCATTGATGTACTTTTCTTTCTTTCCTTTTTTTTTTTTAAAATCACTATCACTATGCCTCAACTCTTCCTCCTCTCAAAGCCACTTCATGTAACAAGTATAGTTCAGCAAAACAAATCAACATGGCCAAGTCTGAAAAATGTATAGTTTCATTGTGTATTTTTAGTACATCAAATGTCTGCCAAGAGCGATTTGTGTTTTGTTCTTTGTGTTTTTCATCTTTTTTTTCCATGATAAGATGCTGCATGGAGGAAGGGACACCAAAAAGATTATGGGGTGAGATGCAGTCAATAACAAACTGAACATGAGTCAGCCTATAGTGTTCTTAAAATAGCAAGCACCCCCCTGGAGTGTGTGAATAGGAGTATAACGTGGGAAAAAAACAAACGAACACAAATCAGTCCTTTCATTCTTTTTAACAGGAGTTCGATTCTGTTCAAAGCACCACTGTATTCAGGTATACATTTTCTAGCTTAAGAGAATTATAGAGAATTTGATTGAATAGGGTTTTCAGAAGAGCCCAAAGATGAGTAAAGCGCTTTGGAATGTAGGTATCATTTTGTGGGGTGAACTGATTAATGAGCAATTTAATATCATTCATCAATCCCATTGACATTTCCCTGTGTCCTGCAGTCCCTAGCATCCAGTAATACACCTCTTCTTGGGCTTACTCATTTAGCACTTTAGCTGTAATTCCTTGAGTTACTTTGTGTTATTGTGCGCACACACACACACATACACACACACGCATTGGTGAACAAGATGGATCAAGCTGATAATCACCCCTGATGCAAAGAACCTCTCTGCAAATTAAGGAAACTTCTCCCCTCTTCCCTTGAGTGGTTGGAGACTTCCTGGAAACTTATTCCTTATCGAGAATTTGCCTTTCCTTTTCAGACTTAAGTTGTACTGTTTTTAAAGGGAAGGAAAATTATTGCTCACTTCAATTGCTCCCTCTGATTTGGTTCCAAAAAAGCTCACATTTACTAAGTATAACTTCCCAATGCCTTCCTTCCTTCTTTCCTTCTTTGCCTTCCTTCCTTCCTTCCTCCCTCCCTCTCTCCTCCCCCTCCTCTTCCTCCTTCTCCTCCTCCTCTTCCTCCTCCTTGTTCTTGTTCTTGTTCTTGTTCTTCTTGTTCTTGTTCTTGTTCTTCTTCTTCTTCTTCTTCTTCTCTCTCTCTGTCTCTGTCTCTCCTTCATTAAAACAACCTAATGAACTCTTCTTTCTATTGAGTGTCATTTTGTACCCCCAATCAAACTCTAAAATGAGTCTACAGAACCCAAGTTATTTAGATCTCCATTCTTTCTGGGTTATATGAGTAATTGAGTAGCATTAAAATCACTGATCAGTGCATTTTATGATAGGTACATTTTAAAAATTGAAATCGAAAGTAATTTAGAAGTAACATACATCCAAATTTATCCACGTCTGGTTACTTTCACTGGTAGCCAATAAAGAGATAAGTGGCTTTCTATGAGAGGAAGAAGAGATTATTGACTCCTGGAAGAGTAATTTTTCCCAGGGGAAAGAAAAAAGGCAAAACAGATGGGCACCATCGACACTGAGGGGGTGAATGACTTTGCCCTCATCTCAGAATTTTCACACAGCAGTATATGCTCTATGGAAACAGTATTCTTAAAAAGATCATTAATATAAATGGCAGATCATAAGATTTAGAGCTGGAAAGATAAGGTCCATTTTATCCAATATCTTCATTTTAGAGATGAGGAAACTAGAGCTCAAAGATATTAAATGGTTTACCTAAGGACAGAGGTAAGAGAGAACCAGGATTCAAATCTAGGTCCAATGACTCTAAGCTGCCTTTTGAAAATCTTTCCCTTGTACCTCTAATCAGTACAACATAAATCTTAATCATCCTCCCTATGGAGTTAGGTGATGCAGTGAAGAGGACACTGGGCCTGGAGTCAAGAAATTTAAATCTGGCCTCCCTGAGCAAGTCTCATAACCTCTATTTGCCTTAATTTCCCTTACTGTAAAATGGGAATGATAGCACTTATTTCATAAGGTTTTTATGAGGATCAAATGAAATAATATTTGTGAAGTGCTTAGCACAGGTCGGGCACTATATAAATGCTTATTATCTCCTCCCCTAACCTGTTCAAACTAGATTCTCCACCTGACTTTACTAGTCTTTCAAAAATCTCTAGTATTTTGCTGATTTCACAAAATTAAACCCTGATCATCATTTTTAACTACATTATTTTCCAAAGCGACCATATATACTTCAGTGTGAAATGCTCTCAATTCTGAGTCCAAGAGTGTTTTGGGGCCTTTCATCACCCCTTAACTCCCCTCCCAACACCCTCCTTAACAGCCCCCTGTACTAAAGTCCTAGGTCTATTACTTTTTGCCTGTAGGGTTGCAAAAAGCATTCTAATTCTAATCTTCCATCTTCACTCCCTCCCAATATAAACCATTGGCAGATTTATCTTTCTAAAGCACAGTTATGATTATGTCACTTCCTTGCTCATAAAACCTCCAGAAATTTCCTACTGTCTACTGAAATTCAAGACTCCTAAATAAGACCCCAACTGACTTATTAAAACAGTAACCACAAAATGCCTCGCCAACAGGCATTTGAGTATTCAAAAGGAAAGACAAAAACAAAACTCAATTATAACTTTTGTTTTTATATCATCCTTACTAAACATATCCCTTTCCTTCCCCTACTTTTCCCTTGAGAGCAGGGATAGTTTTTTGTCTTTTTTTTTTTTTTTTTTTGTATCCCCAGTACTTAACTCAGTGCCTGACATTTAATAAACATTTATCAATAACAAATTTTTTTAAGAGTTTAAGAATAATAATATAATAAAATAATATAAATAAATAAATAAAGTAAAA
>CM053591.1:36122718-36148314 GCA_028646515.1 Pseudochirops corinnae | reverse complement strand
AAAAATACATACTTAACAAAGTATGTGAATACAACATAGTCCCCAACTTGTGTAAAGAAAGATAGGAGGTGTATTTTCTTTTCTTCAGGAAACTTGATCCTTATAATTCTGCAGTGTTCAGTTTTTGCTCTTTGGGTTGTTCCTTCTATTTAGATTGTCATTATTGTATTTATTAATTTACTCATTCCAGTTATTTCACTTTGCATCTGTTTGAATCTTTTCATGCTTTTCTGAAGTTTTCATATTCATAGTTTTTTGGTTTTTTTACAATGCAGTAATATTCCATGGATTACGATTTATGTAGCCTATTCTTTAAGCCTTATTTCTCACCTCTCTTTGCTGAATTGTAGCAAATGTATAGCTGCTCACTGCAAATTTGTTCATCATCTTCTCTATGTGAAATAGCCTTTGCTCATTCTAGCTGTGTCTCTTGAAATTCTATCCAACTAGCGATTCTCATCTCATCTCGGCAGCAAGGTGGTGGAGTAGATAAGAATGCTGGGCCTGGAATCAGACAGAATGCCTCAGACATTTACTAGCTGTGTGACCTTGAGCAAGTTACTTAATCTCTGTCTGTCTTAGGTTCCTCAACTACAAAATAGGAACGATAACACCTACTTCACGAAGTTGTTATGAGACTCAAATGAGATAATAATTTGTAAAGTGCCTGGTACGTAGCAGAAACTTAATAAATGCTTGTTGTTCCCTACCCTCTTCTCTCATCTCATAGGGTCATATATTTAGATTTCAAGGTTCCTTTAAGATCATCCAGTTCAACTTCCTTAGTTTATAAGTGAGGAAACTGAGACCCAGGGAAGTTAAGTGACTTGTCCAAAGTTACAAAGTCAGTGAATAACTGTGTAGGTACAGAGTTTTCACCCAGGTTCTCTGAATCTAGACTGAGGCTCATTCCAAACCACTCTGGCACCTTCTTCATGAATCCTTATCTCAGCGGTTCTCAACCTATGGGTTATGTTCAATTTGTAACAATGAAAATATATCCTGCATTATCAGATATTTACATTACTATTCGTAACAGTAGCAAAATTACAGTTATGAAGAAGCAATGAAAATAATTTTATGGTTGTGGGTCATCACAATGTGAGGAACTGTATTAAAGGGTCGTGGCATTAGGAAGGTTGAGAACCACTGCTTATATGATCCTCTAACAACTAAAGGTGATACCTTATACACCTCAACTGGCATAGCCCTCTGTTGTCCTTCTTTTAAGGAATTTGCATTTCGCTTTGTATTATGATTTGTAGGTTCCCTGGGGATCAGGGTTATGATGTCTTATTCACCTTTGTGTACTTTAAAGCTCTCAGCACAGTGCCTAGCATCTAGTAGTCTCAACACACATTTGTTAAATTAAGTTATATTTAATTCTTAATGCTCAATAGATGTGTATTGATGTTGATGAGGTCTATGACATACTAAAGAGAAGATACTGAGCAACTGTTGAGTTGGGTTATAGAATTAAGTTTCTTTTAAGTTTTTAAAAGTGGGATAGATTGTCCTCTTGTGAGGATATAAGTGTACTATTAAGTGGAGATCTGCCTTAATATCAGTCAAGATTTGGCAGCATCTTTGGGCTCTTGCAGTCATGTATTTCTTTGCTTTGTACTGTGTAACTTGGGAATTTTCTCATCTCGAATATTCATAGGATTTTGTTTCATTTTAAAACTTCAAGAGTTAAACCTTACTCTTCACTTAAGAAACTAATGACCATTCCCTTGATGAATTTAATCATCTCCCTAAAATAATCACCCCAATGTAGCCATGGAATAATAATTATTAGACTTATTTGTATTTTACCAAAAGCTGTTCTTCTTGCTTATACCTACAGCCTCAGCTCTTCTTTGTACTAACTCAGCTATTACTCTATTATAAGGAAAGATCAGGCCAGCTGTAGATAGGGTGTCAGATGAATTGTTGTGCATAGTCAATTCATTTTGAAGCCCAAAGAAACATTGCTAAGGGTAATTACTGAATTAAATGGAAAGGATATGATTATATGTTACTACAACAGTAACAATGTGAGAGTTTTCTAATTGGGCTCCTTAATTATAATTTCAACTTTCTCTTATCCATCCTTCATTCTATTTCCAAGACAATCTTCCTAAAGCATAGGTCTGACTGTGCCTTGCTTTTCTCTCTTTGGTGGCATCTGCTCACAAGTTTCTAAATTTGTCATTGAAGGCTTCACACAGTCCAGCTTCAGCCTGCCTTTCTAGATTTTTCACATTCCTTAATTTTGTGTGCCAGAAAAGTGACATGGTGTAGTAGATAAAGGACCAGCCACAAAGACAAGAATATATGGGTTCAAGTCCTGTCTCTGACACATACTGACCATGGGATCCTGGGCAGATCATTTAACTTCTCAATGCTGCAAGCAACTTTCTAGGAGGACAAATAGCAGAGAAGCTCCCAACTTGCATTGACAGAGGCTATTTTCTCATTGGATGTTCTCTATAACAGTGAAATCACAGGTCCTATGCCTTCATGTACTTTATGTCCAATTGAAACCAGTATATTTGCTATTCCCCAAACACAACATTCTATCTCTTACCTTTGTGACTTTTCCCATGTCCACAATCTGCTTCCTCTTTACCTCTGTCTCCGTAGAACCTTTTAGTTTCCTTCAAAGTTGATCTACCCTAGCTCCACAATAGCTAATCTTTCACCTTTAGCCACTTTGATTTTACTTTCTAATAGAGAGAGCTGGCCTTGGAATCAAGAAGATTGAGTTATGACCTGCCTCTGACATATAACAGCATATACCCTGTGACAATGGCAAGTCAACTTCTCGGTCCCCACATGCAACTTTCTAAGACTCTTAAGTTATAAACCAGTTGCCAGTCTGCATCAGTGGAAGTAATTTCTACTCTAGGAGTTTCCTACACTGATGAAATCACAAGATGGATTTCACAAAAAAGAAAGAAATTCTTTATATTTATTTGCCTAGAAATGTGCTGTAGTCTATGCTTCATCCCTAGTTGAAAATAAGCATTTTGAGGGCAGGAACTATTTCCTTTTTCTTTTTTGTCTTTTTATCCCCTGTGCCTAGCTCTGCCATTTATCTAGTTTGTACTTAGACACTGAATCAAATTGAATTAGATACTTTGTGTTAATGTCTATATCTTGCACATAATAGGCAGTTAGTAGGTATTTATGGGGTGGCTAGGTGACACAGTGAATAGAGCACCAGCCCTGGAATCAGGAGGACTTGAGTTCAAATCCAGCTTTAGACACTTAACACTTACTAGCCGTGTGACCTTTGGGCAAGTCACTTAACCCCAATTGCCCTACCTTCCCCTCCAAAAGCAAAAAAATAAATAAATAAATATTTGTTGAGTGATTGATTACATACCAATCATTCCTTGAGACAATTTGGAGTCTCTTCATGAAGAATTTTATTCTCTTTTATTCACTGGTGTTTGTTTATTTTAGCCCCTCTTTTTTTTTTTTTTTTTTTTTGCTTTTTGGAGGGCAATTGAGGTTAAGTTACTTGCCCAAAGTCATGTGGCTAGTTCTTGTGTCAAGTGTCTGAAGTCATATTTGAACTCAGGTCCTCCTGACTCCACAGCCGGTGTTCTATTCACTGCACCACCTAGCCGCCCCTTTAGATCTTTTCTTTTGCAAATAAATGGGTATCTTACATTCCAGTAAAGAAGGAGGAAAAGAAAGTTGGTGAGATTCAGTAGGTTGCAAAAAAAGTGGTATAGTTTGCTAATATATATGAAAAGTAGCTGTTACCCTGAAGCTTTGTGCTCTGAGGGAGGAACCGGAGATGATCACAACAAGAAAAGATTTACCCAGGAACACTTGAATCAGGTGAGACCTCACTGACACCCTTTTAGCGAGTTTGAGGAGTAAAGACATCAGTTATCACCCCTACTTGCAGTAGTCTTTTGGGGGTTATGCTTTGAATTTTAAAAATACTTCTTATACAATAATGAGTAAGAGACCTTGAGAGGTAATAGTTGTAAAGAAGCCTGAATTCTGAGGAAGGATAGAGTATGAATGATTTCACTTCTGGTCCAGAAAATAATTTTCACTAGAGACCAACCATGAAATAATAGTATTAAAATTCAGTGTTGGCTACTTATTTGGGCCGTAGGAAGAACTTGGCTAAAAAGTTTCAGTATGGTAAAAATTGTCATCAAATAGTGTGTTTCAAATGTACATCATACAAGGTTCTTTGACAAATAGGACCAAAGAGATAACTGTTTAACTTGACAGATTCAGTATTCATGTGAAGGGAAGCATAAAACTTAAGATTTTCATTAGCATCATGGAGCATGTTTTACAGTCTCCAAATTGAAGGAATCCTTATGAATGACACATTTCTCCACTGATATCTGATGACATTGCACTTGATGAATTAAGTCCTGAAATCAACCTAAAAAATACAAATTAGAAAACCAAAGTGGATGAAACAATGCATTTGTTTGAAAGATGAAAAAATGCAAATCCTAAATTTGGATATGCGGTTACATAGGCAGCCCATTGGTGCCTAGAATTTCCTACAAGGAGACAAAGTTGAATCTCATCTGAGAAAATGCAGTGTTTTCAATGATCCCAAGCTACTTACTGCAGCAAAAAAAATTTTTTTAAATATATATAAGTATCCTGATATTGATGCTATGTCACTTTAAATCATGGAATGCTATTATCTCAGAAGAACTAGAATGACAAATGCCAGTATGCTCCTGGTGGTGGTGTTTTCCTTCCCCTTCTCTCTCTCCCCTCCCCCTGAGATTATTAAGGATATTCAAGATAGGTAACAGGGGTAGGTCAGTCATGTGTACAGAGTGGCCTCAGCAGACCACCAAAATTCTCTTCACCAGTTCCCATAAAATTGTGTTTGTTCTTCATTCTTGAAGAGGACTATGACATCAGGGAGATGATGACATGACTTGCAATTGACTTTGATTTGAGTGAGGGAGGGCTGTGCAAGGTCATCAGTCTCACTTTCTCCTCCAGAGCCATCTGGGTCCAGTGGCCAGATATTTATCGGGATGACTAGAGGTGGCCCAGGATGGAGCATGAGAAACTCTGGCCCTTTTAAACTAAGGTCTTTTCAGAAGCTCACTAACTTAAGGAGGGCTCCAGAGCATTGGGCAAGTCCTTTGTAGTGGATAGAGAGAAATACTAGGCTATGAAAGCAGAGAGTTGTTGAAATTTGCATCAGTGAAAAGAGACCTAAATGCAATAAGAATATAGACCCATCAAAGCATTACAGCAAATGGAGAATATTTCTGAGATTCTTAAGAATTATATTTATAGGGAACAGCTAGTTGGCACAGTAAATAAAGCACCAGCCCTGGAGTCAGGAGGACCTGAGTTCAAATCTGGCCTCGGACACTTGACACACTCTACTAGCTGTGTGACCTTGGGCAAGTCACTTAACCCCAATTGCCTTGCCTTCTACCTCCAAAAAAACAAAACAAAGAAATAAAATGAATTACATTTATAATAGGAACTTTGACTAGGATTTTTCAGGATCCCTTATATGCTTTGGACCAAAATTCTGAACTGGTGGGATCTTTATGTTTTTAGAGCAGTTTCTTCTGTTAAAACATATGCTCTCAAAAATTGTCCTGCAATCCAGAGCAAATTTGGCCTTTTTTTTCAAGGAAGCATTTAAGGGTTAATCTAAGAAGTTCCTCAATAGCTATGAAATTAAGCACCCTGATTGTTATTTCAGTATCAGCTTCTGTCATATCTCAGATGGATTTCTGTAATAAATATAACACTGAAATGACTACATGAGCTTTGTAGTGATGGTGGTTGGTATCAAACTTATCATTTTAAAATTTTATTTAGAGCCAAGGTGGACCTAGTTATTATCCCTGTTTAGAAATCTTTTAGCACAAACCTTTCATTTTGAAGATTAGAAAACTGCGAAAGCTCCAGTAAACCTAAATAGCTTATCTAAGGTCACACAGATAGTTTCATGAACAACCAAAAGTGTTCTTTTGTTCAAATGCAAACCAAACCAAAATATGGCATTCAAAATGGGGCCATAAAATTTTAAAGGTTTCTAAATATTTGAATAACATTAAGGCCAAAACCTTAGTGGAATGTCCATATTAGGAGGCCTTGAAATGCCATCTTTAAAAGGTAAAGTAGTTTTGTATAGAAATAATTTATTTTATGCCCTTTTGGGCTAACATTTTTCATCCAACAAATGTGGCAGTGATTAAGAGCATATAAGCAAAATGCATATAATAAAAATATTTACATATATATGAAATAAGCACACTGATCCTCAGTCAAGAAACAAAGTTCTCCATCTGTTTCTTTGTATCAGTATAATTTATATATTTTCTTAAGCAAACAGAATCACAAGTAATGGTTTTGAAGCATGGACTTGTTCTTAAATAGATGTGTTTTCCAAGATTTTTATTTTTTTGCTTATAAAATACATCAGCGATTTTGAACAAAAATTGCATATATTTCTGCAACTTTATATTAGGCTCAAGAGACATATTGACTGTGCAAACTTTAAATTACTTCTAATTTCATTTTTCCCTGAGGCACTTTTCAGGTTCTGTTCTAGCTTCACAAAATGATTTTTTAAAAATAGATTTCTATTCTTAATGTCATTATGTTCAGTAATCAAACTCTAAGATCTAAAGAATAAAGAGAACGAAGAAATTTTAGAATGACTCAGTGTCTCAAAGGGAGACCTCTCTGAGCATGTGAAATCTTAAACCTAAATGTAAGCCTACTTCCATATACATAGAACCTAAAAATCAGCATATACATATATGAAAAATACAAAATACTGTATGTTATCTATGTTTTTTACTTAATACTGGGTTTTTATGAGATATAGAATATGTGTGTCTATATAAATGTATGTATAGGAGGGAAGTATACATGCATATGTATATGCCTATACACATGTGTTTATTGCCAACATATAAATACATGTGTGTATATATACATGTATGTTGTGTTGTGTGTTGTAGAAACACATGTATATGTATACACACCTATAGGACATTGTCAAATTTAAGTTTTAAATAGTTCATAACTCATAAGTGCTAGAGCTAGGTACTAAGCACTATTTTGGAATTTATAGCTCAGATCTTTATGAATACCTAGCAATTCCTATAAAACCCTTGATGGTTCTTATATCACCACTCCGATACTCATAGCAGCTGCTATGGATATGCAGGCATATTTCCAGGTTTGAATGGCAAGATATAACAGACTGTCTTCTTCGAAGACAAAACCAAGATATTTATTCATATATCAGAAAGCCAAATCCACCTTTGTAATAAAGAAGTTGGTACATATTAGCAATGTGGGGAATACCACCATCCCCAAGCCTTTCCCCAGTCAGGCCTCCCAACAAAATAAGCTCCTTTAAGCAGAATGCCACTCTCTCACCCATACTACCTGCTCTGCCTCTCTCTGCCTCCTCTCTTTCTCAGCTCCACTACACTCTCCCAATTCATGTTCCACTTTTCCTGCTCTCTGCTCATGCTTTGTTGGGCAAACTCCTCTCACCATGGGCTTCATGTGACTCAAGCTGTGGGTTGGGCCAAAGCTCAAAGAAGCTCAGATGGGCCTATTAAGGGGCAGGGAAGATCTTCAAATTCCCTTAACATTACAGTCCTTTGTTTCATTTTGAGAAACATTGGACCAAAAACCTTTGTCCATTGACTGTAGTAAAATAGAAAGATAGATAGATAGATAGATAGATAGATAGATAGATAGATAGATAGATAGAGATTAGATATTTCATAACATCCCATAGATATACCAAAAATAATCTGTAATTGGCAGTTAGAAGCAAGTTTCAGTCAACAAAAACTGAATGCCTACTATATGCTCGGCACTGTGCTAGGTGCCAGGCTAGGGAAAGAAAAGCTTGCCAAAAATAGCCCCTGATCTCAAGGACCTCACAGTCTAAAGGAGGAGGTAATATATATACAACTATATACAAACAAAATACATACAGGATAAATTGGAGATAATTAACAAAGTGAAGTCAGTAAGTAGCATTAAAGGAGAATTATGTACTTGGGATAACTTTCATCCCTCTACCTCTTAGCTTCCCTGACTTCCTTCAAAAACTCAACTCAAATCCTACCTCTCCAAAGACCCTTCAAGTCAAGTCAACAAGCATTCATTTAACATAAAACAGTCATATACTGTACTAAACACTGGGAATGCAAAGACTGGCCAGAAATAGTTGCTGCTCTGAAGGAGCATTAACAGAGGTAATGTTTGCTGTTTCTTGAATCCAAGCATCAAATCCAAGCATATCTTTTAAAATGTATAGTAATGATGAGAGAAGATACCAGAACCATGAAATGATGCACATTTGTCTGTGCAATGATTGAGAACTTTTTTTTTTTTTAAGGTATAAGTCTAACCTTGGGAGAGTTGGGTAGAGAAGCAAAGAAGCCCTTAGGGAAGTTTGGGAATGAAAAAGTTTGAGAACTACTTTCCCAGGCTAATTCTTTTAATCAGATAATGTATGTAATGTGTCCAGTTAAAGGTTTCAGTTGCATAAATTTTCTTGAGGTCAGAAACCTATATCCTAGAAATTCAAGATCAATGTAAAAACAGTAGAGGTTCCAATGATTTCATTTCAGATAGTCTTTTCTTGTCCATTGTTAGAGGTGTAGTTCAGTACTTTGGTGGGGACGTTGTGGTGTGAGAACACTCTACTGTTCTAGTAAGTTCTTTACTGTTCTAGTAAGGATGATGGTCTTGAATTTTGTTATCATTCACATATTACCCTGGCCTCTAGCCCACTTATTCAGGAGTGGGGAACCTGTGGTCTTGAAACCACATGTGGCCCTCTAGGTTTTCAAGAGCAGACTTTTGGCTGAATCCAAACTTCTCAAACCAAATCCCCTTAATAAAAGGATTTGTTCTGTAAAATCTGTCCTCAGTCAAAAGGCTGTACCCAAGGACCTAGGCCACATGTGGTCTTGAGGCCACAGGCTCTCAACCCTGGTTAAAAGTAGAGAGTGTCTTAAAAATATCTAGTTCAAGCCCACCTTCACATTTTCTAGATGAAGGAAATGGCTCAGAAAAGTCAAGATATCCCTTTCTTGGAATACAGTCTATTTCTCTTTCTTCGATACTACACCATCGCCATGATTGAGAAGAATATTTTTTGTTGAAAATAGATTCTTGAACCTACTACAGTTTTATTGTTTGAAATGAATGTAATCAATAAATGTTACACATTCATTCAACCTACCGCTTTAAAGTTTGAGGGACAGCATGGTGTAATCGATATAGCTTTCCTAATGTTGGGGTTCAAGTCCTTCCTCTGAAACACACTGGTCTGTGACCCTAGGAACCTTTTAGTGGTCTCAGGGAATACTCTTAAGGTTAGTGTTTCTCAAACTGTACTCCGGAAACCTTGGAAAATTCCAAATTGTCCTCCTCCCTCCTCCTCTTCCTCCTCTTCCTCCTCCTCCCCCTCTTCCTCTTCCTCCTCCTCCTCCTCCTCCTCCTCTTCCCTTCTATCATTTATTAACAGGCATTAAAATAATCACTTTAGAGGATTTTACTACAAGGAATCTATCTTTTATTTTAATGGAAAGATTCTACTGCTATAGACAAAGTTGAGAACCACTGTTCTAAGGCTATGAAGTTCCTGATCTTCACTTGGAGAGGAAGTTCCTAACAGTAAGCTTCATACGTGGTTAAAATCACAGTCCCAGTTTGAAGAGAAATATTTAGCTATTTGAGTAATCATTGTGTGTGTGTGTGTGTGTGTGTGTGTGTACACGTGTATTTTAAACTATTCATGGCACAAGACCAAGACTAGGTAGGCATCACAGCTCACCTTGTGGCAGCAGAGTACGTAAGAGGATATAAAAAATATTTCAACTGCAGGATTTCTACATCTCATCATATAACATGACAGAAAAAGTCATAGGTCCAGAGAAGGAAAAACAGTACAACCATTTGAATCTCCAAATAGCAGTGGCTTTAGAATCCTGAGGTATCTTTAATGTTACTCCACCCTTGAATGCATACTAATATACACTTGTAAAATATTATTGGGTGAATGTTAAAAATAATGAATAAGTTTTAAGGATATAAAAAATTAATATTAGGCAAGTCAAGGTAGGTCTATTCAAGAACTGAAACTTATTTAAACTTTTTTCCCCCCCCTGGCTCTCAGACAGCTCAACTCTTTCAAGCCAGAGGAGTAGTTTCCCGACTTCGTTTTGGACCAGCTCTTACCAGCCCCCACCTCGGCCCTGTTTAAGTGGAGTTCACCCTGACTTCTCAGTCACTGCACCAGGCACCTTTGCAGCAACTGATCCTGGTCCCTGGCCAGGACACAATTTGCATCAGACTGGCCCTCCCCCTCCCCCTCCCGTGTCAGAGTCCTGGCACTATCCACTGACATCTCAGGTGAGCCCATCGTACACACACATGCATGATGTGTACATGCATCACCATCATCCCCATCCCCACATGCACCACCGCCACCATCACCACCCTTCTGCCAGCTCCCATTTGGATCCTCGGTATGGCTCTTTGCTGATGCCTTCAGTTCGTACAGCCAGGATTCCTGCTCCCCAGTGTGACATCACAAAGACAGATCCTACTACTGTCACCACTGCTACCTCAGCATGGGCTGGAGCCTTTCATGGAACAGTGGACATTGTACCAAGTTATGGGTTTGATTCAGGTAAGACAGTTTTCTTCCTTCTTGCCAGGAAGTGTATACAGAGCAAAAAAAAAAAGCAATTTAGAAGAATATTGTGAAGCACTTCTTCCTCACCATATGTTCCATATGTGTTGTATTAAGTTATGCCAATTTATTTATAAATATCTATACCCCCTCCCCCCGAAGAATTCTTTTATTCCTTGAGGAATTTATATTGTGAGCAAGTTTGTGGTGATAAGATTTTTAAAAGAAAATATGTTTGCTACCATTCCTTTACACAAATAATCTGACTTTTTGGATCTCTAGTGCCGTGCTGTAATTTCTAGATGGCTTATATTTATATTGTATTGAAAACCTTTCTATCTTTATATGATTCTGTACCTGGTGCTTTCTATAATGCACAAGTTATTCAGAGATGATAATGGATACAGTATGTTGAACATTCAGCAGTTATTAGAAGCCAATGATTCTCCTTTTCTTATGAGTTCTGTATTCATTTCAGCATGTGGAGACCTTATTCAGTATATGTCATCGTGATGTTTGTGCAACACAGTGTGCTCTTCTAAAAAGGGGAAGAAAACACATTTGAGAAGGACTAAATTCGTTTTCTTATCTCATTTTCTCTGCTATCCCTTGCCTCTCCATTTCTCCCTAACCTTCCTTTTCTATCTTCTCCCCTTCCTTTTCTTTCCTAACACCAGACCTGGAAGGGCACTTGCTGTTGAGTCATTTCAGTCATGTCTGACTCTTCATGATCACATTTAGGGTTTTCTTGGCAAAGGTACAGGAGTAGTTTGCCGTTTCCTTCTGGAGCTCATTTTTACAGATGAGGAACTAAAGCAAGCAGAGTTAAGTGACTGGCTCAGGGTCACACAGCTAGTAAGTGTCTGAGGCCAATTTTGAACTCAGGAAAATGAGTGTTCCTGACTGCACTCTACCCACTGTACCACTTAGAAGGGTATAATGAATTTTATAACCAACACCTCACAGGGGTTGAAAAGATATATCAAGTAAGTAGATAGTCTTCTGGGTTTATATTCTAGTGTTTTCTTGAGGTTGCTTTTTCTATAAGTCAACAGTATACAACCATTTATTAAATGCCTACATTGTTCTGGGCAGTATGCTAAGTATTAAGAATTCAAAAAAAGACAAAAACAACTCCTCTAGGATCTCACAGTCTAATAGAAAAAATAATATGCAAATAACTATGTATATACAAGATTAAAATACACACATCCAGAAAAGACTTCTAACAGAAGATGAGAGTTTTATCTGAGACTTGAAAAATAAACCAGGAGCAGAGGTAAGATGGGAAAGCCTTCAAGGCATGAGGGACAGCTGATAACAACCTATAGATTCAGGAGACAGAGTATTTTGTGCAAAGAATAGCAAAGAGGTGAGTGGCATCACGTGATACTAGAGGGGAAGATTAAAGTATAAGAAGACTAGAAAGATAGGTAAGTGCTAGGTTGTGAAGGGCTTTAAAAGTCAAATGATATTTTACATTTGATACTGAGCATAATAGTTTCTGATGCATTAGAAATTCATTTCAGAATCTAAAGAAACTTTGCATTTTTGAAACTACTTTGTACTTCTCTTAATTTTTCCGCAGCTTGGATAGGCAGTTTGTCAAACCCATCACCGGGTCTCTTAATTGCATATTCTCTGACAAACTGCTTTCATTGCCCGTTTGTTGCTTGAATGAAATTGTTGATCTCATCACTCTAGTCTCTAATGTGTTACCCTGTACCACAGTTGGGTAGTTTCCTATTGACTATGTGACTTTCACTTCTCAGCTTTTCCAGCATAAATATGACTGGGATTGATTGTCTCTAATGAGAGAGAGAAGAATAAGATGGGAAGGAGGATTAAGAAGACTTGTATGAGTTTGTGAAGCGAGTGCTAATCCTATTGATGCTTGTGGCCATGAGCATAAGGACCAGATCTGACTAAATTCTCTGGATAGTGCTTGTAACCATCACAAACATCCCTTCCTTAACAATTTGCTGCAACGTGCTTTCCCAGTGGCTCTTTGACTTACATCAAAGAAGGAAGTCTCTCAACAAATGTAGGTTTTAGATGAAACTGAGAGTAAAATTAGCTAGGCATGAGTGATTTCTTTTTTTTTCCTGTGCTCTGTAATACAATAAAGAAAATCAAATAATACTTTTTTTCTTCCCTTTCTTTCTTTCTTCCTTCCTTTCTTTTTTCCTTCCTTCTTTCCTTCCTTACTTCCTTCTACCCATCCATCCTTCCTTTATTCTTGTCTTTTCATAAGACAGAGCATCATGCTTTGTCAGGTAATACAGTAATATGGTAGAGAGTGTTCGAGGATCCATGTTCAAATCCCACCTTTGACACTACTGACCTTTGTGACAATGGACAAGTCACTCAGGCTCCTTGGAGTTCAGTTTCTTCAAATGTAAAATGAGAGGTTTAGATTAGATATCCTCTGAGGTCCCTTCCAGATCCAAATTTCTATTTCTGTGATTTCTAGCTTTGGATTTGTCCCTGAATATCGTATATGAATTGTATATGAAAAATCAATATTGTCCTGATTAGTTGATCTGTGTTTGAGATATCAGATTTGTTATAAAAACCTGGAGAGGATTTCTCCATGACTTTAGAGAGGGTTTGATGATCCATCTTCCAATGACCGTAGGAGTAATTAGAGAAATGTTTTCTATTCTCTTTCACCTAATAATTTCTGCTTTACATGAAACCAGAAGTGGGCAATAGGACTGTATATTGAGTTGATTGAATAGTATGTGTATATATATGCCATATATTCATATCACACACAGATATACATACATATGTGTATATGTAAAACACCAATGCTTTACCTCTATTGAGGATAAGGGAAAATTGTAAATGACAAGAAGGCACCCTGATGTACACTTAGAAAGTAAGATTTCCCTCAGCACGTTCCTATAATACCGTCAGGTAATGCTTGATATTAACTGTCTATAATTCCAAAAAGGGGCCCTAGTGAAAGCCTGACTAGGGATGTGGGAAGGCTCCCAAAAGGCAGTCAAAAGGCAAGCCACTGATACTCATTTGAGACAAGCATAGTTTTTTCAAGATTCATTTGCTGGACATTTATTAAGCATATGAAGTACAAAAGGAAATAGAAAGATGGTAAATAAGATCAAGTTCTTGCCCACAAGATGGTTAGAAACTATACTGCTAAAACAGATAAAGTAGCATGCCTAGAATTTCATGCTCAATTTTTCCAATATAATGCTAAGATTCAGGCACTCTGATTTTAACAGGCTTGTTCAGTAGTTTTCAATTGTGCCTGACTCTTCATGACCCCTTTTGGTATTTTCTTGGCAAAGATACTGGAGAGCTTTGACTTTTCCTTCTCCAACTCATTTTACAAATGTTGAAACTGAGGCAGAGTTAAGTGATTTGCCCAGAGTCACACAGCTAGTAAGCGTCCAAGACCAGATTTGAATTTAGGAAAATGAGTCTTCCTAACTTTAGACCTGGTGCTTTATTCACTGTATCACCTAGCTCACATATTAACGTAGCACTTTAATGTTTAAATTATTATTATTTTGCATCATATTATTCATAGTTTACATTATTTTCCCATTTTACAGGTTAAAAACTATAGTCCAGAGTGATTAAATCAAGTGTTCATGGTCATACAATCAGTAAGTTTCAAAGACAAGTACTCAAATGCAGGGCTTTTGTAAACCTAAGTCCATATGTTGTTTCACTCTACCATGTTGCCTCGTATGTTCCACATTTGCTGTGTTATAGTCAGCCTGACATGGTGGCAAAATAGTGATGGTTTTCTATGAAGACTCATTGACCCCTGTACTAGTTACTTCCTTTTGAACTACATCCTTTTTGTTTGAGAATTTGATCCTTATTAGATTTACGAATTACTCTTGGAGGAATAACCATTTATGGTCTTCATCATTCATTCATACCTTGGTGCAAATGAAAAATCTGGAAGCCAATTTAGAGATGAGCAAAGAAGTATTGGGCAGGAGTGATAAAGACTAGGGGTGGTGCAAAAGAGACTTTTCTGAGCATCACAAGATCATAAATTTAGATCTGGAAGGGAAGTTAGTAGGGATCTAGTCCAACCTTTTTATTTTACAGATTAAGCAACTGGGATCCAGATAGACTAGGTGATCTGCCTAAAAACAAATTGGTAGTATATTTAAGAGTCTGGATTTAGATCCAACTACTTTGCCTCCAAATCCAAGCACTTTTTCTATTGCACTAAGCTGCTTCTTAGTTTAGCATAACACACTAAATTTTCTCTGAGTTTGATGCAATATGTATTATGGAAAGAATGGAACTGAATATATATCTTCCAGGTTATGAATAAATATATTTAATAAACCTGACCTGCACTCAACCTTAAGGAAACTTGAATAGACAGTTTTCTTCAGCAAAATGAAATGACATTCTTACTGACTTTTATTGCCATTCCATTACCTAGCGTAAGCCATGTAGTGGCTCACATCCAAGCCACTTTTAACGAATTTTTCAAGTAATTTTTCAAGATTTTTAAAATTAAGTTTCTAACTTCTGAAATACAAACTATATTTCTTTTACAGCTTCCCCTTCCTCCACTACTTTTAATTATGAAACAAGAGCAAAGGCAGTGATGTTTCATTGTGATTCTTTTTCTTTGTAAACACAAGCTGTTCATTGCTCAAGATTCCGTTTTCATCTAGAAAGCCACAGATTTATTTTTCTTATGTATTTTAGCAACAGTCAGGTTATTCATTCCCCTTCCCCCATATTTCAGGGATGCCTGCATCCCTCAGTAAAGGAAAGGATGAAAACATTTTCTAAATGGCAAGTCATATTCCAATGTACAGACCATTTTTTTGGAAACTTCCTATTTAGGGCACCCATACCAAAAAAAGAACCATATTGTTACCTACTATCAGTTTAAAGAGCTATGAATATAAAAGGACTAGAGACAAGATAGAATTTTCTATTTCTGTTGACTCTTTATGAATCATATCTTCAGATCATTAGCGAAAGTTTTTTAACTGATAGCTACATAAAGAATTCTTAGAGGAAGCCATTGTTAGTGGTGTCATGCATAGAGAAGTAGACATGGTATTAAAAGGAATGAGTTTGAATCCTGTCTGGAAACTAGTTGAGTGATCCTTGGAAACTCACTGAATTTCTTTCAGCCTCAGTCTTCTTTTACGTGGGAACAATAGTACCTACTCACAAGGATGTGATGAAGGTTGCTTTAAAAACCCCAAAGGCCATTTACAGTGGTCAGTATTATTATTATCCGGGAGATGGTCAAATGAGATGGTCAAATATCTCCCAGATCATATGAGGCTTTTCAAATTTTGCATTTTCTGGGCCATACAGAAGCTAGGATAGATTTATGTTCAAATTTCATTTGAGGTGAAGTCTTCCAACCCAAAGAAGAGAATATTCATTTCTAGTCTACCCAGAAAGGACTATTGCTTAAATAATTGGTAGAATAATTCATCAAGGCCTGATTTGAAATTCCATTTATATTTTTATGGATAACTATATTTATGAAATGTTTTATTCTCTGAGATATGAGCTTGATAATTTCTAAAGTTCATTTTCTCAAGCAATTAAATTCTTTTATACAAGTGGCCTTTTCTATACTAGAATCCTACTCTTTTTTCATGGCCCAACCAGGTACCACCTGCCCCCTAATCCTCATCTTCCCCACCCCTCTAAGCAGAAGTCATACTTCCCTCCTTGAATATCTCCCACTATTGTGACCTCTAAATAATTTTCTTTTTTTTAAACAGTTCTTTTATTTATTTTTTTAAATTAAATTGGTTTATTTACTTTTAGTTTACAACATTCAGTTCCATAGTCCCTTGAGTTTCAGATTTTCTCCTCCTCTCTTCCCCCCTCTCCCACCATGGTAGCATGCACTCAGATATAGGATCTACAAATATCTTCCCATTAATCATTAGTCAGGTTGTAAAGAAGGATTGTAACTGATGGAATGATCAATGGGAAAGAGGAAACAAAACAAAACAAGAAAAAGAAACAGAACCAAGTAGTTTGTTTCAATTTGCATTCAGACTCTGCATCTCTTTCTCGAGTCTTTTGGAGTTACCTTATAACCCTATGTTGCTGAGAGGAGCCCAGTCTATTAAAGTTGGTCATCACACATACTTTGTGTCTGTGATTGTGTACAAATTTCTCCTGGTTCTGCTCTTCTCACTCAGCATCAGTTTATATAAGTCTCTCCAGGTTATTATGAAGTCTGTCTGCTCCTCATTTCTTATAGCACAGTATTTAAATTTAAAATAATTTTCTGACATAAACCCACTACAGTTTTATTCCACTGTCTCATTGTGCTGTAGAGGTGGCTTTGGTTTCTTTGGATTTTGCCAACAGAAAACAGTTTTTGACAGTATTTACCAAGCTGGAAAGATTTTGGGTACAAGTACAAGTTCAACAAGCTACTATACATAGTCTGTAGTGTGATTATGAATTCCTTGACCATCAAAATATGCAAGCATAATAATCTGTGCTAGTGGAGAGTATATTCACATGATGAGACTATTAGATCCTTGAAGTATCAAAGCATCTATTTGCACATACCTGTCTCATTTTCCTTAACTCAAGAGTAAACTCCTTAAAAGCAGAGACTATGTCATTTTTCATCTTGTTTCCTCAAGTATTTATCATAATGCCTTTCTCAATAAATTCTTATTGAACTGAATAGGGATAAAATGGAATTGTAACAATAAAGGGAAACTCTTTGTAGGTTAAAACAGGCTAGAAGCATGGAAAACACGTTGAGTCATGAATATTCATAGTTAAGTGACCTTTATTTTTCCAAGAATGGGATCTAGAGAAGAAATACGCAGTGAAAGAATTGATAAAATACTAGAATCCTTAATTCAAAAGTTAATGATGGTTATGAAGAGGTGCATATGAGTTTTATGCTGTATTCCTGGCACATATTTTAGAATGTATTCTTGACACCTTTTAAGATATGTTAAGATATTTTAATCTAAGAACCACGCCTGATGGGGAACTTGACACTGTTGCTAAAAACTGATCCAGAAGATTGCTTATTGACTAAATGTTTAAAACCAACCAAAATCACACCAATTTTAAACTATCAGTGTACTGCCCCATTTTCTTATTTTGCATAAGGGAGGTAAGGAAATAATCTCAGTCATAGCGTTTGGATACTAAATTTAAATATCTCTCAGAGATTTGTTCGCTCTAAGAGATTTGATGATGTATTTTATACTGCCTACCACAAGTTAAATATCTGGAAAGCTCTGATAACAACGGCCTGATATTTATCTCTGCCACTAAAGAGGAATATAGAAAACTTGCAGAGAATTCATAAGGGAAACATAGATAATTAAGAATTGGATGGTAGAACCTAAGCAGAATATTTAAAGCAGCCTTCCAGCTGAGAGATGGCTAATGTAACACTATGTATAATGTATGCAGAGCTCTTACATGGAGGATGTTGCCTAAGTGTGCCTACATGTTGCCTGTAGAAGATTTTGATGCTAGAAGCAAATATAATTTTGACAAGGAGGATCAGCGAACATTAAGATGATCTATTGTCAGATATAATGGAATCTTCTTTAGTGCTATTTGAAAAAAATAAAATGAATGCTTATCAGGCTGGGATAGCTCAGGTGTGGTCCTGGTATATTGGAGTGTTGCATTTGAAATCAAAAGACTTTGATTTGAATGCTAGCTCTGCCACTTAGGTGCTATGTAACTTTTTGCAAGTCACCTATAACCGCTCTTTAAAGCAATGAGTTCTTCATCCGTAAAACAAGAGGGTTGGACTAGATGAAATCTTAGATCCTTCTAGAAACACATTTATGATCCTATGAAGTGAGAGACAGAGAGAGAGGGAGAGACAGAAAGAAAGAATGGATCTGTCAAGGTTCCTAGCAGATTTAAGCCTGTGTATATATAATGAGTTGTGTTCTAATATCTGGCAAGATGACTGATATACATTTGCAAAAACAAAAATAAAAGTGTAAAAAAATAATGTACTCCAAGGGCCATGAGCCTTATAAATTAATGGAAATGGTATTCTCTTCAAATAGTGTTTGCATTATTCCTTTTTGGGTCTTTTGATTTTATGAGGATCTGATGCCAATGAAGACTAATGATAATCATCTTAAGACCTTAAATGTTTTGTGCGTACTTTTTCTCTGGCTTGCATCATAAGTTCCTTTTCCCCTGGGGGAAAAAGTCCATCAAAGACATATAAGAATATTTGCACATTTTTGCCGAGTTAACGGTGTAGGGCATATGACCAGAAGGGTAATGGAAACCATCTCCAAGATGCATGCAGAAAACTAAGGGAGATCCTGCCCAAATAGTGAGAAATGTGTGTATAGTCACTAATCAGTGAATTAGATTTAAGAAATGCATTCCTGAGCACTACTGTCAGTTGTAGGTATACATGACTGCATTCTAAAAGACCTTGTCAGGAGCAAAGGTTAATAAAATTCTCTAGTTTTTTTTAGGGCCATGTTGAGATCATACAGTATGTGTTGCCTTCTGAGCCTTAGCACCCTAGATCTCTTGCTACATTGACATGGTCTTAATCACATTATTTCTGCCAAAAAGATATCTTCAGTGAATAATGGTGTCATCATTTTTAAGCAATTTATGACAGTTTTGGAAGCACACAAATATATGTGTCTGTGTATAAATAATGAATGTCTAATTTTAGAAAATGTCATGTGTTGAGAAAGAAATTAAAGTGATTAAAAAAACCCAGCTTATCGTAGATAAAAACAAGATTGACATGGGGTTAGCAATACTCTTCCAGTGAGTCTGAGAAGGGAGATAAGGAAAAGTTTCACAGAGGAGGTGGTAACTAATCTTGGATCAAGATTGAAGAAAAAAAAAAGTTTTAAACAGACTGATCTGTGGAAGGGGGTTGGGTAGGCATCAGGGGGAGCCATCATGAATTCACGGAAAAAGGAGAGTCTAGAGCGAGACTGGAAATTCTGCAGTAATCCAGTTGACCGGAATGTAGCATAGATGAAAGAATACACTGTGAAATAAGCCTAAAAAGTTAGATTGTAAAGATATTTGAAGGACCTAAAGGACTTTGCTTCAGCAAGAACTCTCTCATTCACATATTAAGTTTATACATGATTCCTTAATAAATGAAACCACAACGAACACACTTTTTTCAACAACTTTCTGCTTATGTGCATTATGGTAGAAATAAAACAGTCTATTTACCAAAGCTTTTTGCCACTGTCATGAAGGGTGTCTTGTACAGGATCGAGATAAAAAGGAGATTTCCTATTATGTGACCCTCCAAATACCTACCTTCACTGATGATAATTGTATTAATGCATCAGGCCCTACAATATAGAAGGGACTCTTTAATGAGACCCATAATTACCAAAAAATTATAAACACAACAATCCATACATGAAAGACTAAATAGATGGAAATACCTATTTGTCAAGATTAGGATATGTAGTTGAAAGGTCAATCAACCAGTTAATACAGCAGAATATATATTTTAGGGCAGACACTACAAATAGACAGTGAGTTGATTTCAGAATTGCATGGGAGAAGAGTGGTAGGTTGAAGGGCTTTAACTGCCTAATTATATATTTTTAGGATTATCATTAATGTTGTGGAGTTTAAAAATTTAAGAGTTCTACATATTGATATTTTAATGCTCCTTCACAGTTTTCATCAGTTCTTTTCTTAATCAATAAGTATTTATTTAATGTATCAGAGGCACTATCCTAGGTTCTCAGGGTACAGAAACAAATATTAAATAATCCGTGCTCTCAAGGAGTTGACATTCTATTCTATTGGAGAGACAACAGATAAATAAGTAGATAGTTAGATTTTGAAAGATAGATATAGAGACATAAAATAAAGATACACAGAATACATTAAAACAAATATCAGGTAATTAACTTTAAGTAGTGAAGCAAGCCACTAAGAACAGGTGGTAGTGGATGGTGGAGGGGGATCAAGAAAGGCCTAATATAAAAGATAATACTTGAGCTGTCTTTTTTAAATAATAATTTTTATTGATTTATTATTCATTTTCTTTTATATCACTAACTTTTCCCCCAGCATCTCTTCCCCCTTCTCTTCAAAGAGAGGAATAGCCAAAGAAGAAGCATATAGTATAAAAGCAAAAAATGGAAATGAAGAGAGAAAATAAATAAAATTGATTAAAAACAAGACAAAAGTATGAAAATATGTGCTCCTTAATGCTCCTTAATACCTCTGCAAAGAGGTAGAAGTATGATATCTTCTATTACCTTTTTTTTGAGCTATGCTTGTTCGTTGTAATTTTGCAACATTCACTTTTTTTTAGTAGTTGTCTTCCATTTTCATTGTTATAGTCACTGAATATACTGATATTATATTCTAGGCTCTGCTCAATTTATTCTGCATTAGTTCATGTAGCTCTTTTCATGTATTTCTATTAATCATATTTATTATTTCTTATAGCACAGTAATATTCTGTTATGTTCATGTACCACATTTCGTTATGCATTCTCCAACTGATGGGTATTTACTTTGTTTCTAGTTATTTGATACCGCAAATAGGGCCGCTATAAACATTTGGTTGCATAGTAGGAGCTTTCTTGTCAATGTCCTTCATGGGGCTATAAGAGGATTCTCTGGGTCACAGGGTATGGACATTTTAGTCACTTGATTTGCATAGTTCCAAAATGCTTTCCAAAATGGTTCCCAATTGAACTTGCATCTTAAAGAAAGTAAGAAGTTTTAAATAGTGCCAGTGCAAAGAATTGAGATGATACCAAGCAGTTGGATTTAGAGAACAAGTAAAATGAGTAATACATAGTGAGGCTGGAAAGATAGATTGAAGCCAAGTTGTGAAGGGTTTTAAAATAAAAAAAAGGAGGTTATATTTGCTCCTAGAGGCAATAGGAAGTCCCCTGGAATGTATTGAGTGGGGGAAGAGATGTGGTTTGGCCACTGTGTAGAAAATGTATTGGAATTAGGAAAGAATATATAGGGAGAATAATTAGGAAGCCAATGGATAATCTAGGCAAAAGGTGGTGAGGACCTGAATTGAGATAATGTCTATATAAATAAAATGAAGGAGTTAAGGGGAGAGATGTAATGGAGGTAGATTATCCAGCTGAGTGGATATGTAAAGGAGAGTGAGTCAAGGATAATGATAAAGTTGCAAACCTGGAAGACTGTACAAATTGTGATATGTTTGACAGCAACAGGGATCTTTAAGAAAAGAGAGTCTTTTGGGGAAAGATAATTCATCTTATATTGAATATATTGAATTGGAAATATTATCACCCCATCAGGGTGGTACTCCTTCATTGGATATTAATTCATCATCATCTATCCACTGTGATAGGAGTGTTCTTCTTTAGCTCTTGAAATTACTAGGGTAACAACACAGCACATGGACGGTTCATCAGTAAACTCCTATTTTCTCCACATGATTGAACTATGTGCTTTTTTATTCATGTATTTTATATTGTATTATGCATAATTTCATCCTTTGTGACATTTTATAGCCTATTTACACACATTTACAGGTAGGGGGAAAACTGTTAAAAGATGGGATTATTTCAGAGAGAAGCTTGGATTATTTGAAAGTACCACATCATTTCCTATTCAATTCTGAACCCAACTCAGTGTCCAGTAGTTTCCATCTAAAAGTGTACATGTACAAGATGTATGAAATTTGAAGGAAGATAAAGATATTGACAAAACAAAGACATAGTTTATTCTAGGTATGGGAGACAGTTTGTGTAAATGTGTGGCACTGGATGAGCTGTCCATTTTCCTACATTGGAAAATAATCATTTTTGTCCATTTATTTTTTCCTATATGTATAGTTATACTAAAGTCTTTTGTGTGATTTTGGACAACATTTAGTAGATTTTGAAAAGTTCCAGAGTTTGGTGCAATTAGAATGATGTCGTTCACAAGTAGGAGGATTAGGAAGATTCACCATTGGTATGGCTTGGTCCTGGACATCCTATATGATAGTGACAGGGGCCTTTGGTAAAAATGCTCACATTTTGTAAATTTTATATAAAAAATTTAATAACCACCAAAATTTAACGTATATGTGTTTATGTGAGGGAGTATATACGTGTGTGTATGTATCTGTATATGCATTAGAAATACATGGGAAATACCTTGGGGGAAGGATTTTAATGTATTACGAGCTCTGCTGAATCAAATATTTTTTGGTAGTTAACTAACAATTAAAAATAGTAGGATTTTGTATGTCCTTCATTGTTCATTCAGTTTTGCCATTGCAAAGATATAGTCTGCTACAGAATGCAGTTTGTGAAAATCTTTTCATATTTTCATCAAGGATGGATCTAATGAAGAACATTGACTTCTAGAGTCAGAGGACCTCGGCTCAAAGCCAAAATCCAAGGCATCATACAATCTTTCTGAGCTTTAATTTCCTACACTGTAAAATGAAGGTGTTGGACTAGATGGCCTCTGAGGTTCTTTCTAGCTCTGGATTTGTGATGCTCTAATTTTAAATTTTTTCCAATAAAATGCTCATAGTGATAAGAAGGTAGGTATGAGGGTTAATCCTTATAATTTTTTTTCTCTATACACAATCTCCTTTTTTGGGGGGTAATCCAGGATTTTCTAATCCTTTGATATGTACTTAAATCTTTATTAAGCACCTACTACGTGCACAGCACTATACTAGAACCCATGGGTACAAGACGTAAAATAACCTCTCTTCTTCTTTTTAAAAAATGTTTTGAGCAGGGACCCTTTAGTGTTCTCCAAACTCTCACTGCTAGCTGGTTCCTGTTTAGTGTACAGATGGTCTAACCTTAGTCTTCCCATCTTTATTTTCCTGATTGCCATTTCTATTCCCCCACAAAGCGTATTAGAGAACCATGATGCTAGAGGCCAAATATGGCTGTTTCACTAACCCTGATGGAAAAAATGATAGAGAAATATAGATACATAGATAGATAAAGAAATAGATAGATAGATAGAAAGATAGATAGACAGATAGATAGATAGATAGATAGATAGATAGATAGATAGATAGATATGGATATATGGATATGCATATATAGATAGAAATATATATAGAAATTTCACAATCTGTTAATACATGGATGGATATTGCAGATTAGACAATTAACTGATCCCAGGATGAAATAGGATTAATACTGCAGGCTGGGTTACATTTGAGAAACTGCACAGAGCTTTTAATTATCTCAAATTTCATTATGAAACAAATGAATGACACAACAACCCCCCCCCTTTTTTTTAACATCAATACTCTTCTAGTAATTTTATATCTCTGTGATCTTTGAATAATTAAAATTGTATGTGAGGCTGAAGTTATTGCAAAGATTTATGCTGTGAGGGCTATTGTGGTTTGCTGGAGCCAGTTAAAAATGGCTTACAAGAGCTGATTGTTTAATTTTATGTGAGAATTTACACCATGGAAATTGGCAAATGCTACAAATCAGGACTTCTTTTACTGTTCTGTTGATCATCTAGGCTTCAGAAAGTGATGTAGAATACGTGAATAATTCAGATTAAACTTAAAAATTTGTCTTCTGGGTATACTTCCTCCTCTCCCTCCCCCCCCCCCGAACCCCAGAGAGCCACTTGTTAAACATTTTCCAGCACACTTCTCCTCTGGTTGTAATGTGTTATCAATGATGACTTGTTGATAAGAAATGGTATTGAATGTAGCATTCGAAAATACCTGAAGAGTAAAAGAAGTGGACTGGTCATGTAAGAAGAGTGAAGGATAATGAATGGATGTTACAAAGCCCCTATTATATGCTTCATAAATAGGACAGAGTCTTTGCCTTCTAAAATTTCTCTAGCTATTTTCCTTTGAAATTAAGGGTATAACTTTTTGCACGAATAAAGTCAGATCTAAATAATTGAAAAAACGAGTTGCTTGTGGGCAGGTCTAGCTAATGTAATAAAAATGACACTTTTACTTAAACTAATTTACCTATTTAGTGGCATACCAAGCAATTTACCAAAAAAATTATTTTACAGAGCTAGAACAAATAGTAACAAAATTCATCTGGAGAACAAAAGGTCGAGAATATCAAGGGAATCAATGAAAAGAAATACTAGGGAAGGTGGACTTGCCATACCAGACTTTAAACTGTATTATAAAGCAGCAATCATCAAAAATTCTGTGTGCTGGCTGAGGAATAGAGTGGTGGATAAGTGGAATAGATAAGGTACACAAGACACAGTAGTCAGTGACTACAGGAATCTACTGCTTGATAAACCCAAAGACTTCTGGGGTAAGAACTCACTATTTTACAAAAACTGCTGGAAAAACTGGAAAATAGTATGGCAGAAACTGGGCACAGAACAATATCTTACACTGTATATCAAAATCAAGTCTAAATGGGTATGTGATCTAGATATAAAGGCTGAGACTGAAAGCAATCTGGGAGAGCAAGGAATAGTTTACCTGTCAGATTTACGGAGAAGGTAAGAATTTATGAACAAACAAGAGATAGAGAGCAATATGAAATGCAAAATGGATAACTTTGATTACATTAAATTGAAAAGTTTTTGTACAAATAAAGCCAATGTAACCAAGATTAGGAGGGAAATAGGAAATTGGGAAAGAATTTTTACAACCAAGTTTTTCTGATAAAGGCCTCATTTCTAAAATATTCAGAGAACTGAGTCAAATTTATAAGAATACAAGTCATTCCTCAGTTGATAAATGGTCAAAGGATAAGAACCCACAGTTTTCAGAGGAAGAAATTAAAGATACCTATAAGCCTATGAAATTAAGGATATAAAATACCCATGCTATCACTTTTTTGTTTAATGATTTAATAGAATTTGAGGCAATTGAGAACAAATTTCAGCATATACATATACATGCATATATATGTATATATACATGCATGTGTGTGTGATCTGTATAT
>CM053591.1:36085666-36122618 GCA_028646515.1 Pseudochirops corinnae | reverse complement strand
GTTATACCTCACTTTCATTACAAGATCAGTTCATGTCTTCTTTCAACCAAATAGTTCCTACATAGCATCTCTTAATTCCTGCAAAGAAGATCACCTTCAGAAATATGTTAAAGTCTAATTATACCTAATATGTGCCTCTCCATTAACCAGTCGATAACCTACAACTTGGATTCTTCATAGACTATTTTCCCAAGATTTTCAATCTTATAGAATTACCTGAAAAAAATGTTAAAAGTGTTCAAAGATATGGTTGAAGGCTTAGAATATTTGAGTATGCTACACAATATCCCAAATGCAGCCCAATCTTCTTTTCCTGCTATGAAAGTCTAGAGTCACTTCATGTTGCATTTATAGTCTCTGCCCCCATATATGTACTGATGTATTAACTCAGTGGGCTGGACTTTCAACTGCATATCTCAGCCTAGACAACAGACATTTTCTACCAATTAGATTTTTCATGGATAAATTGTTATGTTTATTTCTTTTGTGTAGTTGCATGTCTTATGGAAGCGGTCTATGACCTTATGTTCTAGGTCTTAATGCATCAACATGATATGTCATCTGCGAAAGGGGCATTTATAGAACATTCTCTTCTATGGGGAATCTCTCTTTCATAATCAACAGTAGAAAACAAACTTTAGTGAGCACATAGCTACCTTTTTTATGTATACCATAAATACACAGAAAGTTGTTGAGCAAAGGCTATTCATTGTGGTCCTATTTATCAAGGAATCATGTATAATATCAACATATTTATAAGATGTCTTATTGAAGGAAAGTCTTTAAGTTTATTTTTCTCTCCTTAATTAAAAAGATGGGTTTTTTTTTGGGGGGGGGGGCATTTAGCAAACAATGAACAGCAGCATCATGGTTTCTTTAAACTTACTGGCATGCTAGTAAATATTTAACAATAAACTTTCTGGAGAAAGTAATATACACAGCACACTTTTTAATTTAATCTGCATTATTGACACTCACTTTTTAAAGTCTAGACAGTCTGATTTTTAGCATTTGCTGATTTCTAAGGTATAAATGTGAGCATTTAACCATCAGGTCTCATGAACTGGTTCAAACTAGTTATAGCACACCTTAATGTCTAGAAGTTATTATCCCAGACTTTTCTTCCCTATCTCAGTCAAACTTCTTGAAAAAGATATCTGAATGCATGGTCCCCACTTGCTCTCTTATAACAGTCTTCTAAATACTCTATAATCTGGACTTTCACTTGATGTTTAAACTGAAAATGTCCTATTCAAAGTCACTAGTAATCTTATAACTGTCCACATTGGTGGAATTTTCTCATCCTCATACTTTATTACATTTCTCAGCCCTCATCCTTTCTTATATTTCTGCAGTACTTGAAACTGTTGAACAATAATCCTCCCTTCTTACCCAGCCCCTAAAAAGCTCTGAGATACTCTCCGGGTTTTCATGACACTGTAATCTCTTGGCTCTCCTATTACATCTTTGACTACAACTTCTTAGTCTTCTTTGTTGGATCATCATCCATGAAGTCTACCTAACTGTGGGTGTACCTCAAGTCTCCATTCTGAGCATTTCTCTTTTCTCTTTTTTTTCTCTCAGTGACTTTATCTGACAAAAGAGTTTTAATTGTCTCTATACTGATGACTCTGAGATCTATATTTCCAGATCTCATCTCTCTTTTCGAGTTCCACTTCTTATCTCCAAATGCCTACTGGACATTTTGAACTTGATAGCTCATAGATATCTCTAAATCAGTTTGCCTCAAACTATCCCCCCCAAACCCATGCCTCTTTTAAACTTCCCCATTTTTGTTGTGGGTTGCCCCACTCTTTAGTCACTAAGCTTTTCGATTTTTGTGTCAATCTCAACTTTCCACTGTCTATCATCCTGGTATTCTTTCCCGTAAAACTCTCTCCTTTTCCAAACTTCCATCTTATAGTCAAGGGCACCATGAATCTCCAAGTCACTGAGTGTTATTTTCTCCTATTTTTTATCTCCAGGCTTGCACTTCCATTGTCATTCTCTACTCCTCACTCTCACCCCGCATGTCTAGTCTCCATATCTTTTTTCTAGCTTCACAGCACATTCAGTATCTTTCCTTTTTTGTACTCTCCTATAACCCCCAATCCTAGTTTAGGCATCATCTCTCCTTACCTAAACCTGCCTCGAGTTTCTTACCATTCCAAGCCATGCTTTACACTGCTGCCAAATTGGTTTTCCTAAAGTGCAAACCTGACTGTATAACCCCCTTACTTAATAAATGCCAGTGGTGCCATAAATATATGGAATAAAATATAAATTCTTCTCTTTTGGCATTTAAGTTCCCAACTTGGCCCTAATCTACTTTGCAGTGTTATTCAGTGTTCCCCTTCATATATACTGTGATCTAGTCAAATTGGCCTTATTGATATCCCTCATGCTGGGTCCTCTATTTTTCATATCTGTGCCTTTGCACTGATTGTCCCCATATTTACAAAGCAATCCCTCCTCATTCCTGTGTCTCAGAATCCCTAGTTTCTTTTGTAGCTTGATTCAAGTACCACTTTCCATAGGAGGCCTTTCCCAATCTCCAGATGCTAGCCCCTTATATCACTTGCCTCCATACTTTGTCTCTACTGTGTATATATCTATATATTTAGATGTTAATTCACCCCAGCTAGATTATAGACTCTTTGAGGACAGGGACTATTTTCCTTGTGTTTTTGTATCCCTAAAACCTTGCTTAGGGCCTAGTATATAGTAAATACTCAATAAATTCTTGTTAATTGATCAGATGATTAATTCCAGTCAACCTTATTATTTTGATCATATACTCTAATGCAGAAAATCATTTGTCAAAGTTTTCATGTTCCTTCATGTATCATGAAGATTTTATAACTATGAGAAAGAAGATATGGTTATTAAAGATTATAAACCAATGAGAAAGAAAGTAGTTATTAATTCAGTTTTAATTATCATTTGTGCTCCTAAAATCATGCATTATTTTCCCCATATTAAAAAAATGTCCTTATCTTATAACATGATCTTCATGGCTTTTAAGATCATCTAACCTCAGAGGTACTTGGTATGTCTTAGATAGTGTTTCTGAATTATCTTTCTTAATTCCTGTTTCTGTTCTCAAACCCCCTTCCTCTCTTCCCCCAGCACATCCTGGGTGTTAACTGAAGTGTCAAAGTTCAAAGTGTCAAAGTTCTTCATCACCGATTATAGGAATAGATTATTATAACAATGTTGGTAAATCTGTTTAGTTTTGCATCAATTTGTTGTCCTCCTGACATTTTTATCTATGAAACTTACACTGTGGCTCTTTGATTCTGACAACAAGCTTGCTATAGATATGTCTTGACTTTCTCTGATTTTTCTTACATCACAGCCCATAATCCTTAACCCTTGTTCTCTGAAATAATTTTGCTTTCTAGATTAGTATTGCCATGACTCTCTGCTTGGTGATTCTTGCCTAAAGTGTTTACTCTCCTTAATTAATGTTTCCTGGACTTTTTCTTCCTGGCAACTGCCATGCATTAGTCATAATTTTTCAGGAAATACTGATAAAGTAAGTATCTTTGCATTTTTCCCACTTCATTTTTTGTAACATTAGTTACATCTTTGAATCGATCAGGATGAAACTGTGGCAGTGATAGGCCATTTTTTTTTTTTTCCATTTTTGTTCTTTCTGCTATTTGATTTTTTTTAACCTTTGTTCTCCAACTAGTTGATTTTAAACACATACAACTCATGCTACCCAAATCAGTATCTAGTCATTTTCTTCCTCTTCAAATATAATCAATCATTTCATATTTATGTACTACTATTCTACGTTCACCATGTTATGCATCTTTCAATTCTTTAAGGAAATATTAACATATACAAAAGTGTGAGGTTTCTAAGTAGTTTCTAGCTCTTTTCCCTCTTTCATTTCTTAAAGCTGAACCACTTATTTGAATTTAATTATTCATAGAAATACATACTTAATTTGAAGAAACCATGCATTTGTATTACTGTAGTTTTGAAGTCTAATTTTTTATTCAGGTGTCTTTGGATAACTCCTACTTCCAAGTGTAAGGTTTCTTGTCCTCTTGTGTTCTTAATTACATTTTATGGGTAAATAGTAGTTCCAGATTAACTCCTCTTTTAGTTGGATTATCTGTTTTCTGGATCATAAAACTGTCTCTGCATAACCTAGAAACCTCTTTAAACATACATATTTGGCACTATTTGTTATTCAACAGATGTTTGGATAGTTAGAATCTCGAGAGAGTACTATAACTTGTGGTTTCAGTTACATCAAGTTAATCCAGGAAATTTTTGGTTTTGATTTTCTCCAGTTTTAGGCAAAAGTCTGTGGAAGAGATTTTATTAGACTCCTCCCCTTCTTTTACATTCTCTCCTTCCCCTCCACTTCCCTTGCCTCCCTCTTCCCTTTATTCTCTTTCCTCTTCCCTTTTTCCTCTTTCCTTGAATTGTTTTCCAAGTTATTTCTAATTTTGTTAGTGAAATACAGTTTGATGAATTGACATATACTATTGATCCATTTCCTTTATACTTGTTTCTGTCATCTAATATGATCACCACCATTATGTATTTTTGATTGTCAGAATGAAAACTTTCTTTTAACACTCAAGCAACTCATATCTATGATTTCTGTCTTACATTTCAGTATGGAAGCTTTTAAAAAGGAATGATTTAGCTTTGTGGTGAAATTTAATTCTAAAATACCTTCCTATCCATCCTTCCATTTAGAAATCCAGAAATATGTGGAGGTTGATGGAATACAAGTTACTGTCAGGTGAAGAAGATAGAATATATGATATGTATAAGGTATGATGAGAGAGAGTGAGCATGGTAAAGTGAAGAGAGATCTAGCCATGGGTCATATTTTCATATAGAATTAAAGCTGGAAGGGGCCTTAGTGATCATCAGTTCATTTTGCAGTTGAGGAATCTAGAGAGTAGTGAGGCCAAGTTACCTACCTAAGGTCACACTGCTGCTAAGTCTGGAAGGAAGGAATCAAGGAAAAAAGGAAGGAAGAGAGGAAGGATGGGGGAATTGAGTATTTACTGTGTGCTAAGCACTGTGCTTAGCACATAATAATAATAATAGCATTTATATAGCACTTAAAGGTTTGCAAAGCAGTATAGTTTATCATATCATTGGATCCCCTCAACCTGTGAGGTAAGTGCTATTGTGATCCTCAAATTACAGATGATAAAACTGAAATTGAGAGAGTCTGGCCTGGGATTAAGCATCTAGTATATACCTGAGGGAAGATTTGAAGTCAGATCCTAACTCCAAGTTCAGTGCTCTTGCCCACTCTGCCATCTAACCACCTCACTAGGGAAAAACAAGAATCCAGAAAGGGAGCTGAAAAGGGGAGAGGAATGGGGAAGGTGCCAAAATAGGGGAAAGTTTGAGAAGTAGTCCAAAGAGTCGTGGGCTTAGCCAGTTTTAGAATAAGTGCAGCTGGTGTGGGCACTTCTTCAGATACAGGTTCAGACTGAGGTCTTTCTGATTTCATTCAGTGCTTTACTGGGCTGGTTATGTGACTTTAGGCAAATCTCTTAGCTTCTTGGGGTCTTGGTTTCCTCATTTGTCAACTGAGGGTTTGAACTAGACCAAGTTTAAGGTGTTGTCCAGCTCTAAATCTATGGTCCTATGATTCTATATCGTTTGGCGGGAAGTGTCTAAATGAGTAGATGAGCCAAGGTCACTTGATATCTAGGGGTAGGAATACAGAGGTGAGAGAGGAAACACCTGGGTCTTAAATGACTAGTTGCTTTAAAAAAAAAAAAACAAACCTTGCCCCAGGTGTGCAGGTGCTACCATTTATACAATAACATAATAAAATATATTAGTGACATTAGTTCCAGTGAATCTTATTTTAAAAGGTAAGTTTTGGGTCCCACTTTAGATCAAAACTTAAAGTATTAACAAGGTCAGACAGTTTTAAACACATTTTCTAGCAGGGAATACTATTATTGTAATGCAAACAGAGACTACAAAAAGAGATCTAGAATTCTCTTCCTCCAAAAAGTTATTTATGTGCCCAGCTATTGTCTCTTAAAATCTTTATTTTTGTCTAATTGCTCAATAAAGATTAAAAAGTCTCATGGGCCATGATGGATGGACAGATGCCACTAGAATATATCTTCACATTTTGAGATGATTTTTAAAAACAATGCTAACTTAGCCCTGAAGTATTAAAAATGGAGGAGCTCTGAAATTGTTGATTTCCATGGCTTAATTTTAAATTCATGATGCATAGGTTGAATATAACTCTCTTCCTTTTTTTCATTTGAGATTGAATGTAAATATCTTTTTTTTTTCTTCTCTTACTAACCCCCCCCTCACCATTCCAGTGTGAAGATGCCTTCTCCTCCCCTAATAGATCTTATTCAAAAACCATTAGCTAAATGAAATTTCTGTGGTAGCTCCAAGCTTTTGGTAGAAGGTCATTCTTATCACCGTTAACAATAAGAGTTTTATAAAATAAAAAGATTTTTTTTAAAAGATTCCAGTTGTAAGAATGATCTAGTTTCTATCATGTCATTAGGAACATAAAATTTAAAGCTAGAAAATATCTTAATGTCTTCATATGCTGAGGAAGAAACTGAGAACTAGAAAAATGAAGTGACCTATAACACTTTACATTAGTTATCTAGTAACAGAGCAGTATTTGAATCCATAACCAGTTTTCTTGTCACGCCACCAATCTTACTCTAAATCGTGTTGTAAAGCAGCTCTGTGTATCTCTCTTATTGTACAGCACTCAAGGCTGACTTGCGTATTAGGAGATATTTAAGACTTTCTGGTTAAAAACATGAAATAGATTGTATTTATTTAAAATTTATTTTAAACTTATATTTATTTAAAAAAAAAAAAAACTTCTACCAATACAGATGGGAACCTGCTCTTCAAATGATAGCCAACCAACCAATAGACATTGAGTCCCTGATATGTGCCAGGCAGTGTTGAGGATGCAAAAAGAGGCAAAAGACAAAAAGTCATGTCCTCCCTTTAAGGAGCTTATAATTAGTCATAGAAAATTGGGGGTAAAATAGAGGTTGAGAAAATTGCACATAGTGCTTGCTTAATAAATTTTGTTGAATTGGGTTGAATTCATAGTAGAAAAATTCTGAACAAATTAAACTGTTACACAGCTCTCACATAGATGTCATAATGGAGAATTAGTAGAATTAATGGAAGTACCTGTGTATAGGTGCTGGAACATTTTACTTAGAAATGCTCAAGTTTCTAAGATCTTTTGCCTTTGGAATTAACTTCTACTATGAAGCCATATGTCTGAGACACAGAGAAAGTATGTAGAGGGAATGGGAGAGAAAGAGATCTGGATGCTGTTCCTGTAACAGAAAGCAGGGAAAGAAAAGAAAATGAGAATTGAGGGCATGGTAAAGACTGCATGAATGCAAGGAAAAGCACAATCAGGTGGGACAGTGAGGGCAGGTTGAAATTCAAAGCTAGCTGGACACTTGCAGAGACTGGTGAGTCCATTGGAATGGATTCTACATCACTTTTCACTTCCCATTTCTCCTCTGATTAGTGAGAGGACATGTAAGTGAAGAAAGGTTCTTTCCCCTCCCCCCATCATAGCCTGTAAGTAAGTCTGTTTCTTTATATGCTTATTTGAACTTTTATGCTATTTGAAATTTCTACTAAAAGGTGTGACCATTTACAATAATTTGTATCAAAATTAACAAGTATACAGTTTGGGAATGAGAGAAGGGAAAAGCAACTGAAATTTGAAAGATATTCCTCAACTGAGTCAGGTTGAGGTGGGATGAAATGATTAGAGAATATCTGAAATAATAGGTAACTAGTTAGTGTGGTAAAGTGCTAGCCGTAGAATTAGAAGTCACATCTTCTTGAGTTCAAATCTGGACTCAGACACTTACTAGCTGTGGGACCAGCTATAGTGCCAATGCAATATTCATAGCACCCACAGCCACTATAAATATATCTGCATGGTACTCAATCACAAAATATAACAGACTCTCCATATAGAGGATAGAAGCAAAACATTTATTCAGATACCAGGAAACCAAATCCCAAAATCAGTAAGTCAAATTCCATCATAGTAGCAAAGAAGTTAATAAGCCACAACAGCACAGAGAGCCTCCTTTAACCTTCCCACAAACCAACACAAGCCAGCTGGCAAACACCAACTTTTACTCAGAAGCCTATCTGTCTCCCCTCTGTAAGCGTGCTGTCCTCCCAACCATCTAGCTGTCTCTGACTTCCAGCTTCCTGTGGGCTCTGCTTTACCCTTCAGCAAACTCCTCCCACCACAGGCTCCATGTGATTACATTCAGCCTATTAGGGGATAGAGTTTATTTTTCAAAGCAGTGAAGGTCTTCAAATTCCAGTTACCATTACACATGGCCAAGTCATTTAACCCTGTTTACTTCAGTTTCCTCATCTGTAAAATGTCTCAGAGAAGGAAATAGCAGTGTCTTTGCTTCCAATATCTTTTCCAAGAAAATCCCAAAAGGGGTCATGAAGAGTTGGACACAACTGAAACAATAGAACAGTCTCTGAGATGGTAGTCTGAGATACTCATACATACTAGACTTGCTCATGAACTTGGGAAAATGCTTCATAAGAAATGTTTGTTTCAGTTAGCCACCCTGCATGTAGCACCCAACTAGTGGTTGTTGTCCTTCCTTCTCAAAGAGGATCAAAATGATATCACTACGGTAGAGTCAAGTTTCAGTGTGTCTGACTGTGGCTGATCAGACTAATGTGAGCTTGGAATCTTCTACCGCAGGTCAAGCACAAATAGTCTCCATGAACATTTGTGGTAGATTCTCTAAATTTGCTCATCTTGCATTTCTTTTGAGCTATTTCAATTCTACTTTCCTCATAGAGCACAGCACCTTCTCTGATGTAGGCATGCCATGCTTACTGGTCTTCTGCCAATGTCTCCCATGAAACAATCAATTTCAAAGTTCTTGAGATCTCATATCACTTCTTCTGATCACCACGTGAGTGCTTTCCCTGTGTGAGTTCTTCGTAAAATAGTCTTTTTGGCAAGCATGTGTTTTACATTCAAACAATGTGGCCAGCCCATCAGAGTTGTGCTCTCTGAAAAAGAGTTTAAATGCTTCACATTTTAATTCAAGAAAAGACCTCAGTGTCTAGTATCTTATTGTGCCAGGTGATCTTCAGAATCTTCCTAAGACAATTCAAAGGGAAGCGATTCAGTTTCTTAACATGGCACTGGTATACTGTCCAGATTTCACAGGCATACAGCAGTAAGGTCAGCACAATGGCTCTGTAGACTTTCAGTTTGGTAGTCAGTCTAATACCTCTTCTCTCCCATGCTTTCCTTCGGAGCCTCCCAAACACTGAGCTAGCTCTGGCAATGCATGTGTCGACCTCATTATCAATATGTACATCCCTGGAAAGTACACTACCAAGGTAAATGAACTTGCCCACAAATTCAAAACTTCTCCATTCGCTGTTACCAATGGTCCCATGTATGAATGGTGTGGTGGTGGTTGATGGAGCACCTGTGTTTTCTTGGTTTTAATCATTAGGCCAAAATGAGCACAAGCACCCAACTAGTACTCTTAATCTGGCTACGATAGTTAACATCATATAAAAGGACACATTTATCTACTACATCTTAGTAGGGAATCATTATATAATATAGGGGTGGGGTGAGATAAGCACAGTTGACTTTTTCTTCCTAAAGTAGAACTAAATAGCATGAACCTGTCCACCTTTTATTTTAATTGAACCTAAGTAACTCGAACCTCTTATCATAATAATTACCAAATGCCAAGATTCTGCGTCCATAGCTCTTTTGCGGTGACGAACCCTTTTTTTCCCTCTCAAGCCTCAATACTGATTATCACGTGACAAAAAAGGTCTACTGATGGAGGATTTTATGAAAGGAAGCTCTCTTAAGACCTTACATTATTTCACATTTGGCATGACCTCATCATTTCTGAAATGACCATATTGCCAAAGAAAAGTAGGGTGGGGAGGGTTGTGGCTTGAGTTATAACATATGATCAGCTATCCATTACATGTGGGTCCACATTGGGTCCTCTTAGTCGGGTATGAAAAACATAGAGGACTGGTTGATTTCCTGATATCATCGCATAACTGGCATATGGCAATAGAATACAAATTCTGTTACGCCTTCCTAGCCCGTCTCTGTCTTTGTATAGGAGAGCATTGTTGAAATTGCTTGTTTTACAGTCCAAGGAAGTAAAAAACCTCTTGGCCATGTAAGCCATAGATCTAGTTCAGAGCACCCACAGCCAAAGAGAAATAAAGTAGAAAACATTGAGCATCTGATAAAGGACAATTCAAACCCTGGAGTGATTTGATTTTCTGTGTGTTGGTGAAGAGAAAGAGGTACAAAGAATTTGTAGTAATAGGGCAATGATGGGGAAGTAGATTCTATCAGGCAAGTTTTGAGGGGTTTGTAAATAAATATTACCTCACTATATTTAACATTTACAATGTTAATTCATTGTATGTGTACTGGTTTTTAATGCCCCTTTGTCTTTATGTCACATTTGTTTCTGAATATATTCTTTCACCTTTCTTAAACAAGCTGTTAAATGTAACAAAGAAAACCAAAAAAAAAAAAAAGAAACTAACCAGAGTTCATCTAAACTAACCAATGTATTGATCTTGTATGACAGCAAATAAAACATTCCACTAGTATTGTATCCCAACTAAAATTGAGAAGCTTTTTCATTGAGCAAAGATCAATCCAACAAGATAATAAAGGAAATCATTGATTTGTGGGGATGGGGGTGGGGTAGGGGTGGGAGGGGAGGCGGGTGTGGAAATCTGCGCATCAAGTGTCTCTTGATGAGTTATGAGAGAATTAAGAGTTTCACTTAATTTTATGAGTAATAATTCTTAGCTTCTGTTACTTACCCAGAATGACCTGCCAGGATGGTCATGATTGAATTAGAATTATGGATGGATACTTACAAAAAACAAAAGTCACAAGCAAGCCGTTGTTTTTATTTAATGGAATTAAAGAGAAAAAAAACTAACAAAACTACCCAGAATTATCAGCAGCATTCATGAATTGTGTTTCTGGTATTGCATAAATTGATGTAGTCTTTAAGTATGGAAACACTAAGCCATTCAGAAGACATTCTGATAATGAGAAAAATATTTATGAACTCAGCAACTGTAAGTGAAGGTAGTTTGAATTGGATAGGTTATTCAATTGGGATAGTTTCAAGACTGCAAATTATTTTTGCCATGAAAATGATTTTTAAAATGAATACAGGAAACTTATCTTGATGTGCACAAGATCCATTATTTGGGACGAAGGTAGAACAAATTGCTGTTTCTGTTATCCATATGTAGCAACAGATTTCCCGAAAGACAATTCTGATCCTTTCTTCACTCAGGCGGTGTTGACTTCAACAAAGAGGCCAATGCCAGGGTCCATAGATGGTGTTGGTAATCGTGTCAAATGCCTCTACTTCTCTCCTTTGCCCTTGTCTATTTCCTAGTCCCATAGTGTGCTTTTTAGATTACCGTGTCTCCATTATACTTACTAATTGTGTCTGTTTTTGTAATTCCCTGTTGTCTTATGAAATACTTTGACAAGTTTAAGGTAAAAAAAGGATGTGTTGCAGCTGTTCTGGGAACATGTAAAAGTTAAAGTGACCATTTAAAGAATGAACAGTGACATAAAACAATCTGTCATTCACATCCCAAACTTTATAAATTGGAGCAGCAAAGCAAATCGTCTCAATTAGCAAAGTAACAACATAGCATTAATCAAAAACAACAAAGCAGTGTCAGTTTCTACCTGCCCTATTATGGTATTTAGGATTTGGATCATAAAGTCACAAACCAGAGAAGAAGATACCATAGAAATTAAACAGATTCTAGGTCATATTATCTGAACCAGTCATACCCCAGTTACAAAGATTAAGAGATGGTGGCTTCAGGTAGCACTTAATATGTAGGTTTCATCCTGATTTCCTATGTTTTAAACCAGAGATGGGAAACACATGGCCCACAAAACTCCTGAGTGTGGCCCACAGTAGATTAAAATGTAATTGGGATATGTTTAACTAATAATATAAATAAATAAAAATACAGTAAAACATAGATAACATTACATTTTCAAACTAAGTCAATATGTAGCCCACAAGCATCCTTGGGTATAGGTGAGGGACCCCATTTCTATTGGAGTTTGATACCACTGGTCTGAATTGATTAGTATACAGGATTAACCACATAATATTAATATCTATTTGTTTTACATTCCTTTTTTCACAAATGTCTTCTTAAACATTAAATGTTGAATATGGATGAAACATACAAAGAAACACACAGGCCATTTTTATTTAGGGTGTCAGTGTATCCTGGAAATACATGGGAGTGTGGGTTTTTGAGGCATTTTAACTCAACAGATCTGATAGCTTCATTGTCATTTCCAGTTAATAACAACAACTCGACTTTGCATCCCTAAGTTCCAGGTACCGGTTGACTGTTGCTTGAATGTCCAGCAATTTAGCAGCAACGATTCTTTTGGAAAGAATTTCAAAAGTAGAAATTAGACTGTTTTGTGCATTTCTTTTTCCATCATTGATCCACTCTCTAAGAAAATAAAACCTTTCTCACTTTTCCAAAGGCTAAAAATCTTCCCTCCCCGCCATGATGAAAGCCCAAAGGGCGGCCATGATTCCAGAGTTTCGTGATCAATAATAAGAACTCACACATATATAGTGTTTTAAAGTTAGCGTAGTGTTTTAGCAGTATTATCTCATTTGATCCTCACAACAGTCCTGGGGGGGGTAGTTGCTATTTTTATCCCCATTTTAACAGTTGAAGAAATTGAAGCAAGGGTAAGTGACTTGTGCAGGTTCATACAGCTATTAAGTATCTGGTGTGAGATTTGAACTCAGTTAAGTCCAGTGCTCTACTCAGTATACTAGCTAGTTTGCTTAAAATAGCTTCAGCCTTATGCCAAATATGTTACCTTTTTGAATATGATGGCATGATATCTTTTCTTCTTAGGAAAATAAAATATTAGAAGGCATAGTCACAGTAACTGGCTGGCATTTAACAGGACAACCATATGGAGTAGTGGAGATAGGGCTGCCCTCAGAATCAGGAAGACCTAGTTTAAGTCTTTTCTCTAACACATATTATGTCTGTGTGAAACTTGGCAGGTTTCTTTTTTTTTTTTTGTAATAATGTTTCAATTTTTAATTTTTTAAAATTTATTTTATTGCTTTTTGGAGGGGGAAGAAGGGCAGTTGGGGCTAAGTGACTTGCCCAAGGTCACAAGGCTAGTAAATGTTAACTGTCCTAGGCCGTATTTGAACCCAGGTCCTCCTGACTCCAGGGCTGGTGTTCTATTCACTGTGACTTGGCAGGTTTCTTAATGTTCCCTAACGTCTCAGTGCATCCGGTAACTTCCTAGGGCTACAAATGGCAGAGTAGGAGCTGACTTACTTTGGTAGACGGAGATTTGTGAGAGAGATTCGTCATATGTCATTTGTCAAGACTAGACTACCGGTCTGGTCAAAAAAAAAAAAAAAAAAGGCTTACGTGTGTGAATATGTCACTTTTAAGGGCAGATAGGTGGCACAGTGAGATCACTGGACCTGGAATCACTGGACCTGGAATCAGGAAGACCTGATTAGTACTCAGACATTTATTAGTACCCTAGGCAAGTCACTAACCCTTTTTGCCTCAGTTTCCTTATCTGTAAAATGAGCTAGAGAAGGAAATGGTAAACTACTTTACTGTCTTTGCCAGGAAAACTGCAGGGGTCATAAAGTGTCAGATATGACTGAAACAACTAAACAGCAACAACACTATCACTTTAAAGTTTACAAAGTAATTTATTTCATTTTAGTCCCACAACAGTCTTGTGAAGTAGGTAAAAACAGATCATTTCCCTCATTTTAAAAAAAAGGAAACTGAGTCAGAGAAACAGGTGACTTTGGTGGGGTCACATGACTATATATTACAGACAGTATCCATGACTCCCCAACTCAGTGACTCTACAGAAGAATGAGAGCCATCTCTTTTCAATTTTTTTTTTACTTACTTGATTTTTTTTTTTCACATTTCCAAATATAGTATGTGTTCACTTCTGAGAACAGCTTCTTTTAATGGTTTTGCCTCCTCCTTTGTGTCTCTATCCACCTAGGTCTGCAGCACCAGGACAAGTTCTGAAGCAAGCACACAATGGTAGCAAGTACAGCTGGATCCGGAGCCCCAGGACACCTAGCATGGAGAAACACCAGTGTTTCTTTATTTCTGAATGAGGACAAGATACATGTACATGGAAGGAGAAGATGAAAAAGCAGATGTTTTGGTTTTGTTTTGGAGCCTTTTCTTGAGAAGGCTTAATGGGACCTAGAACACTGAAAAAAAAAAGTCTTTGTTTATTTGATTCTTCCCCTACCTGAACCTGTGCAGCTCTCCTCCTCTTTGCTCTTTTCAATAACATGGTTTATTTTCCATTTTAATTTTGATTTTTTTTTTGTTCCTTTTAAACAAATCACCTTGTTTGTCAGGAAAAGCCAGGCCACAATGGCAGTGTTCATCCTTTCAGGAATACAATTTTGTAGCTCTCTGTGCATCTATTTTTGTAGAAATACAGAAAGTATGGTCTAGCATTGATGGGCTATTTTAGAGGGATGTATTTTTTTTTAAAAATTGTAAAAATTGTTAAGTTCTGTTTAAAGAACTTGCTCTCAGAGAAGCACTGGCAACAATGTATAAAAATGCTTACTTGTAGATACCTGTGATGTGATGTGTGTCTTTGGTTTTCAGGTTACCTCAAGTGTTTGATATTTTTCCTCTTAAATATGGTAGCACATTACCAAGCTAGTCTGGTATTGTTTTCACATGATAGCGCTTTGAAGGGTTGAAACTTTCAACCCTTATCCTATCTTGTACAGCTATTAGGTGCAGATATAGTTTCAAAGGAAAGTTCTTCAGTGCTCATCCAATCTGTGTAAGTGTATCCAGAATTCATATGGGTCCACTAGAGAACTGATAACCATTAGTTCCAGTGAATCGGGTCCACTGTTTCAAATTATCTTTTCTTGGTAGCATAAAGTCCCATTGTTTTAAGTGGATTTTTTTTTCCTGGTGAGATTTGGAGAGGTAATATGCAAATTTTGTAAGCAAGGTACTCTACAAATCACAAAGCTATGAGCTTAATAGTTATTTCGTAAGAGTACTCCAATTGTTTTTTTCTTTTTTTTCCCCTCGAACATCTAAAACCAAGAGATAGATGTGGCATTAGTAGATGGAAAGCTTTCCTCAGAATCCAGAAGCCTGGTTTCAAGTCTCACATGTGATACCTACTGGTTCTGGGACCAGTTAAGTCCCTTAAGCCCTCATTGCTCTAAGGAGCTTTCTAAAACTCTTAATTTTTGAAGAGAAGTTGCTGACTTGTGTTTGTAGAGGGATTGTCTTCAGTTTGAAGTCCCTATGTCAGTGAAATCACAGGTCTAGTTCATATCTATGCCATTTAAAGAGAATACATATATTCTGTAATATTTCCAACATAAATTTTTACAGTTCTTGAATTTTACTGTTTACTTTTTTTTTAAGTCAATATTTCTAAGACAAACCTATGGGTATAATTATAAGCAAGAAAGAATTTGATTCAGATTCTTAATCAGGATCATTTGGAATGTTTTAATAAACTGAAAAAAATTGAGGATTCTGAAAGGAAAGGCACAGATCAAACCAGATGAAATTTCATGTGTATGGTACTGACATTGAGAATCAATGAACAGAGTGATGTCTTTAGAGTTTGCAAAAAGAAAATAGGCATTAGTATTTCTTGTTGTTTTCAGTGATTAAAAATATAAGACTTGGGGCAGCTTGATGGCACAGTGAATAGAGTACGGGCCCTGCCATCAGGAGGCCCTGAGTTCAAATTTGACCTCAGACACTTAACACTTACTAGCTGTGTGATCTTGGGCAAGTCACTTAACCCCAGTTACCCTGCTCTCCCCCCTCCAAAAAAGCAAATACATATATATATACACATACATACATACATATATATATGACTTGTTACTTCTTTGGTGACTTCCAGAGATGAGCAAAGTTCAAAAATTAGCTCCAAAAATGTCTCAGTTTTGTTTGTTAAGATGATTTCTTATTTTCCTTATGAAATTCAAAGTACAATAAATTACCACTTTAAAGCTTGAAGCATATATTTCTGTGTATGTATATATCTTAGTATGTTAAACAGCACCATAAACTGAGCTAGACTGGATTTTCTATGGTTATATTTTATAGATCTCTTCCTTTCTTCTTATAACTTGTGCATTCTTTCCTATATATCCTTTGAATTCCAGGCCTTTACCTTCCCTCCGCTTTACTATGTCTTAGTTTCATAATGTTCTTCTTAACTGGATACAACTTTAATACAATACACCCTTGTGAATTGCCTTCATTTCTTTCTGGTGTATACTCGAAAGTTAGGGTACCTTCCACATACAGGTGATAGGCATTCATAATAATAGTTAGGATTTACATAGTGCTGTAAGTTTTGCAAAGTATACATATGTTAACTCCATTATTCTGTTCATTTTACATATAAGGAAAGACTGAAGTTAAATGATTCTAGTGTACGAAGTGGGATTTGAACTCCCTCCACATTCAGTGTTTACCCATTCAGCCACTTAGCTATGTCCCACTCAGTAGGATGTGGGCTTGCCCTTTAGGAAATTATAGCCTGGCTAACTGAGTTAATTCTGTTATTCAGAATGGCAAGTGGAAACTACATTTTGAAGAAACTACACTATAACAATTTGCACATGTCCTTATATTTTTCAGAATCCATTTTAACATCATTTCTACTGAGCAGTGGGAAAGTCAAAGATTTACACTAGAACCTTGATTACAATATATTACTAATTAATCATTGGACTTTCATTTGGGCAAAGCAGGCTATAAAACAGGTTCCTTAATGCCCCTTTTCCATTTCTGCCATAAAAAAGACATTATCTATAATTAAGACAGGAAGTCCTAGGTTCAAGTATTGTCTCTGACACATGCTGTGTAACCGTGGGCAAATCATTTACTCTCTCAATATTCTAGGAAACTCTATAGGCTATAGGTTGCAGAAAAGGTGCCAATCTGTATTGGTAGAAGGAGATTCCTCACAGTTCAGTCGATAGTCTCATGGCCTGGTTATTTTCCACAAGTCAAGCTTTCAGAATTCCTTGAATTTCCATTCTTTCACTAGGTGAGGGAAATACATTTTAAAACCCACAGCATACTCTAGTTTCTTAAATATACCAATTTATAAAGAAATAAACTGACCCTTTCATGGTTGATGATTTTATAGATTTTCATGTCATTTACTTTTATTCATCAGAGACTCCAAAGTTCTGCCTCAAGTAACTACTACAATCAGTTGACTTGGACTATCAAGATTTGGAATTCTTTCTCCATTGTTCTTTAGGTTTTCTTGACAGCTAAGCTAAAAACATTGCATTTGAAATTGGCCATTAATTTGCTTACCTGCAAGCTTGAAGAAAAGTAGTAAGATCTAATAGAAAAAAAACAACTCCGTATGACAGAGAGGGAAATACTTTATAAATAATCTCAGTCAGCAGATTTACTCAAGTTTAGGGAAAAAAAGAAACTATTAGAAGCAGATGTGTACAATGTGTGTGTTATTGAAGATGGAAAGAGTTCACTACTACCATTCCAGTTACAAAGCAGTATTAATGGTAGTTAAAAATACTGTGTTTGATCACCTTTTCAGGCACAGAGGAGAGGGTGAAGACTTTTAAAAGCATTCCTGAAAGTACCTTCCCAGTTTTAATGCATAGTATAAGCAAGTACTCAACTCTTTTATTCTATAGGGATGCAGATATTCACATCTTTCTAAAAGGACCAGTTCCTCTTATATGTTACTTACATTGGTATTTGTCACTGTCTTTAGAGAAGAGTAACTTACATTCTGTAATAAAATGACCTTACAGCACTTTTAGACCCATGATGAAAACACCTGTCTGAAGATATTATTTATGTAAGATTATCATTCACAAAACAATTGAAATTTAAGAATCTTTTGATAGACTTTTCTTCCTTAATCCTTTCTGAGAATTTATCAAAGGCATTCTTTCCAATATCACAGAAATACTAGTGATCTTTATGAGAAGGTAATGACATTTTTTGTGTCTTTTATCTTCTAAAATACTAGGTTTTTTGTGTTTATTTTTTGGGTGTTTTGTCTTGAAGTGTCAAAAAGCTGCATCCACTAGTTTTTTCCTTATACCTGTCAGTGGAATTGATATACCCCAATAATTCAGTATGGCTCCTTGCTTCCTAGTAGTTCCAAAGATTATGAAGTGTGATATGCCAATGTAACAGGACACAAATGGAGCTATCTAGGAGTTCAAGGACTGTTTAGTAGCAAACAAAATTCTTTAAAAAAAAATCAGGAAAGAGAAAAATCAGAATGACCACAGTGTTAAAAGAATTCTTAATTTTGTAGGACATGATCAACATCAGAACTTTTCTTTGGCCTTCTATTAATAGGGTATGTTTCTTTATGCAATTAGGGCAACAATCACCAATTGCTGTATCTATGCCTATTTTGAGTTCTGAAAATAATTAGAATCTTTTTAAAAAAAAGTAAAGCTAATTCACAAATAATAGTCCACACATGCAATTTTTAAAAGCTACAACACAGAGTTGGATTTTTCTTTGTATTCTTAAAGAAAAATGTTATCTAGATTCATTTTTTTCATCCTTAAATACTAGGGTAGGAGAACTGCAATTGGTAAAAAGGGATTACTACCTAGCAGTGGGAATTCTATAATTTACATTATTAAATTGGGAAGCTGCAAACTAATACAGAACATATATTGGCAGGCAAAGTATCTCCAACTACTTAGGTCTACAAGACATTTTCATACTATTTGAAGTTTGCATTTCTAGAGTGAAAGATTTGCACATCTCAGAAGCATTAAATGTCTATGAAAACACACAAACAGGACCTTTGGTTTCAAAAGTTGAATGACTTTTGATGATAAATGATGGTATTTTCTCAAACAAACAAAAAAGACCACCATACTCCCCCACCCCACTAATCCAATCATCCCTTCAATGAAACTGCCATTAGTATGTGTAAAGGATATGAAATGATGAAGAACTTTGTATTAAAAAGTGTCATTGTTTAATAATTTAATGTGAATTTTAATGATTCTATTTTAATGTAGCATTTTGGTCTGTATTTCTTTACAATTAGCTAATGCACTCTTGTTTCCTTCATATTAAAAAAAAAGAATTCATAAATATCTTTGTAAATTGCAATGTCTTCTTTTTATTTAAACAAAGTTAATTCTAGAACCAAGGAATTTATATGATTCAGTAAAGGAACAGGTTATACAATAAATCTTTATACTAGAAGTACTAATGAAGTTCAGTTATATAAGCCACATATGGAACCTTGTAACTAAAGTTCTTTTCATGAGGATTCTTCCAAAATTATCAGCTGATTCCCTGGGAGTACTTTTTTCATTTTTTTTAAACCTAAAATATGTGGCAACAAGAACTCACCCCAAAGTGTCACTCTTCCATTCCTATAACTTAGTGACACAAAAGGAAAAAATTGAGGTGAAAAGGAGTGAACTGAAACCCTGGGGAATCTGTTTTCAAAGAATATTATCATGTCAAGCTGGTAGAGAACTTGAAGAGATTACAAACCAGTGCCCTAATTTTACAGATGAAGACATTGAGGCCCAGAGAAGTTAAGGGACTTACGTAAGGTTACACAAGTTGCAGAAGGCAGACTCCTTACATGGTGGCAACCCACTCCTCATAGATCATTAAGCGTTACATGCCATTAAGTGTTATATGTCAATGTAACAATAGATTTAATATTCAATATTTAATCGTGTGAATATTTGTTGAAAACATTAGGAAACACAATTTAGACAAGTCTAGACTCTCCATCATTTTTGATGAAGGGTTGTCATAGTTCCCCTTATTTAGATTATACTAATGTAGGATTTTAATCATGTTTCCATCCATCACTAATCACAGAATCATCCATTTAGAGGCAAAGGGGATTTTAGCAATCATCTAGTCTAATTCATTTTATAGATGAGAAAATTTTGGGCCAGGGAGACTAAGTGGTAAACTTAACAAAGATTAAAGATTACTGTCACTACATAGTAGAGTCAGGATTCAAACTCACATATTTTGACTATAAATTTGGTGTTCTTTTCATTGTACCATGAATCAGTATTTCAAAAATGTGAATACTCAGACACTAGTGAAGAATGACACTAGTGAAGAAAAAAAGAGGGGAGGAAACTCTGTTACTTTTATCTCTAATGCTTTCATCTGTTCAATGGTCCCAGTTGAAGAAAACTCTTGGTTCCATTTCTGTTTCAAATGGTCTCTGAGGGACATCTCAGAATCCAAAGGGTTACACTGTATTTATGTGAGACAGGCGCTAAGTAGGGTGGAGACCAAGACATCTGTTGAGAATTCTTCATAGCTGAAGTGTGTTTTCTCAGGGGACAACCAACTACTATTTAATTGTTTTACTTCCTTTTTTGGAAATGTATGCCCATTCTGCAATGTTCCAAATTTCCAAATATCCCTTTTGACCTCCTCATAAACAATTGATAAAATTGATAAGAAAGCTGTAAAGCTTTGCGCTTTTACCCAAGCTGAATCAGTACATCTGCTATGAGTTAGCCAGTAGAGGGAAAAAAATACATTTTAAAGAAAAGGAAAGAAAACATTTTGATCCACTTAATGTGTAAAGCAGGTATCCATGCCTTGGAATTTTGCTAATCAATACATAATCTGTGTGTCTGAGTTAGCATGAACTAGTGAAATACAAATATTTGATTTTCCATACCAAGTTTGGCTATGGCTGAATGAAGGGCACTGGCATTGATCTTTCTCTTTACACTTATATAAGAAAGAGACTATTTGTAGAGAGCCAAATATAGCAACAGAGGATTTTGTATCTTGCCAAAAAATACAAAATCTGTTCCCCTTTAAGCATGACATTCTATCCTTTTCTTGTGGATCAAGCTAAAAGGAAAATATAGCTTTAAATGACCCCATTCCTTCTGTTGGAAGCTCCCTAATCTTTTTCAAATGGGCCATCTGTGGTTTTGTGGGTTATGTGTTTCAAAAAGGAATATGGCAACATGAGAAATCCATCTAGTTCTGTCATTTTTCCTCATCAGAAATTACAACCGAATCACATATTGTGGACAGCAATAAAGTCAATCACCTTTAAATGAATTGGATTCCCCCTCCCAGACCATCACCATCACCACCATCACCACCAGCAATAAGAACAGCAGCGACAATAACCACAAACTGATGGTGTTTTATTTGTTTTGAACAATTACTATGAATTGATTGGTTGATTGTATCAGCCTTAAACCTTGGTTCTGGTTTTACTTTACAAAGTATTTCCCTGGGTTTGGAAAGCACATCATGCTCTAAGGTGATTAAGCAAGGAATGACTCTTATGCTCTCCACATGATGTGAAGTATATTGAAAACAGTTCTGTACACGTCACCAAGCAAAGAGATTTCCACTGTGACTGCTTTACCAGACATCTCAGTGTGGGATTTTAAAACAAACACCAGGCTGTTTGGAAATACTTGATGTATGTAAATATGCAAAACACGCAGGACAGTTCTAACAGCTGTAGGGTGTATTCTCTCATCCATGAGTGGAATAATTTGGTGGCAGTAATGGTTATTTTTTCCATCTTTGCTTGTCATTTTTATTTTTCCTCTTTCTTCTCTCCCTTCTTCTTCCAATACCATACACATAATGCTTCCCCTCCCTTCCTTTCCACTCCAACAAACCTTTTCCAAAAGAATCATTTTACTAGATTCCCACTGGAAAAGGTGGGTGGTGCCTGGAAGGAATTTTTCTGAGTTACATGATGTTGTAAAGACAATCTGAACTTCAGGGAACTTGCTTGGACTTGTGCTAAAACCAGGCTTCTGCATAGCCCAGATGCTTTGGAGGCCAGATTCTATTGAAGCTTGTCATTAGAATGGGAAGAAAAGTCTTACTGGAAATAGCCCTTAAACAAGTGATGACCCCAGACAAGCAAGGAATCATTATTCTAGAATTGTTTTTATCTCATACCATAAAATCAGGAAACAATCCTGTCTTGAAAGTCAGCTCGTGCTCCTGAACCTAGAGTGAAAGAAAAATGAGAGAAGACCTGATAATATGATAAGAGCGCTAACAAAAACCAGACACCTGATATTAGGTCTAAACAATTCACTCTAATTTTACTATTCTCTTTGAATTTGGTTTTCATGAAGTGTTCTGGGGCTGAAGATCAGGAGGGGAGATTTTAAAGAATTGTAGAATTTGAGAGTTGACAGGATCATTAGTTTTCATATTGTCAAATTGATACTAAAAATGAATATCCATTAAACCATATATGACAAGTGGGCATCCAGTCTCAATTTGAAGATGTCCAGAATCAAATGAGATAATATTTTTAGAAAGTGCTAAGCACAATGCCTGGCATGTAGTAGATGCTGTATAAATGCTCATTCCCTTCCTCTTGCCTTCTTTTCTAGTGCAAGGAGCCCACAACCTCTCAAGGTAGCTCATTCCATTTTTGGACAATTCTAGTTGAAAGGAATTGTCCTGACATCAAGCCACATATTTTCTTTTTGGCAGCTCCTTTTTCTGCTCGAAAGCACCAAATAGAGGAAGTTTAATCTTTCTCCCACATGATAGCCTTTCAAATACTTGAAGAAAGCCATTATTTCCCCCCTTCTTTCTATCTGCTGACTTCTCTTCTAAACTTCTAATCGTGCTTAGTTCCTTTTTCTGCTAATGGGCCATGAGACTCAGTTTTATTAGGAGCCCTGGATTCTAGTCCCATTTTAGCTCCTATGTCTACCTCTCTTTACTTCTTCTCTTAAAAAAAGGGGGGGAGGGGTGATAACCACCTTGTGAAACTCATAGACAGGGTTATGAGGATGATTGAACCAAGGTAAGTGCTTTGGAAAAAGCTTTAAATGTGTGGTTGTATAAATTATTTTTTATGTCCAGAGCTAGTTGCCACATGTACATATTATTGATCTCAATCTAATAAGGAAGAGGGGGAGGCGGAGGGAATATATGAAAAAGAGGACAGTTGGTTTTGGGTATTGTGGTCATAGTCAATAAATGTGTGGCAGATCAAAAAGCATTCTGGCAGGCTTGAAAATGTTAGCAAATATTTTGAGGCAAAGCTACAGTTCTCCCAGTTTATGGTATCATCCACTTCATGTTACCATGGCATTGCACTTTCAAAAGGGAAATTCTCAGTTATTATTTACAGTGTTTTAAGGCTTTGACAGGTGATTCTAGTAAACCATTTATCTAGGCATAACTCACCAGTCTAGATATAAGAAGTCAAGTCAGCAAGAATTTATTTAGTGCCTACTAAGTGACAGACATGGTTCTTAATGCTTGGAATACAAAGAAAGACAAAAACAGCTCCTGCCCTCAAGGACCTTACAATTTAATGAGGGAAACAACATGAAAGCAATTTTATACAAAGATATATATAAGATAAATTTAAAATAATCTCAGAGATAAGATGCTAACATTAATTAAGATCAAGAAAGGCTTTTTTTCAAATGGTAGGGTTTGAGTTGAGACTAAAAGGAAGGCAGGGAAGTCAGGAGGTAGAGATGAGAGAACTGAATTCAGGGCATGATGCACTAAGTAGGGAAATTGAGTGTTTTGGTTTTTTTTCCTGAGAAAGTAAGAAAGTCAGTCAATGAATTATAGAGTACTTGTGAGAGAATGAGATATAAAAATACAGGAAAAATTGGAAGGAACTAGGTGATGAAGAATTTAAAAGTCAAAAGATTTTCTATATGATACTGGAAGCCACTGGAATTTATTGAATATGGAAGTAACATGTTCAGACCTACATTTTAGGAAGACAACTTAGATAAGTGGAAGGTGGATTGTCGTGAGGAGAGACTTGAGGCAGGGAGGTCAAGCAATCTATTACAAAAATCCATTCATGATATGATGATCTACACCAAAGTGAACAGTTTCAAAAGAGAGAAGGGGACATATATAAGAAATGTCTCTAAGGTAGGAATGACAGGACCTAGCATGAGATTGGATATAGGAAGTGAGAGAGAATGAGTCATCAAGAATAACATTTAGGTTGTGATACTGGGTGACTGGAAAGATAGTGGTATCCTTGATAGTAATAAAGAAATTAGAAATATCAAAGGATTTTGAAGGAAAGAATGAGTTTAGTTGTGGATATACTGAGTTTAAGATACCTATGGGACATTCTGTTCAAGATAGCTAACGGACACTTGGAGATAGGAAGCTGGAGGTCAGAAAAGCAGAAATAAATCTATATGCATAGAAATGGTAATTGAATGCATGATGGCTGATGAGATCACTAAGCAAAATAATATAGAGGAAGAAGAATAGTGAGCCTGAGGCAGAGTGTTGAAGTCAGGATTAGTAGGTGCACCCCAGATGAGGATAAAGCAAAGGAAACTGAGAAGTAGACGATCAGGTGAAAGGAGAACCAGAAGACAGCAGTTACAAGAAAAGCTAGAGAGAGAAGAATATAGCATTAAGGAGAAGAGAGTGATCAATAGTGTCAAAGGCTACAGAGAGGTCAAGAATGAGAAGGACTGAGAAAGGACATTAGATCTAATAATTAAAAGATCACTGGTAAATTTGGAAAGAGTAGTTTAAATGATGAGGTAGAATGCCAGGCTGTAGAGAGTTAAGAAAGGACTGAGAGGGAGGGAAGTAGAGTCACCAATTGTAGACAGGCTTCTCAAGGAGTTTAGCCACTAAAAGGGAGGAGAAATGTAGGAGAGTTGCTATTGGAGATGGCCAGATCAAGCAAGAAATTTTGGAGGATGGAAGAGAATGAAGATAATAGGCAGCAGGAAAGCAGTCCGTAGATAGGGAGAGATTAATAATAATTATATAATAATATATAATAAATAAAAGTAAACATTATTATAGCAATTATAATTATAATGTTTAGCATTTACATAACACTTCATGATTTGGGAAGTGTTTTACTTATGTTATCTATTGATTCTCACAAGAATCCTGTGGGACAGGTGCTATTATGATCCCCATTCTATGAATGAGGAAACTGAGACCTAGTCACAGAACTAGTAAATATCTGAGGTAGCATTTGAAGCCAGGTGTTCCTGACTCCAAGTCCAGCATTCTATCCACTGTATCACCTAACTGCCTATCTGCTAGAGAAGATAAATGGGATTACTTGTCAATGTAGAGGGCTATGACTTATTGAAGAGAATGGTTTTGAGGAATATCTGTTTAAATAAGAGTGGAAGAGATAATGGGGGATATGGGATGAGAAAGAGGGGAAGTTCTTTAGGCTAATGGCATCATCTTTTTCAGTGGAATATAAAGCAAGATTCTCAAAAGAGAGGGTAGGGGGAGGTTTGAGGATGGATGTAAAGGCTTGGAAAAACTACTGTGATAAGTGCCATAGTGTATCAATTAGGAAGGTATAAAAGGATTGCCATGCCAGAGTGAGGACCCAGTTGAGGTCATATAACAAATATGTAGTCAACCCAGTCAGTAAGGTTTTCTGATTTCCTACAGCTTTGTTCAGCAGCACATCAACAGAGAGAAAGGCAGTGGAAAATGAGAGTCATACAAGACTGATCAGCAATAAGATAAGAGGAGTAAGGGAATCCAAAGAAGAAGCTAGTGTAGAATTTAATTATTTCTCTAAGTAGTCAAGACGGGGAAATGTGGAATGGAGGAGTAAGTCACTGGAAATGGGAAAATTGAGGATTTGGGAAGTCAGGGTATTTGAGGGTAGTATGGTAAAGTCTCATAGTATTTAAAGTCTCTTGATGGCAGAAATTGGGGAGGGAAGACTTTGAGTTAGGCACTGAACTCATTGAAGAAGGATGGAGGCTATCCTGGAAGTAGATAGATAATAGGCACCAGAATCTTGATTGACAGGTAGATAGAGCAGGTATCTGGACCTCTGACATAATGGCCTTTTTACTCTGTGCAAGCCAAAAAACCTAATATTGATCTAATAGTCTCTACAAGGCTACAAATTGCAGAGAAATTGCCAATCTGCATTTGTACAAAAAATCTCCTCAGGCAGATTTTTTCACCAATAAAAACACTGGGTCTAATACCTATCCCTATCAGTCCTAGTATATTGCCTAATAGGTGTTTAGTAAACCAAATCGGGGCTGAACATTGATTTGATGTCCTTTTATGTTCCCACTTATTCTCTATAGCAGTGGTTCTCAACTTGTAGGTCTCAACCTCTTTGGAGGTCAAACAACCCTTTCACAGGGGTCACAGGGGTCGCCTAAGATCATCAGAAAACACATATTTTCAATGGTCTTAGGAACCGAGACACTGCTCCTGTATTGGTGGGTCTGCCCACATGCAGATACATCCACATATGAGTATTAAAGGGTCACAGCATTAGGAAGGTTGAGAACCACTGCTCTATAGGAATCATAGGTTCTAACACCCTCATTTTACATATAAGAAAACGAAGACCCTAAGACACTGGTTCACAACCTTCCTAATGCCGCTACTCTTTAACACTCATATGTGGGTATATCTGCATGTGGGCAGACCCACCTGGAGACAGATAGAGGAACGGTGCCTCGGTTCCTAAGACTATTAGAAATATGTGTTTTCTGACGGTCTCAGGCGACCCCTGTGAAAGGGTCGTTCGACCCCCAAAGGGGTCACAACCCACAGGCTGAGAACCTCTGCCCTAAAACATTATATAGTTTTGATTAAACTCACAAAGAGTAGAATGTATGTACAAGAGTTGGGATTCAAACTCATGTCCTCAGTCCCCAAATCTAGCACTCTTTTTACTGCACCATTAATCCTTAAGCTAATTAATTCAATTCAGCAATCACTAACTAAGCAACTACTTTAAGTGCCACAATGGCAAGCACAGAAGCAGTTCACACTTTGTTTCAACTATTGAATTAACACCTTGTTTCAGTTTGTTTCTTTTGAGCCTTGTATCTGATTTGTTATTGAATAAATAGAGAGTTTGCTATACTATGTCATCAGGACCTTGAAAGCTGGTCACAGCAGCAGTCCTCTGGAAAGCTACTCATGTGTGGCTTTACAAGTGCTGAATAAAATGTTAGACTAGATACAAAATTTAGAAAGATCTTAGAATTCAAAAGTAATCTCTTCTAATAATTCTTAGTCTTTTCTTCTAACTCTTTAATCAAAATTATTTCTTTTTAAGGTCACATTAATAATGCCATGTTAAGGGAAATTTCCAGTTACATGGGTTTGTTTTTTTAAAGTATCCTAGAATTTTAACCACAGAAGTAGTATTGAGGCAGGATGTAGAGTTGATAATGTAACTGCTAATGAAGTATTCACCAAGTCTTGAGTAAATGTTAGGATCATTAAGTCAATTACTGAATAACTATTTATTGGAACTCTACTATTCATATAGCCTTGCATTCATATCATAAATTGCACAGCCCATTGACTTAGCAGAAAAAGTATTGATATGAGTATTTGAAAAGTTAGCTTATTCATATGACTCTTCCTTATGCTGACTGTGCTCTCTGAATCAAAACACTTGTCTCTGTAGAATGGGTACCATATCACCAAAAACATAACAAAATGACCAAAACATCCAGCAATTCAATCCGTGGATGAAAGCTGGGCTGGTATTAACTTATAGTTTTCAGCAAGAGTGGAAGGGAAGTGTCTTCTCCCTATATCCATCCCAGGAGCCACAGAGAGGTTTTTCTGCCTTCCATAACTTTAGATAGAAAATATCCTGTTACCCTTTACAGTCATGAAAGGCAAGCATATTCTTTGGTTTTAGTCTATGAAGTCATCTTTTGAATTCAGCATATTGATGGAAGATAGTATCCTTTCCTATTAAGCATGATTTTGATGATATAGGATTACAGCTTGACCCCTGTTTACCGTATTCTTTTTGGTTCTTACTCTAAAAAAATCAGAATTATTTGACTGCCTTTTTTCAACCAAATCAATTTAAATGTTTCTTATGGTTTAGCCTATGTCCACCATCAAAACCCAATTCCCACCAACTCATTTGAAGTTTTACCCACTTTGGGAGAGCCAAATTTAGGCAGGCAGGATAGTTTGATTTTTTAAAAAATACAGCAGACAATAAGAAAGCAAGAAGTAATCTTTCCAGCTGAAATTCCAACTATGCTCTATTTGATGGCTTTTTTTCCCCCAGCTTCCAGTAGTTTTAGTTTTATAGGATCAGGTGGAGCTAAAGACAAGAAACTGGAATTATTCCAGGTCCTTGAGGACTTGGATTGTCTTAAAACTGTTATCATAAAGGCTTTTAATTATAGTGATTAAAATATTAAGAAGTATTTTGGCCTAGGATAAGAAACTGCTATATCTGAAGGCATTGATTTATGGCTTCAAGTGTTTTAATCTCCAGGTTTTACCAAACTTCTACATAGCATAGTAAATGATGATTAACCAGTATATTACCGAAACCTTAACACTGCCAGCTTTGCCAAAACTATTAGATACTTATTTGTCCAATGATCACAAAACATTCCTGGGATTGAGGGTTCCTAGTTATATTAACTTCAAAGTTTTCCCTTTGGTCATATACAAATAGACACATGGTGGTGGCAAGCACTAAATCAGTCTCTTCCCTGAATTATCTCTATAGGCTGTTAACTTGGTATTTTTCATAAACAAATATCATATATGTTTTTATCTTTGCCCCTTTCAATCCATATAACCCACAAAATCAGAAAAGAATGCTTAAAAAAAATTATTTCCTTTTAGTTTGCAACATTTATTTCCACAAATTTTTGAGTTCCAAATTGAAATGAATACTCATTAAGAGATATTTAGTGAAGACAAATATGCAGCTATGATTGTGACTGTGTTATTCACAATATACGACAAGGCTTCCTCCTTTTCCCCCACTTGACACAATCACTCATAATCCTGTGAAAAGCATGCCACTCACCACCAGAACTCCCTCATCTAAGTTGAAGCAGTGAGTCCTGGATTCAGGAGATCTGAGTTATACAGTCTGTCACCTGCCTAAAGTTACAGTATCTTGATATTGTTCACATGACTAAAAAGTAGCATCTGATGATTTCTTCATGTGCAAAAAATAAAAACAAAAACAAAACTTCCACGTAATCCATCTATTATGGTAGGGGTGTGTGTGTGTGTGTGTGTGTGTGTGTGTGTGTGTGTGTGTGTGTGTGTTTTGGAGGGGAAGTGGGACAAAGTTTACCTTCCTTTTCTTTCAGTCTTCTCCAACCTTTGTTATTTGTATAGAATTTATGACCATGGAGTTGGTGGTGGTGGTAGTGGTTATGGTAAAAAGAATTTCTTAGCTTGTTTTCACTCAATTCCTTATTAAAGGAACTAAAAACCTGGGACCACTTCTCCCAAAGAAATCAGGCACAAAGAGGTTAGATGTGACAAGAAATACATCAGATTTGATGTTGAACTAAAGGGGTCTGTGGAGGAATTGGAAGAATAAAGTTATAAATAGTAGACATGATCATATCCTGGACATCTAGACCTTCTGTGGTAGAAATTTTCTCAGGAAAAGTGTCTCCTAGTCACTTTTGAAAGAGTTGCAAACTTTCTCTTTAGGAACCCTCATCCCCATCCACTGAATGGTAGAAATGATTGAAAAGGTTGGCTGAATATATGAATAATAGATAATGTGATGAGAGAGAATGAGAGAAGAGAAACAAAGACAGAAAGATGAGTTCAGATCTATGAATTATAACAGTATTAAAAACATTAACCAAAGGGAGACATATTAGAATCTATATGTATATATAGAATGTGTGCTTGCATGCGTGTGTTTGTGTGTGTGTATGTCCTCCCATAAGCTTCCCAAGATAAGAATATAGATCCCTGTAGGAAGAGAAGTGGAAGTCAGATTATGTGGGGTTTGAGATAAAGAGAATATATGATCTAGAAGCATAGAGAGCTTGAGTAGAAGAGGATCTTCAGTTGGAAGCCAGCTTAGCCTACATAGAAGTTCCATCCATAGTGGTGGGAATCACAAAGTAGGACAGCGAATGCTTAGTGAAGTAGAAAACAACAGGGCAATTCTGACATGTCCAGCATCATCATCCACAACAATTAGAGGAGACTGAAGCACCTTGATTGGAGGAAGGAATGTAATCAGTAGAGAACTCCTTGCTTTGCTGCAAATGTCAGTGACTAAGAGATGTCATCATCTTCTGTCCTCCCTCCATATGTTTAGGAGGGGCTGAAAAAAAAACCCCTAACTGTATCCTCTTCTTCATCTGACCTCTAATGATTGTTTTATAAATCTAATAATTTTTTAATAAATTATTTCATTCCCATTATTTGTGACAGGTTACTTGATATCAGAGTGTACATGAGAGGATGACCCTGAAGGTTTTTTTTTTAATTTCTTAGCTATGCTCCCCAAGGTTCCAAAATAGGAGGGTAAAAGACTCTTTATCAGGGTGACAGGGGAGGCTATCAAGCCATAGGTTTGTTTTGCAAATGATCTTTTAATTCTCCAAAGCAGAACTCTAAAATTGAAAGTTGGGGTTCACTTAGATTTCCCTTAAAATGATGAGAATTTGAAGCAATGGCCCTGTTGAGAGCTCAAGTTTAAGCCTCAGAGACTAAAGTTCATCCTTTCTACTTGAAGGAAGGAGAAAACTAGGAGGAATTTGAGAGGAAAGCTCCCCCTCAGAGCCAGCCACTAAGAAGATTTCAACTATCCTGTTCTGATTGTGAAAGTTACCAGGATTATTTATAAAACTACTCTCTGATTCTGTCATATTAAAAAAATAACTCAAAGGCATGAATTATTTAGGGAATTTGCTTCTTATAATTTTTTTTTAAACAGTTTATCTGTCAAGATGACAGTTTCTATCACAATTGCATATTATGTTTTTTGGATTAATTTGTTTGGTGCTGGATTTTTTTTTTTATGTAGACTCCTCAAAAGTTTTAACTCATTCCAGCACTAATTATGTATTTAACAATACACATACATTCATAGAAAACATATGAAAAACAAGACAGGTCAGTCAGAGCTTATAATATACCATTCTAGTGATTTGTCTAGTCTAATTTTAAACTGCTCATGTTATCTGGCTTCCATCACTTCCTCTGAGAAACCATATAACAATCTTCTTGATTTCAATATCAAAAATTTTTCATGACAGTTTAAAATTCTCCTGCCTAAATCCCATGCCATTGCATCTCTTTCCCTTCAAGCTTTTGCCAGGAAGAACAATTTATCATCATTATCATCATCATCTTCAAAAACCGTTCATCAAGTGCCTACCTACCTGTTCCCCATGCTTCCCATGATTCTGTCCAAGACAAGCTAAATGAACACAGTCCTCATGCCATAAAATATTCTTCATTATCCTTTGTCTGGCTCTTTCATGTGTTTGCACATTCCTAACATTGTCTTCTCTATAATTTTGCCAAATGAATCATATTTTATTACCTTCGTTTCTCATAAGCTGATTTCTTGTTATCCTCATAATTTATTATTGTCTTTTCCAGTGTCTACAGGTAAGTTCAATCCTTTCATAGATAACAGAGGACTAGGATAGTCTGAATGAAACAGGGCCATTTTCCCCATCTCTTCTTCAAACATGCCCCTAAATTGGCTATGGGAGATATTTTTCATAAAGACCTGATAGCTAGAGCAATGTAGTCTATGGAGGAGACTGTTTCCCACTCTCAATAGAGTTAGGTTTTACTGTGCAATCACATACTCTTATGCTCTCCCTCAAGCCCTTTATCCTGAAAGAGGATAAAGAAGAGGCAAGTGGGTCCTAAAGGCAGAATGGGCAGCTGTGTAAGTAATGCTTTTGTTATGCCAGCAACCACTAATCCTTCCAACCACCCTGTAGGAATTTTACTACTTATTATGACTGTGAAAATGAATAATAAAATGTCTCTGCTTGTGGCCTTGTAAATGGTCATCAGATAAAGAATAAGGCAAGCATTTGTTAGCTATACATACTAATTGCAAGGCACTATGGGAGGTGTGGAGGAGATACAGACAAAAATGAATCAGGTCCTATTCTGTTGGGCCTTACATTCTACTAATGTTTGTTAAGATTAATCCCTTTAGGCTGGGGTTTAGAGTCTGGATGAAGGGAAGAAGCATGGGATCGAATTTTAATTATTTGGATTATAGATCCAGAACTGAAAGACACATCAGAGGCCATCTTCTCTGACCCTTTCATTTCAAATATGGCCTTAGACTGTGACCCTGGGCAAGTCACTTAACCTCTGTCTGCTTCAGTTTCCTCTTTTGTAAAATGTGAGTGATGATAGCCCTTAGCTCCCTGGGTTGTTGTGAGAACAAAAATGGTTGTTGTTGTTGCTGCTGCTATGGTGGTTTATAAGGATAAGGAAACTGGGAGGTAAGTGACTTGTCCTAGATTTCACAGGGAATCAGTATCACAAGTGGGATTTGGCCTCAGGTTCAATGGAAAGAGTAGTCTCTTCTCTCCTTCAAGAGAGCCTCTTACTACTGTCCCAAGGCACAAAGGAAAGAAATCCTACTGGGACAGAGACAGAAAAATCCTTAAAGACCATCAAGTCAAAAGCTTCATTATACAAATAATGAAAGAAACCCAGAAAACCTAAATGATTTGCCCAAATCACACAGCTTCGTAGCGGCAGAGGTCCTACTAGAACCTAGACTTCCTCATACCTATGCCACTATATTATTAGTGCCAGTCTTCTAGATCAACTTTTCATGATCACACAAATAAATTGTGTCATTACCTCAATTCCTGTGACAATAAATTTAAGAATTTATTAGTCCCTATCTTCCTGTGCTCTCTACATAATGCCTCAAATTTAGCAAAGTATGATTTATTCAAATTATTTTTCAGCATTTATAATAGGATTTAAGATCCTTCTAAGCTCAATTAATAAATATTTCATTAATCATAGAAATAATTTTTCCGTGTTCATTTTCTTCTCAATTTGGTCAAATTCTATTTACATCCTATTACAATTAGGATGAATAAGGGCTTTATTGATGTTTATGAAGGAATCTCAGGCATGATTGTTTCTTGATAGTGTTACCATGGATCTAAGGTTTGATTCTAAGCTTTGAAAGCTTTGAAATTGTGGTTTTATTATTATTCTTTTTTAAAATTTACCCAGAATTGATAAGGCTCTGAGGAAACTGATTCATAAACCAGAATACTGCTTTATAAATTCAGAATAGATTAAATATCTTTCTAGTGATCAGAATACATGTACCTGCTAAAAAATAATGTTATGTCTCTAATCTAATACTAATATCTAAAATTTGATTTCTATTCCGTAAAGCACCTATCTCTACACATATGATTCTATTTTCTTCTCCAACAACCATATAAGTCAAGCAAGGTAAGTCTTCTTGTTCCCATTTTCTAGACTACAAATGTAATAGAGAAGGTTTCTTTATTTTTTTGTACAAGTATAGCACCAATGCAATATTCACAGCACTGATGGTGACTGTAAATACAACAGCATAGTTCTCAGTTGCAAAATATAACAGACTCTCCATATAGAAGACAGAAGCAAAACATTCATTCAGACATTAGGAAACCAAATCCTGTCAACAGCAAACCAAATCCATCATAGCAGCATACAATTTAATACACTATAATAAAGCAGAGAGCCACACCATCCTTTAGCCTTCCCACAAACCAACATGCACAAGCTTAGCTGTCTCCCTGGGTATATCCTCTCTCTCCCACCATCTAGCTGCTCTGACCCCTAGTTCCCTGCGGGCTCTGCTCCACCCTTCAGCAAACTCCTCCCACCACAGGCTCCATGTGATTATATTTGGCCAATTAGGAGGCAGGGAAGATCTTCAAATCAAAGAAGGTCTTCAAATTCCCTTAGCCTTATTAAGGAGCAGGGAAGATCTTCCACTTCCCATTTCTATCACAACAAGAAGACTAAAGATTTATTTCTTTTTTGAAAACACCTTGTGGCTAGCATTCCCCCAAAATTAAATAAAATCTTAAAATATTTGCTGAAAAGATATTTAACAGAATCCCAACACATTAATATGCTTGCTTCAATCTGCATTCCAACTCCATAATTCTTTCTCTGAATGTGTTTCCATCATGAGTCCTTTGGAGTTGTCTTATAACCTTGCATTGCTGAGATGAGCCCAGACTATCAAAGTTAGTCATCACGGATATGATGTGTTTGTAATTGTGTACAACGTTCTCCTGGTTCAAGAAGGTTTCTTTCAATGGTATCTCTACATCAAGGCTTTAGGTGCCTATGATAAAGAGACAAAGTGACTTCTGTGGATAACTGGAGAAAGCTCCAGGGCATCATTCGGGGGGGGGGGGGAGAGGGGAGGTAAGGGTTTATGTCTAAATATAGAGATTGTATCAGGTGACATGAATATAGAAAATAAAGGACCGGAAAGAAGCATGTGTTTAGCACCAACTAAGTGCCAGACACTATGCTAAGTAGTTTACAAATATTTCATTTGATCTTCACAACAACCCTGTGAGATAGGTGCTACTATTATTCCCACTTTAAGATAAAGAAAATGCAGCAGCGAGAAGTTAAACTATTTCCTCAGGATCACATGGCTAGTAAGTGTCTGGGGGCCAGAACTGGACTCGGGTCTTCCTTACTCTAGGCTCAGAACTCTATCCAGAACTCTTCCCATAATGTTATATATGACAGGTTAGTTTGTTTTCATTGTAAGAGGTTGATTTTTTTTCCTACCTTCCCTCAGAATTCTAAGCACAATCTGTTTAGAACCTATATTTTTATATATGTTATATGTGCTCTCTTCCTTTAAAATCCAATTTCCCCCTTTGATAAGTTCTTCCCATACAATTATTTTTTTAAATTCTTTTCATCACTACCAGCCAGTTATCTTTTCAAACATTATTTGAAAATATTATTTTCTTTGCCCATGTCTCAAATGATCTCCCTTCCACTGTCAGTCTTATCATTTATCTCTGAGTTCTATTACTGATCTATAGAATTTTGAGATAGTATTTGTGCGAAAAAGTCAGTGATATAAAATTTTACTACTTTGTTCATTTAGCATTTTTTTTTACCATTATTATTGTTCAAGATGTCATCATATACATACTTGGCACAGTATCATTATTAATAAGGGCAGCTATTGTTGAAAACAACGAGCTGAGATCAGCTAGACCACTAAGAGTCAAAACTAATAAATTACCATGACTCTATTTCCTCACTAAAATCTAGTATTTATCTTATTTCCCTTTTTGTATTATTACTGATAGTCATGAAAAAGATAAAGAATGAATATGGTTTATTTTCCTTTATTATCCAATGCACTCTGATCTAAACTTTTTAAAAGAGATGTCCTCAAACTTTGTGAATCACATACTTTCAGTTGGTAATCTACTTAGGGAAGTTGTACCAGTATACAAGATGTGAATCAGATAAAGTTATGTAGACCTTTTCTCATTCAGGTAGAATTTTTTCCATCTATGTTTAGAAAATTTTCTATCAGAGTGTCCTCAGCAATTTCAGAATATTCATTGCATCTCTTTCTAGGGCAATTTTAATAACAAAATACTTCCTATAAATAGCTAGATTCAACTGTAAAAATGTGGAAGATGTGTTTACATAGAACAAATACAATGGAGGATGAAGATGATTTTCTGGATATAGCAAATAAAAAAGGACATTGAACATTTTATTTTGTTCTTTATATTGCCAGTGCCTAGCATAGTTCCTGGCATGTAATAAGCAATTAATGCTGACTGTAGTGTCAACACAATATTCACAGCGCCTATAGCGGCTATAAATATGCCAGTGTAATTCTAAATCACAAAATATAGCAGATTCTCCACATGGAAGACAGAACCAAAACATTTATTGAAATACCAGACCGCTAAATCCCAACACTAGAAAGCCAAATACATTATAGCAACAAAGAAATCTATACACAATAACAATGCAGAGGGTACTGCCATCCCTTAGTCTTCCCACAAACGAACACCCTCTTACTTGCAGCTTGATGCCTGCTTCTTCTCTCTCCCTCATCTGTAACTGCTCTGACCAACGCCCTCTGGGCTCTGCTCTACCCTTCCTGCTCCACCCATTTGTTAAACTCCTTCTACCACAGATTTATGTAACTCAGGTTTCCATGTGACTCAAGCAGGTCACAGGGGCTTATTAATGGATGGGAAAGATCTTCCCATTTTTATCATTATTACACTGAATTGATCTGAATTTTAAAGCATCCAAGAGAACAACAATAATAATAGCAAAAATAACTTTAAATTATTATAAAAGAAAGAGTTATTTTAACCTTAGTGATCCATATTTTTTGTCTACTCAGCCATATGAGGTAAGTTAACTTGTTCCTTCCCTTGACACAGTCTTGGTTTAAGATTACTACAACAATGGAGGACTTCTGCAGATTAGAAATAATGAAATAATTGGTTGATCATTTTATATTATCATCATCAATCAAGACTACTTTGCTTGGGGTTGGGAAGAAAACATTTAAGACATAGTTCCTCAAGGGGCTTACAATCTTGATTGTTGAACTCATATCTTAAAAGTCTGCCATGGTGTCATAGTCCCAAAAGTCGTAATAAATAATTTGATTAATTATCCAATAAACAAGTAAAAAAATTTTTAGAAGGCACAATAATATCATTTGCTTCTTACCTGCATCGCTTTTGTTGTACATTTCTAAAACGAACAAATAAAAAAGCAGCAAAGCAACCTGGTTTCAGAATTCAAGTATGAATTATTTTATATTTCAGCAGAATATTCAGAAAGCAGATTAAGAGAGACCCTCAGTGTCAACTTATTGGATATGTAGATAATGGAGGAAATAAATGGAGACAGCTTTGGAAAATTATAATGATTTCAATGAAAATTGTGGCTCAGAAATTGTTATCAGCTA
>CM053591.1:36068800-36085166 GCA_028646515.1 Pseudochirops corinnae | reverse complement strand
TCTCATTTCTCTTCCCAATTTTCCCTCCACTTCTCTTATTTGGTTTTCAAAATCCTTCTTAAGCTGATCTATGGCTTTTAGGAAGTCTTCATGTTTCTTGGAAGCTTTTGGTGCAGGAGTTCTGACTGTGTTGTCTTTCTCCCGTTCCATACTTTGATCCTTTTTGTCCCCAAATAAGGAGTCTAGAGTTCGGTTGCTGTTCTTACTTTGCTTCCTTTGCCTGGTCATGTTGCCAGTGAATTACTTGATTTTTTAGCTCTGTGGAACTCTGCTTCCAGGGGGGAAAGCTCTGTCCCAAATCACTGAGGTTTCACAGCTGCTGGAGTTATTGGGAGGCTGTTGCAACTCCCACCAGCTTTGGCTCAATGAAAACACACGCCAGGACAACCACCCAAGACCACAATCCAGATCCAGCCTGCTCAACGCAAGAGCACTTAGTCTCTGAAAGTTTGCTTGGCCCCCTGCAGTCTCCAGGCCAGGAGCACTGAAGCAGCCACATGGAGGTGGCTACAGGGCTGCTGCTTCTGCTGCTTCCTTGCCCTGGAGGCAGTTTGGCTGGACACTTTTCTCCCCCAAATTTAGCTGAGATCCACTGATCTTTCACTTAGTCCTTGTTTCTTATGGCTTGATAATTCTGCTGCTGATGCTCTCTCCTGAAGCTCCAGCTGTGGCTGGTCCTGGCCACCCCAGGGCCAAGCCACGGTTTCAGGCTGGGCCCTTTTTGGCTCCCAGTGTACTGCGCTGAGCCCTTTGTGCCAAGCTGCCTTCAGTGGAAGATGTGTTTTTCTGTATTTTTATGTGAGTTTTGGAGCCCTAAAATTTGTTTAGAGTCATATTTTATGGGTATTTGAGGTGGCTATGTGCAAGCTGCTAAACCTTGCTGCTTCTACGCCGCCATCTTCCAAACACTTCTTTATTAAATCACCTTCAGTAAAAGACTTCCCAGCAGCAGCAATTTCTTTAGAAATCTAAAACTAATCTTAGTAGTCACCTCATTTTCTGGGTTTACCTGAAAAACCATCGTTCCCTACTGAGTTTTTTTAAATGATTTGGATGCTTTAATTTGTTTTTCATTAGTGTCTAATTCGCTTAAGTTGGGATATTTTGATTTGAGATGGCGACAAAGATTGTATTCCTCCATAACAACTATTACTTCTTGCTAAACAAGGCACAATATTTAGTCTCTCATGTAAGTAAACAAGTATCTATTTGTCCATTCTGGATTAAACACTCTATGTCCTGATTTGATCTTACATTTCTTTTTATAATCTATTTCACAAAGTCACCCCTAAAAACTTTAATGTCAGAACCAAAAAATCTCCACAGCAACTGCTAACATAGAAAGAAATACCAAAACTGAGTGTCTGACTTTGTAGAGAGCACTAGACACTCATGTAACTTAGAGGACAGCCATGCAGCAAAGCAGAATAAGCCTTTGCAGTATTGCAGTTCATCACATAGCAAAAGTCAGCTGCGTTGGTGTGAGGCTGCACTCGCTCTGTCTCTGTTCAATGCCAGTAATGACTGAAAACAGTGAAAAAATAGGACTCTCACTCCTTTCAGAGTAGAGACAGACTGATGACGGTTGGTTGCCCCTGGTCATGTGACAAACAGGAGAGAATGCGCATTGGCAAACCACTCACCAAGTTACGTGACAGGCACAATAGTGACTAGTAGAAGGCACATTAAGCGGGGTCACAGACAAAGCACTAGTTACATCTTTGCTTTCTTTTACATCCTCTACATTTTTCATGGGCTACCCAAAATCCTTTGGCAGGCCACAAGTGTCCCACGGGACATATGTTGTGCCGTCCTGGTTTAGACAGCATCAGTGATGGGAAATCCACTACCTCCCAGGGTAACCTATTCCTCCTTTAGAACTCTAGTTGCTAGAATGATTAGGATGGTGATAGTAGTGGTGGTACTGGTCATGGTAGATGATATGGATGAGAAGGAGGAGGAGGAGGAATGTAACGATGAGGATGATAAGAATAAGGATTAGAAGGAAGATGAATGGAGCAAAATGTTGTCTAGTGGAAACTGTACTGGTTCTGGAGTCAGAGAACCTGGGTTCAAACACTGCCTCTGACATTCACTACCTATATGATGTTAGACAATTCACTTAGTTTCATTAGCTCTCAGTTTTTTCATCTCTGAATGAGGTTGGCCTAGATGGTCTCTGAGGTCCTTTTAGTTCTGGATCTATACTGATGATACACTGATGATAGTGGAGAAAGTCGCTGATCTCTAGAAGTTTTTAATCTAGTTGGGAAGATGGTGTGCATACATGCTACAACCATAATATAATTACAAAATAGGAAAGTTTGTAATAGATAATCCATCCCAGGAAGACCCTAGAAGAAGGAAAATTAGTTAGGAGTATAATCCCCTTCCCACCCAAGCTCACTGTTCTAAGAACTTATCAGTCATTAATATGTTTGGTGCCCTTGGACTAATTACTTCACTTCTCTAGCACTCAATTTTAATATTTCTAAAATGAGGTCTCAATTAGATCAGAGGTGTCAAACACCTTGGCAGCAACCCAAAAAAGTCGTGAATGAAATCTGAACAAGATTATATTTCAATTGGAAAATATTTAACAAAATATATCATAGTATAGTAAAACATTTTGTTTGAGAGGGTTGGAATGAAACAATCTGAGGTTACTTCCAGCTCAAAATCTATGAATTTAAGAAGTTTAAAACTTTAAATTGGAAGTTTCATGAAGGATAGATTGAAGAATTGTCTAAACTAGAATGGGAAGAAAAAGTAGGTAAAGAGTTCACATAAGAAGTAATGGGGAGTGGGGGGCGCAGCTACATGGTGCAGTGAATAGAGCACTGGCCCTAGAATCAGGAGGACCTGAGTTCAAATTTGTCCTCAGACACTTGACACACTTACTAGCTGTATGACCTTGGTCAACTCACTTAACCCCAATTGCCTTGCCTGCCCCCTACCAAAAAAAAATTAAAATATAAATAATTTAAAAAAAAAGAAGTGATATGGGCATGAAATAGAGTGGTGGTTGTGTGAGTGGAGAAAAGAGGAAGAAATGGAGATATTTTTTGTTGTTCAATAGTTTTTCAGTCATCCCTGACTCTTCATGATCCATTTTGGGGTTTTCCTGGCAAAGATACCGGAATAGTTTGACATTTCATCCTCCAGTTCGTTTTACAGATGAGAAAACTGAGAAAAATAGAGGTAAGTGATTTGCCCACATATCTAGTAAGCATCTGAAGCCAGATTTTAACTCAGGAAGATGAGTCTTTCAGACTCCAGACTTGGTACTCTATCCACTGTGCCATCTAGCTCCCTGAATAAATAAAATGTAGATGATGTTAATATATGGTTCTCTAACTCAATAGGCATCCTGCAGGGATCCTTACATGCAGTTTAGTAGTTCCTATTTTTATTTGAATAAAATTATTTATTAGCACCATTTTTTCTCACAACTTTGCTTTTGTGTCTCCTGTACTTTCACACTATAATTTGTATTATGCTTTTTTGCATGCTCATTATACTTGTCTCTTTCTAGACAATTAACTCCTTGAAGTCAAGAATTATGTCATCTTTGTACTGCTGTCATTCAGTAGCATAGTGTCTTGGAGGCAACACAAAGATTATTGAACTATCTCAAATCAAAACTCTATACTAATGCTGTGGAATCCAGTTTCCATTCGATTTCTACATTAGCTTGGTTGTATTAGCTCACTGAGACAATCTCTTTAAAGTGCAATGATTATTGAGATAATCTTTTTAAAGTACTTTGCAATTCTCAAATGAAAGGTCCTCTAGAAATGTGAATTATATAATTAATAAAGAAAATCCAGATGGCACTACAATAAACAGAAACATTCTGCTTTTGTATCATCCTGTTGTAGTTGAAAGATGTTTTGGAAAAGAAAAAAAAAAGAAAAGCAGCATTAATAGCTTTGAAAGCAGTATATTCTTACAGCATTTAAGGCTGACATTTATGAGCACTTTCTATGGGACTATGACTGACAGTTTGAATAAATGCAAAAAGGAATATTAGCAACTCAGACCTAAAGAGTGTCAAAACCTCCATGTCCACAGAGAGTCTCAAAAGCTCAACATAATCCACAATTACGAAGGTTCTTCAAAAAATCACAAACCTGTCATTTTCTTTAAGTGAAATCAACAATCACTGCAATTTCCCCATGGTAGGATTTTTTTTTTTTTGAGGGGGTCAAATTTAAACCATCTGCAGGCAGATGGAAGGGAAAGTGGGATTAGTGCTGTTACTGAAAACTTTTGCAGCTGTTGGTGTGTGTTTGAGACAAGGCTGGTGGTTCAGAAGCAAAAGGGAATACTGCATCCTGGGTGAAAATAGCAAGGAAAGAGGGAGGGAATAGAGGAGGACAAGAGGGTTGGAAATGTCTACTTCCTGCTTGTTAGTTGGAGATCCCATGAGTAAATGAAGTGATGGAATTGTCACTGCAGAATGTTCTTCTCATGGCCCCCAGCTGCTGTTTCTTCCTAGAAATGTTTTCTCTGAGGTTCATCAAACCCATTTGAGATTTCCATTTCTACAGAGGAATGAAACTGGAACTAGGTTTTGATTCTTCACAACTCCCACGCCCACATTCTTCCAATGGTGATCATCACCCTTTCTTCTGCTTGCTTTAACTTTACTTTTTTCCTGGGCAGTAGTGGTGGAACAAAAGTAGGGGACTTTGGGTAGGGGAGGAACAAAACTTTGAACTCCCCTTAAAAGTGGAGTGGGGGTTGGGAGGGGAAGAAGAAAAGAAAATGCAAAAAAAAAAAAAAGGAATCTGTTTATGGTGATAAGTATGTGCAGCTATAATATGAATATCACTACATGATATTTTAAAAAACCTTTCCATACGCTCAACTAATAGTTACAGTTTTTGGAAAGAGAAAATCACAAGAGATATCATAATTTTGATTATATGAAATTGAAAAGTTTTTACACAAATGAAAAGAATACAACTAGGATAAGAAGAGAACAGAATAGCAAAACACGTTTAGCTTGTTTAAGAACCTATGTATATAATGAGTATAGAGAAGTAAGGGAAGATTTCTGTAAACTTTTTTTGTCACATGATAAGTATTTAATAAATTCATGTTTTTTTTGTGCAAAGAGAAGTAAACAGAACCAATAAAACAATATATACTATGACTAATATAGAGGAAAAGAACAACAAATTAAAACTGAATGCTATGAAATTATACTAATGAGAATGGCCTTCTAAGGAAAGAGAGATAAGAATGAGATTCCTTCTCATCTTTCTCTCTCTAGTTCTATCTTTGCAGAGTTAGAGGAATATGACACAAAATGCCAGAACTTTTGGATGTGTTGTTTAGTTTTTACCAAACTATATTTTTTCCTCTTTTTTATTCTTTTAGATAAGTGATTACTTTCAGGCAAAGAAATAGGGAGGGACGTATTGGAAGTGTGAATGATATAAAAAAACAAAATAAACAAAAACTCATTAAAAATAATTACTTATGTGGGAAAATGCTCAAGTAGTAAAGCTTGCATATTTAACTGTTGCAGTGGGGACTCTGTTCCATTGACCCTTCTCTCTAGCTTCACCTATGCCCTCTCCTTTATTCAAAATACTTTTCACTCTACATGTTTTAATCCTATCCATCTGTTAAAGCAAAGTCACCTTAAAAGTCTCTCTTTCCAAGAAGCCTTAGGTGACTATTCAAGTCTTCAGTGATCTTTCTTTGATTACTTGGAATTCTAATGACATTGTTTGTAACACTCATTTGGGATTTGTCATATGTTGCCTTTTGTTTTTGCTCTTTCTTTGTATGTCTTGTCTCTTCATATATTGTAAGTACCTTGTGGCAAACGCCCATCCATTTCTTTTACATTTGAGGGTGAGGGGGTGACGTGGAGAATCTGCTGGTGTAGATTGACTCATACAAGACCATCAAGATAGGAACATTATCTTTTGATTTGTTTTATCACTAACTCTTTTTCTTTCTTGCTTTTTGGAGGGCAGTTAGGGTTAAGTGACTTGCCCAAAGTCACACTGCTAGTGTGTCAAGTGTCTGAGGCTGGATTTGAACTCAAGTCCTCCTGACTCCAGGGCCAGTGCTCTATTCACTGAGTCACCTTGCCGCCCCTTATCACTAACTCTTGCCAAAGTTAAGGTCAGAAAATAATTTATTCCTAAACACACTGTAAAGAAACCGAATAGAATGCTATAATTTTAACTCAACATGTATTTCAAGGGGTTTTGGTGAAGACTACATAAGATAATATATAGAAAGTATTTTACAAACAATATAATGTTAGCTAAATGCCAGTTATTGTTACCATTATTAAACACTGATTGCTCTCAAAGCAAAATTTCACTTGGAAAAAAAATCAATAAAATTATAGTTTTGGAGTGCTAATTCTAGGTCCTCTATTTTAAAAAAATAAACTAGAAAAGCATTTTGATAAATTCAGTCAGCTCTTTCCAGTCTATCTCTTTTTACTTCCTTCTCACTGTTTTTCTCAAACCTTTCTAATATCCTGTTCTGATACAGTCAAAACCATGCTAGAACTTGGATTAAGGAATTTTGATTTAACCCCCTGTTTTGCTATTTCCCACCTATGTAACTTATACAAATCTAGCAACTACAATAGGCATCAAGTTCTTCATCAATAAAGTTAGGGATTTGGACAAAAGTCCCCTTTTGATCATCTTTCTATGATCTTTTCTTCACTTGCTTCCAATTCTTTTTTTTCCCCTAATTGCCTTTTTCACCTGCCGTTTGAATTTAAGAAGTAATTCTGAAAAATTTCTGCATATCTTACCCTCAAAACAACCAAAATCATAATTATGACCTCCTTCTCATTATCTTCTTCCCTCTCACATCAGGATGGGATCTTGTAATCTCAAAAGGCAGTGGCAATGAGGACATAGTCTTTTCAACTGTCTTTGTCACTTCTTTCCTTAGAATTCTCCATACCTGCTACACATAACCTTTCCTATGTAGGAACAAACTATTTATGAGTATCCTAGCAGCCCAAATGTAAATTTCCAAAGCAAATATCTTTCCATCCAATGCTTTGAAGTGAAAGCAATTATTGACATTGTGGAAGTGAAATAAATGTTTACTTTTAGAAGAAAAAAGTCTTAGATGTTTTCACAAGCTGGCTATTACTCACACCTACTCCTACAAGTTTTCTCATTGCCCAGGAACTCTGGCAAGAACTTTGCTGATTGTCTGACAGAAATGTTTCCAAAACTATTTTGGCAGTTAAGACGGTCCAAACATTTCTGTAAACAATTTTTAGGCAAATATGTGCTTGTAGTTAAGAGAGTTGCAAGTTTTTGAAACTATTTGCAGCTCCTGGCTATATTGGTTATTAAAGACTTTCAGAAAGCAGAGTAAGTGACCATGATTTCTCTTCAAAATATTGCTTCTCAATTGCTTCTCTTACTCAACTTCCCAATTTGTCTTTCCCTTTACATTGCCTTTACATTTGAGGAATTTATTGTACTTGTTCTCTATATAAAATATTTCTTATAATATTTCTCTAATGAAATCATACTGGCTTTCTTGTCTTGCTTGTAATATGAAGTCAGAATAATTTCAAAAAAGCATTTCAGGAGAAAAAATCTATCAGCCACAAAATGAACATAATAGAGGGACGTGGGTTAGAGAAGGACTTCTTAAACTTTTTCCACTCGTCACCCCTTTTCGCCTGAGGAATTTTTATGCAACCAGACATATAAGTATGTAAAATAGGTATATAAATAAAAAATTTACTGATAAGAAATCACAAAGAAATTTATTTTAAAATAATTCTTTTGTATACATTCAATTTTGCCATTTATTAAGGATGAAAGCAAATTTGCATATTAATAAGACATATGCTTGTTTATTTTTACAAAAAGAATTAAATCTTGGCAGACTATTTGATATGGCAGGATGTAAAGCATTTTCAATATTTCTCAGAGTTGGTGGATATTTTGATTTTATAACCATCAATGCTGGGAATGCCACTTTCCATAAATACATAGAACAAAATCACAGAAGTATGTTATGGGCCATTTCAGAAATTGTTGGAAATTCTGTCCTAATCTCAAGCCAAAATTCATTGAGTAATTTTTTTAGGAAACTCAAGTTTTAAATCTGTGTCACTTGACAACTCAGCAAATTCTTCTTGAACTTTTGCAGATGACTGATGTTTTTTTTATTTCAATTGAACATGGTTTATGAACCCAACTTAGCTTTTTAGGATCAAAATTTGAAGGGAAATATTTCTGAAACTGTGCCTCCAGGTACTTTGGATAATCAATTGTTACTCTTACAATTAAATCTTTGGGAAGGTTGTTTTCAATTAGAAAATCATCTGTAGCTGTAAACCATTTCTAAAGAACCATTTTCTACCCTGTTCTTCCATATATTAACTTTTTAAATAAAACTTTCAATTTTATCTTTAACATAAATATGTTACAACTTTTTCCTTGAAGTGACATGTTTAAATCACTTAGTTTTTCAAAAGTACCAACAAACAACAGTTTTGAAAGCCATAAGTCATATGAAAATAATTAACAGAATCAATTTCTGTTCAGTCAAAATAACTTCATCTTTCATTTTCAATAATCTGTTTAAACTTCACCATCTTAAGAGTCTCATTACCTCTGCATGTAGTATCAAGCTTTTGTAATCAGAGCCCATGTCTTTTAAAAGTTTTAAAACAAATGACAGTTAAGGGCATGGCTTTTAATGAAATAAATTATTTTGACAGTATCTCAAAGCACAATATGTAATTCTGGTGATAATTTTTGGCTACAAAGTGCCTCCTGTTGGATTGTGAAGTGAGAAAAAGTGATATGTTCATTTCCACCAGTTTTAGCTTTTGCTACAAATCCAACATTCTTGCCCCTCATTGCTGTAGCACTGTCTGTATGGACTCCAATGCAATTTTTCCACTGTAAATATTCATTTGTGAAAAATTCATCAACTTTAAGATATATATTTTTCCCTTTTGCATGCCCTTTCAAAGGATGACAAAACAATAATCCCTCACGTATGCTTCCTTCATAAATAAATCTTACATAAATTAACAATAGTGCCATGTTAGAAATATCAGTTGTTTCATCTAACTGAACTGCAAAGTTTGAGGTGCTCTTAAGCCTGGTAATAAGGTGCTGGAATTAGTCATTATTTATTTCAGAAATTCTTTTGGAAACTATCATTCAGTAAAAGGATTTTATGAATTTCATCCTTATACTTTTTTCCTGTGAACTATTTCTGACATTTTAATAGCAGCAGGTAAAGTGAGATCTTCTCCTATTGTGTAGGGCTTTTTAGTTTTTTCAATAAAATAAGAAGTTTCCTATGATGCAAGTAAATACTTTTTGTTGACAGTAACAAATTTCTCAAAACACCGTTTTTCTTTACTTGAAGATTTTAAAAGTCATTCAAAATATTCCTTTGGTTTATTGCAGTATGCTGCATGTGTGGTATTAAGCTGTCCTTTTAGTAAATTGCCTCATTTCATCCCTTCTTGAGCCAAAATTTCATTACAAACTAAGCAAAGAAGGGGCGGCTAGGTGGCACAGCAAATAGAGCACTGGCCCTGAAGTCAGGAGGACCTGAGTTGAAATATGACCTCAGACACTTAACACACACACACACACACACACACACACACACACACACAAACATGTGTACCTTGGGCAAGTCACTTAACCCCAATTGCCTTCCAAAAAAAAAAGCAAAAAAATAAAATAAAATGTACAAATTAAGCAAAGAGGTTTTTCCACACCATCATCATAATTAGAAGTAAATTCGTATCATAAAAACGATTGAACATTTTTCTTAACCATTTGGGTGTACTACAACCTGATAGTGAAGACTCTGCCACATAATCATCAGTATTTTTACCTCCTCTATCTAAATTTAATCCATATTATCCATAACCAGAAAGTATTTTTGTCCTAAAGTATAAATAAATATTGCTAATAATTTCTTAAATACTAGTTTTAATCTATGAAATTACATTCGTTTGTGTTTCATTTTTAAAATTGATGTTTATACTTACATACACATACAATAGTGATAGTGGAGAAACATTATTAAAGTCCTTTTGTCTTTACTTGCTGCAGTTAAACACTCCTGTTTCTGTAAAAGAAGGAGAAAACAGTAATTTTAAAAATCAAACATACTAACACAATATTAACCAAGGTTATACTAATTTAATACTCACATGCTGAGTAATGATAGCAGGAAAATATTAAAAGGCTTTATTTTCCATAATGAAATTATCATGTTTCTGCAAGAAACAGAAAACTGTGTATGTACAGCAAAAACACTGAAATTCATGGCATACAATAGTCTTGAATCTAAGCTGAGGTGTTTCTGGCAGTGTTCATTGGCTATACCTCATGTGACAGTATGTGTGGTGCAAAGCGCGCATGTATGTTCAGAACAAAGGCTGCAATGAAGTTGTGTGATGCAACACGGGCAAGCGCTGCCAGCAATACCTCAGGTTCATTATGCATTTGATTCTGATTTAATTTTTAGTCATTGTACATTCAGAAACCTTTTACTGTTGCCAAATTTTTCATGATCCCTACATTCAGTTATGTAACCCATATGGGGTCGTGAACCAAAGTTTAAGAAGCACTGCTAGATTATGGTTATAATTAGTTGAGTTTAGAAGTGATCAAATGACTAGACCCAAAGAATTAATTATTAATGGCTCCATATCAACTTAGAGGGACATCACTACTAGACCTAAAGTATTTGCCTTTGTTCCTATGATGGTTAACTTTTTTTTAGAAAGGTCTCAGATACAGGTGGTGCCCATCAATTGTAAAATGATTAAACAAGTTATGGCTTATGGATATGAGGGCATATGACTGTACTAAAGGAAATAATGTAGAGGATGTCTTCAGGTGAACCTGGGAATATTTGTATGAATTAATATAAAGTGAATTGAGCAGAACCAGGAGAATGATATATAAAAAGAATAATATTACAAATGTTGAAAGACTTAGGAACACTGATCAATATGACAAAAAACTACTTGTAAAGGATGTATGAAGAAATACCTCAAGATAGAGTGATGATGGACTCAGAGCACAAATTGAAGTTCTATCAATTCATGTTGACATGGCTAATGTGGGAATTTTCTTTGTTTGACTACACATACATATATGTATGTATGTATTTATATATGTATACAAATATGTGTATATATAAAGGGTTTAGTTTTCTTGCTTTCTCAACATAGAGGTCAGGAGAGGGGATGAAAAGAAAAGAATTCTGAGGTGAAATTAAAGGAATCAATTGAAGGAATTTTAAATTAATTAAATTAATTAATTAAATTAAAGGACTCAAATGTAAGGATAAGTGTCATCTTCAAATTTGTAGATCGCGCAAAGTAGAGATGAATTGATAGTACCCTAAATTACAGCTACAATCTAAAAAAACAAATCTCAATAGGATGGAATTATGATTTAAATCTAATTAGTATTTATGGAAGTCACAGCATTACACACCTTGAGAGTCTGGATCAGCCAATACCAGAATAAAATACCCTATGACATATCAACAAGTGGTCGTCGAACCTTTGCTTAACTGGATCCCCCATATCTTGAAAAAGCCCATTCCATTTTTAAACAGCTCTAATTGTTGAGAAAAAAAATTCCTGACAGTAATCTTCTCTCTTTGCAGCTTCTACTTGTTGCTCCTCATTCTTTTCTTTGGGTTTAATCATATCAAATCTAATCACTCCTCCAAATAATGCCCCTTCAAACACTTGAAAACAGCTATCATGTCTCCATAAGTCTTCTTTTCTTCAAATACAACATGCCCAGTTCTTTCAAACAATTCTCATGTGATAGGACTTATAGTCCTTTGTCATCTTAATTGTCTGTCTCTTAAATTATGGTGTCCAGAACTGACAGCAAACACTCCAAATGAGGTCCGATAAAGGCAGAGTACAGTGGTACTATTCCCTCCTTATTCTTGGAAGCAATATCCCTCTTAACTTAGTCCAAGTTTGGTTTAGCATCTTGTCCTGTTCCACCACACTGTTGGTTTAGATTAAATATGTAGTCCTGAGGCAGATGCAAAGTGGAGAGAGTGATGGCCCTGGAGTCAGGAAGGCATGAGTTAACATTGAGTCTCAGATACCTCAGATACCCCAGTGACCCTGGGCAAATTACTTAACCCCACTTGCCTCCAAAAAATGGGGATGATAATAATAACCTGTGCCTCATGAAGATATTGTGAGAATCAAATAAGATGATATTTGTAAGCACTTATTAAAGTTCCTGGAATATAGTAGGTGCTTTTGTCCATGTACATCCTCTAAATCTGTCTTAGAACAACTACTATCTAATCGTGATTTCCTCAAATTGGCTTGTTCAACTGTTTTTTGTTTACATTGAAATTAAAGATTTACCTTTATCCCTATTGAAATTAATCTAATTAGATTGAGCCTGATTTTCTTGTCTCTAGTGAAGATCCTTTTGTATACTGACGGCCATCCAGTGTGTTAACTACACAGCCCAACTTTGTATTATTTACAGATTTTATGAGGATGTACTATCCATGCCTTTATTCTCGTCATTGATACAGTAAACAATGCTAAATGGAACAGGGCCAATCACAGATTCTTCTGGTACTTCATTGGAGACTGCCTATCTTGTCAATAGTGAACTATTAATTACTCCTTCAGTCTGCCCTAAATCTATTTGTTTTATTGTTTGATCCGTATCTCTCCATCTGTTCCAAAAGAATGAAACATTTTATCAAAATATTTGCTAAAAAAAATAGGCAAACTATATTCATAATATTCAAAATATTAATTTGCAAATGAGGTTAATATTATACTTGACTAGATTGTAATATAGCCATGCTGGCTTTTTATACTCTTTTCTATCTTAAGCATCAGGACTTTATTCCTTCTTCAGTCTTGTGTTTTTCATGACCTGTTTTTCATGACCTTTGAAATATCAAGGACAGTTTGGCAATCTCATCTGTTATTATTTTTTTTTCTGAAGACCCTAATATGTAGTCTGTATGGACCAGATGACTTGAATTTATTAAAGGCCAGTAGGCACTTTCATACAGTCTATTAAATGATATTGGGCATCAAATCCCTGTTTGTCATATTTGTTCATTTTCAGTATCAAAGTCATTCTTCTTTGTAGGAAAAAAAGAGACAAACATGAAATTCTACATTTGGCTATAAAAAAAATTATCTTCATAAATACAAGATAGGGCTTTTTCTCAACTGATCTGAAAGATATCTGAATGTTTTAGTGAGATTCCATGAGTCAGGTGTTTTACATAGCAGACAAAAAAGAGTTAATACAGGTTTAGACTAGATTAAAAGAGTTATGGTATTCAGAATGTACAAAATGATAGCCCTGTTGTATTATGACTTAGATCACATCTAGAAAGCTGTGTGTTTGACTCTGAGTGCCACATTTGAGGAAGGATATTGACAACTTTGCACATAACCAGAGGAAAGTGATAAGGGCCTTCGGTTTATGTTTTATAAGGAGCAATTAGAGGAACTGGAGATGTTTAACTTAAATAAGACAGGGGAAAGATGTTAGCTATATTCCCACATATTCAAGTATTTTAATAACTATCAGGTAGAAAGGAAATTTGACTTTTCTGTTTGGCCCTAAAAGAAGGACCTAGGAACAATACTGTAGAGAGGCAAATCTCAAGTTAAAGAGTCAAGAGTTAAAGACGCACTTCCCAATATTTGGGGCTGTCCAAAAGTGTGTTACGGGTTGGGTGATTGGACCAATTTCTATGACCTTTTTTGACCCTATTCCCTATTCCCCATTTCTCATCCCCAGTAGAGATGAGTTTTCTTTAAAAGGTGACAGTCATCCTTTGGACCTGGCCCTTTCCTCTTTAGATGAAGTTTCCTGGTCACCTACAAGCATAAAGCCCTCCTCTAGTCAGTGTGGAGTTGGGCTCCCTTAGATGGTGGATTTCTGAAGAAAAGGGAGTCATCTCATGATTGAAAGAGATATCCACCTCCAGAGAAAGAGATCCAGAGTCTGAATGCAGATTGAAATAAACTACTTGCTGTGTTTCCCTTTCTTGTTTTGTTTGTTTCCTCTTTCCCATTGATCATTCCATCAGTTATAATCCTTCTTTACAACCTGACTAATGATTAATGTGAAGATATTTGTAGATCCTGTATTTGAGTGCACGCCACCATGATGGAGGTGTGGAGGGGGAGGGGGAGGGGGAGAAAAATCTGAAACTCAAGGGACTGTGGAACTAAACGTTGTAAACTAAAAGTGAATAAACCAATTTAATTTAAAAAAAGAAAAGAAAATGGAGTCCTCATCCTGCAGCACTATTCAGAGAGCACTTTCAAATGGGGAGTGAGGAGAAGATTCATATCCTTATTACACATCTTTCCCATGTTCAGACCAAGTAAGTCAAATTTTGTTAATTGTTCAATGACTTATGAGTACTTCATTTTGCCCCCATAATTGAATCTGAACTAATAGTGATAATGAATGCATGACTCTCCCCTTTTTCTCAAATGAATTTGGGTGCCAACTTCTTGAGGGGAAAGATGATGAGATTCAAACAGACTGGGCAAGGAGAAGCCCATTTTCTCAAGTACCACTTAAAGCCCCTCTGCCCTAGACTGTACAATTGGATAAGTATGTGCCTAGTTATGCTTGAAACTCGGAACTACCCCTGCCAGCCACCTTGCCTACTTGTTCCTGGTTACCTCATCTCCCCACCCATGACAGGTTTTCTTCTATAAGAATGATTTCTCCTGGCTAGTGGGCACCTCCCTTAAGAAACCTTCTCCCTTGGCCTTGGGGGCAAAGGAGCACCTCTCCCTTGGGGGGTTGCCTCCTTTAGGGAGCTTCCACTCCCCAAGTGGGCATCTCCCTTGGGTGGCCCCCCTCTCCCTTGGGTGTGGCTGTCTCCTTTGGGGGCTCTCTCTTTTAAGGAACTGCTGTCTCCATTAAGGATTGACTGTCTCCCTTAAAGAGCTGTCCTCCAAAGCTGATGCCTCCCTTAAGCTGCTGTCCCTTTTCCATATAAGCTTTAGCATCACCCCCATTTAGCTGTAAATACCCAAAGGAACTTTGCCCAATTCTGTTGGGGTCACAATAAATCTTGCCACTTGATTGGAGGACAGTTTGAGCATATGAAGTCATTGCAGGTGATGCTGCCCTGTACACTGACATTTTGAGGTTCCCAGAACCCTTAAATTGCTTCAATAGGATGAGGGCTTCAGGTCTACCCCTAATCTACCCCTTGATTTAGGAGGTAGTAGGTTACCTCTCACTTGAGATCTTTAGGTGAAGAAAGCATGACCAATGTGTAAAGAGAATGTAAATGGAATTCTCAGGCACACGTTGAACTAGATATCCTCTGAGATTCTTTCCAACAATAACATTTTGGTATTCTGAGTTGCTTTGTAACCTGGTAACTCTCACATATGACTCCTCTCACCTCACATTGCCACCACCATGGCAAATGCCCTCAGCAACTCACACCCAGACTATTTCAGTAGCCTGCTGGTTGGTATACCTGACACAAGTCTCTACCTACTCTGGTCCATTATCCACTCAGTAGTAAAAGTGACTTCCTGAAGCATAGGTTTGACTATGTCAACTTGTCAACTTCCCTGCTCAATAAATATCAACTGCTATCTATCATGTCCAATATAAAATCCTGTTTGGCGTTCAAAACCCTTCATAACTTTCCTCACAATATTTCCATTTTTTCATACCTTTCCTCATATACCCCATGTATGCATTGGCATTGGCTTCCTTTGTGATTTTTTGAATAAGACACTTCATTTCATGACTCTAAGCACTTTCCTAGTTGGCTGCCCACCACACCTGGAATACTTTTGCCCCTCCATCCCTTTTCCCAACCTTGGTTTGTCTGACTTCCTGCAAGTCCTGGCTAAAATTTTACATTCTACCAAAAAAAATGTTTCCCACGTTATCCAGGATATAGCTTGGTTTAAGATAATTGTTTATAAATGGTCTCTCCAATTAGATTATCAGCTTTTTGAGAAGATGAACTATGTTTAACTATCTTTCTTTCTATCTCCAGTATTTAGCTTGAGGCCTGGAGAGTATTAGCACTTAATAAATTACTATTGAGTGAATGATTGACTGATAGGTAATCAAGCCATCTTCTCTATGTGCAGGGAAAGACCCTGAAATGTAACTGCAAATTCTGAGAATTGTAGTCCTGGACAGACAGACTATTCCTTTCTTCCCACCCTGGAAGAGACTCTTACAGTAGTATAAGTTTTGCAATGAAAGTTCAGAGACTAGAGTCTGAATGTTTCAGGCTTGGATCCAGAGTCTCAGACTTGGTTAATTAGAAGGGGAAAAAAAAA
>CM053591.1:36040836-36068300 GCA_028646515.1 Pseudochirops corinnae | reverse complement strand
GCCATCTTGGCTCCGCCTCAATTTCTTTAAACTGTTTCTAATTCCTGTTTTCCCCCCAATAAAGCTATAACCATCATAACTTCTTTGTGAATTCATGTCTGTTATTGTGTACATGACTGCAGTGGATGAAGCAAATGAATAGTCTGTACTGCACAGAACTAAATAGGACAGAGATATGAATATCTGCATAAAACAGTTAAGGTTCTATTTGTTGTATTATAATGTTCTGTAATAATGAATTAATTTTATTGTTTTAATTTTATCAGTAATATGTAAGCTCTTTAACAGTGAAAGAGAAACAAAAAATGGGAACTATAAGATCTTTTATCTTAATCTTTTATGTTATTGTTGTTGTTCAGGCATTGTAGTCAACTCCAACTCTTAGTGACTTCTCCAGTTCATTTTACAAATGAGAAAACTGAGACAAATAGGGGTAAGTGACTTGGCCAGGGCCACACAGCTTATAAGTGTCTGAGGCCAGATTTGATCTCAGGAAGATGAGTTCTTCTTGATTCCAGGTCCAGTTCTCTATCCCCTATGTCACCTAGCTGCCCCTAGGCTTTTGAGGTCTGGCAAACGTATAGATGGTACAATGAGGAAGGCACCTCAGTCAAAATTCAGCCATTGGCAATTGTCCCTTTCATTCAAAGGCTTCCCTCATCCATCCACAGGCTATCTCCTTGGGAAAAGAAGTGGAGTAGATATGTGGTCCACAGGGAAAGTCCTGCCCTGGAGGCTAAATGGAGGGAGTAGTAGAATCTATCCAGTCAATAAAATTCCATGGGGGAGGGTGGGAAAAGTGAAGAGATAATTCCTCTTCCTTTCATTTTTACTCTACTTCAAACTCCAAACTTTGTAAAATAGAAATTTGTTATTTTTATTTTATATTTTAATTTTCAGTTCCAAATTCTCTTTCCTCTACCTTTCCCTCACCCACTGAGAAGGCAAGAAATGTGATATCCATTATACATACAAAGTTATGCAAAATATGTTTCCATAGTGAAAGTAGAAAGAGCAGAAAAATAAAAAAGAAATATGCTCCAGTCTATAGTCAGTCCATCAGTTTTTTTCTCTGAAGGTTGAAAGCCTTTTCCATCATAAGACCTTTGGAATTGTGTTGGATCATAATATTGTTAAATCTTTCACAATTGATTATTGTTACAATACTGCAATCACTGTGTACAATGTTCCCCTAGATCTGCTCACTTCACTGCATCAGTTAATTTGTCTTCCCAATTTTTTTTCCCCCTGAAACCATCCCCTCAGTCATTTCTTACAGCTCAATAGTATTCCATCACAATCATATAACAAAACTTGTTCCCCAACTGCTAGACTTTCCAATTCTCTGCCACCACAAAAAGAGCTGCTATAAATGTATTTGTAGATATGAATCTTTTTTCTTTATCTTTGATCTATTTGGGTGTATCAGCAATGCAGTATTCACAATGCCAACAGTAACTATAAATGTGCTGATATGGTTATTAATCACAAAATGTAACAAGCTCTCCACATGAGAAATATAACTAAAACATTTATTCAAATACCAGAAAACTGAGTCCCCAAACCAGAAAGTCAAAGCCAACACAGTAGTTATGAAGTTGGCACATGTAGTTAATGTAGTAAACACCCACATTCTCAAGCCTTCAAAACAGGACAGGCTACCTCAGGCAAAGATCCTCTTCTCCTAACTCACGGCAACTGCTCAGTGTCCAGGCAGCTTGTTCCCAGCAGCTCTGCCCCCCCCCCCTCCCCAGTTCCTGTCGCTGGCAGTCCTCAGCAGGAGTCCTTAGCAGAGATTCTGACAGGCTCAAAGAAAAAGGAGTTCATGTTGCAACCACAGCTGCTGACGCTGCTTCCAGTCATCACAGATGCTAGCTGGGTTCCAGCTTTCTCTTGCTCCACCCCTTCCTGCTATGTCAGCATGTTCAAGGGGCATGGAAGATGTTCAAATCCCAGTATCATCACATTGGGGCACAGATCTAGTAGCAAAAAGTATGCGGTTTTACAGCCCCATGGGCATAAGCACTATAATTTTAAAAAAATAAGTATTGTAATTTTAAAAAAAGATATATCCTTTTAAAATTTAAGAGGCAGACTGGTATAAAAGATAAAACACTATTATCAAAGTCAGGAAGAAGTTTTCTAAAATCCAGTCTCTGTTACTTTCTAGATGTGTAACCTGGATCAAGACATTTAGCTTCTATGTCCCTTAAACAATTCCCTTGGATTTACCTACTAAGTTGGTGATAATAGCTACAAAACCAGAAGATATAGCCTACCTACATTTATACACTTAAATCTCATGATTTTCAAAGTGCCTAGGATCATATGACTATAGATAAAGAGTTGGGAGAGACCTCAGAGGTTATCTAATTCCAACCTCTTCACTTTATAGATGTTGTGTTACATTCTTACTTTTTTTTTTGACAGTTAATAAACTATTAGGTCAGGGATACACATGCATACATACTTACATATACACAAAGTAACATGTATGTACATGCAATACATATTTGTACACATGTGCATATAAGTACATGTATGTATATACTGAATAATATTAATTTTCATTATATGTGAATGTATATTTTAAATATGTAATTTCTGTATAATTTATCTAGATTTTAACAAAGCATCTGACAAGAAAATTCTTACAATATTCTTGAGGAATAGAGAGAAATACAGGCTAGTTTATAATATAATTAGATAGATTGTGACTTTTTTCTTAGCTTTCCTACTTGGGATTAAGATTGGGCATTTTTTAGGTCAATCATTAATGGTTCAATATCAACTTGTTTGATTTGGCAGTAGGGCTCCAATGGAGTGCCCCAATGATCAGTGCTTAACTCAGTTTTACTTCACATATTTTCATGAATGATGTGGGTAATGAAAGAGATTAAATGCTTAAATTCTGGATGAAAGAATAAAGCATACAAAAAGAGCTTCACAGGCAAGGGCAGTGGATTAAATCTAAGATGAACTTTGATAGGGAGAGTTTTATATTTGGGTTTAGAAAGTCTACTTCACCAGCATGAAGTGGGAGAGACATAATTAAAAATAAGTGCTTTAAAAAATGGTTTGAAAAAGATCTAGTGATTTTAGTGGGCTCAATGTTTAATTTGAACTAGTATTTGTGATACAACAGTAAAAACAAACAAGCAAGCAATAAGCTAATATTATTTTGGATAGCATTAAGAGAGCCCTACTAACATTAAATTAATGATAACAAGGCTATGATGATGCTGGACAGTTCTGAAGAATAAGGAGGCAATAGGTCCTCTTTATTATGGTTCAGATCATATCTACAGTATTATGTCTAGTTCTAGGTGCTATATTATAGAAAAGATATTTATGATAAGCTAGAGGCATCCAAGGACATTCAGAATAAATAGAAAAGGGTTAGGGGGAAAGAAGGCTAACTGCCACTTTGTGTTTTGAAGCAAAGAACATCTATAGCATAAAAGTTATTTGCATATGATTCCTAAAGATTACCTATTTATTAGATCAGCAGGTTTTACCGTTCTCCAAGACTTTCCTTAAAAGTCTGTTTCCTCATCTTGCCTCTTTCTATCCTTTTGGCTACTGTAAATACATTCTGAATAGTATTCCCTCATACCCTCACACAAATATTAAAGTACAATGACTATAAATGGTACACAAAATGTGAATAGGTTTTCAGAGGAATGATAATTATGGTAAGAAAGGATTACATCTGTATATTGTATACATAATTTTAGATGAAGTTGTTATTCCTAGAGTAAGGGTCCATGATATTTTCATTTTAGTGTGAAAAATACTGTATGTCTTGCTGTATATTTTTGATACAAGGTTTTAATTGTTCCAGTGGTATAAGTTAAAATTCCACATACACTGCCTATGTGACAGGGATGTGAAAATAAAATTATGCTGTTCCTTGAAAAGTTTACATGTTTATAGGAACTGAAAGTTTCATGCAGAATGACTATAATACAAATTACAACTTGATAAATATGAAACAGTAATTTTAAAAAGCTCCATGAAACTTTCCATGGGGAATTGGAAACATTTAGGAAAATGTGACATTTGGGTAGCATTTTGAAAGAACAGAAGAATTTTCAATAGGAATTGTTGGAAGCACTAGTGGAGGAAAAAAATTCTTAGAGTAGAGGACAGTAGGAGTGAAAGCACAGGAAAGGAATAGTGCAAGAATGAAATAGGTTGTTCAGTTGACTAGAACATAAAATGTGAAGGGGATTAGTATGATGTACACTATGAATCTTAGCTGTAACCAGACTGTGGAAAGCATCACCTCCTAGGCCAAGGGGTTTATCCTTAGTTCAGTAGACAATAGAGAACCACTGAAGATTTCTGAATGATATAGTGATACAGTGAAAGGGGTGATTGATATAAGTAGATTGTTCAGGCAATACCTTGAACGATGTCTTGAGGCAGAAAGGTCAACTGAGAGATGATAATGGTATGAATTGGGATGGTTGCCATGGGAATAGAAGGAAGGAAATGAATATTCAAAAAGTTGTAAAAGACCTGTGGCAAGACTTAATAAGTGATTTTATGTTGGTGTAAGTGAGAGAAAAGAGACTGAAGCATCTTTTGGATATTGAGTCTTGGTAACTGGATGAATCCGAACATCGTTAACAAAAATGGAGTGTAATAAGCCAATATATTTGATTCTTGGGGATCAGTTTCTATGTAGATATCTTTGATGAATGTGGCTTTGCTGCCTGCCCTCCTCCTTCCCTGCCCCCCGAAGCCTGCTCTCGAGAGCATCCTTTGTTATGTGGATGAGTTAACTGATTTTCCCAAAGACTTTTGGTTAGTTGATAACAAGGCATGATCCAGGACTCAGATAAAAATCGTGACGGTGTGCCCTAATTAGGGCCCTTTGAAAAGTGGCTTTGTTAAGCTAGCTCCTTGGGCCCCTTTTGGCTTGGGCTACACATAAAAGGCCCTTTTATTTGAGATCTTGAAATCAAAAGCTCTATCCCCAGACTTCAGGCACCTAAAGAACATATTCCTTATCAAATTATCCATTCTGTGTTCCAGGATATAACAGACTAAAGACAAGGATAGTAAAACTCGAGTCCTTTTTTCTTTTGTATCATTTTGCTCTATAAAAACCTTGTTCAAAGAATCATTAAATGGAGTCCATGGTTCTTCCTTGAACTACCCACATGGTGTGGTCATTTCTTATTCATATTTCTGATCATGCTTAAGTACTGGCCACTGAGCAACCCACGACAATGGAGAAAAAAAAAAGGAGTGTAGAGAGAACATGGTAAATTCATGTTTAAACTTATTAAACCTAGGGATCCACCTCAAAATGCAGGGAAAAAAAATAAAGCAGGCTAAAATAGGACTGGACTCAGAGACATAGGATAAAAGAGCTAATTGCAGCTGTAATAACTTCTTATTCAGAATTATAAGACAGAGTCAAGGTGGCAAAGTGATAAGTCAGCAACTTAACTTCAGTTTTCCCCAAATCTCTTCTGCACTCACCTAAAAAATGCACCAAACTGAATACAGAGCAGAAAAACTAAGGAAAAAAAAAGCCACAATGAGTCATTTTTAATATCAGGGCAGCTTAGGAAGCTAGAGATATCTGTGGACACTAAAGTGAGGGCTGGCTGAAAGCACAGTCCATGGAAGAAGTAGCAGCTATGGTGTTGGCAGCAATGGTAGAAAATAAAAGAATCCACCTTCTGAAAGAAATTCCAAACTGAAAACTCCCAGGAATATTATTGCAAAAATCCAGAGGTCCTAGGTCAAGGAGAATTATACAATTCTACATATAATGCAAATGAAAATAACTATAAAGCCTAACTATAACTAACTAGCTGTATGGGTTTGTGCAAATCACATCAATATTCTGAGCATTGCTTTTCTTTCTCCTTTTTTTAAACTGTCAAATTAAGACATTAGACTAAATGATTTCAAGCAATTTTAACAAACATTTATTCAATTCTTGTGCCAGGAACCATGGATACAAAGACACAAATGAAATGACAACTAAGCAAAAGAAACTTACATTCTATTAGAAGAAATAATATAAATTGTTTAAATGTGTATGAGTTTAACTATAAATAAATTATTTACAAAGTTAACTTAGGGATCAGAAGCTGAGGTGATTAGAAAAGGCTTTATGTAAAATTATGGGGGTGCTTGATTTGAGTTTTGAAGGAAAGAAGGGATTCTACGAGATAAAATTCTATGGGAGGATATTCCAGGCCTGGAGGATAGCCTGTGAAAAATAATGAAATGCAAAAAGAGAACTGGGGAGTACAGGTCTTAGAGGTGATCCATCCCAAATGATTCTCACTCCTGGAGTTGCTTGAGTCCTTTAGCATGTCTTACAAACCCAATTTGAATATCCACTGGGTACTTCCCTAAACCCAGATGAGAGTATACACTTTTCCCTTGCCAGCATGAATGTATTCACCCATTATAGGGAGCTAGCTGATCAATAAATGTGGACTTCCATTTCTAGCCCATGTCTAAGGTACAGGGAATAGTAAGGTAACAGAAAGCAAATGAGTAGAAATAACTTACAGGGAAGAGAACAAAAGCAACATGGAAAAGCAGAAATGAAGCATTATTCATGCTTGAGATTATTTAGCAGAAACAACCCAGTTCCGAGCCTCCCACATTACTTCTAAAGCTTTCATGTCTTTGCAAAGAAGAGTAATACATTTTGCTATTGACTTCAAAACATTTATATGAATTCCTTATTTTAAATATTCTAACGTGTAGTATTCTTTTCTATTTTTTTTCACTCCTCATCCCTAACACACAGGAGGAAAGATGGTTTTGCAATTGATTAGGGTTTATAATTTAATAGTTAGGAATGACTTAGATTGTTTTTAAAGTATTAAGGTCAAAACACTGAATGCAAAAAGTTCTGTTTGTGTAGCTGCAAACTACACTGCTTGGTCTACCTGTGGCTTCAAATTATTGTTTACTGCTCTGCTGATTTTCTTTCTTTAAGTATGCATGAGTTCACCTCAGTTGGTATTCTTTGCACCTTTTCTAGAAGCTCCACAAACTAAAGATTTTGTTCTTCATTAGTCAATGAATTAACTATCTCATATTTGGCCACATGAGGTAGACTGCTTGGGGGAAATGGGATTAAACTGATTCTATATGGTCTAGTACAGAACAAGGAAAAATAGGTGGTCACAAAAAGGCTAATTTAAGCCTGTTATAAGAGAAAATATTTTAACAGTTAGTCCTGTCCCCAAGTAGAATAAGCTCGCTCAAGAGATGGTGGGTGCCTTTTCAAAGGAAATTATTAAGCAAAGGCTAGATGGCCACTAATTAAGAGTAATATAGTGAGGATTCTTTGTTTAGGAATGAACTAGATGGCTACTGAGATCACATCAAACTAAGAAGTTCTGTGATTCTTGAGATAGATAATATCTTATGCCCCTTCCATTCAGTGATCCAGTAGCAGATTTAAGATATGATCAAGAAAGGATCAGTAGGCCTTGGTAACTTAGATATAGATTAAATATTTGATGGGTTTGTGAGTGGTATAAAGAAGGGTGGAGAGGCAAAGGTGACTCCAAGGTTTCAAGCCTGAATAATAGAAATGTGTAAATTTCATTAGTTAAAGAAAAGGAAATGACCTCCAATTTTCACTGTAATTCATCAATCATTTATTAAGTGCTTATTACATGTCATATACTATGCCAAGTGCTGGGGGAAAAAATATCAAAAGCAAAACAGCCCCCGACTTCAAAAAACTTACATTTTAAAAGGAGAGGTAATGTGTATTTTAAAAAAAAAACATACAAAGTAGATATAAGATAACCTTTAGAAAGGAAGATGCTAGTTTTTGTGTAGATCTAGAAAGGTCTCCTGCAGAAGGTGGTGCTTGAACTGCATCTTAAAGGAAGTCACTGATTGCAAGAGGGCATGATTGAGTAAATCATGAGGAATCAACCAGTGAAAAGATATAGAGAAGTGAGAAGAAGGGTTATGTATGAAGAATAGCAAGCAGCCCAGTCTGGTTGAGCTAAGGAGTACAGTAAGGAAAGCTGGTTTGTTAAAGAGTTTTAAATGCCCAAGTTTTAGATTTGATCCTGGTGGAAACAAAGAAACATTGGAGCTCATTGAATTATTGTTGTTGTTGTAGATGGTGGTGATGGTGGTGGTGGTGGTGGTGGTGGTGGTGGTGGCGGTGGTGGTGTGTATGTGTGTGCGTGTGTGTGTGTGTGTATGTGTGCACAATGTATGATGATCTTTAGGAAAATTATTTTGGTGGCCATGTGAAAAATGGATTGAAGTGCAGAGAGATTTCAAACAGAGATGTAAATTGAAATGCTATTACAATAGTACAGAAGAGGTGAAGAGGACCTTAATTAGGGTGCTAGCTTTTGAGTGGAGAGAAGGAGATGTATGAGAGAGATGTGGAGAAAGAAATCACAAGATTTAGCAACTTATTAGTTATATGTAGAGAGTGAGATTGAAAAGTGAAAGATGATATTGAAGTTCAGAACCTGGAAGGGTAGTCAGATGGCTTTGTCATCAAAAGAGTGAGAGACAGAGCAACAACTAGACTTTTTTGATGCTCATTTCAGTGTTCTTTGCTATAGGTGATGCTGACACCCTAGTTTAGTGTTACATTTGATAACATGTGACCAATCACATGGGAAAATTTCTCCCCCTGAAACAAAGCTGGTAAAAATTCACAGTGTTTCTTCATCATTTACAAGAATAAAATGCTATTTTCAGCAGTGATTTTCCAGAAAATGAAGAGATTGGAGCAGTACTTTAGCCAAAATGTACAAAGAGTTTACAATATGATAAAAGCCAATTGAAGTATACAATTTGTGGTTCAATCAAATTGAAGGAAAGAATAGGAAATTTTACGTATGTGTGTGAATGTATGTATATACACATATTGCTGTTATTGAAAACAAAAGTCACATGGAGAAACAATGGACATGGCTTTTCATATGACACATATACCAGGCATTTGTTTCATAAGTTTGCACAATAAGAAAACACAGATACAAGCTAAAAAAATGACATTGTACATCCAGACTCATACCTCAGGGCAGGGATTTATTACACTAGTTTTTCTGGTAATGACAGTTGTCTGTTTTTAGATTTATCTAATACACACAAGTCATGGCTTAGGGTCATTCTCGAATCTTTTCTCAAATGGTTTTGGTTTGGCATCTCCAAAAATATACTATGCCAAGCACTTTTTCCCCCTTAAGTTTTAAACTCTTGTGTATTTTTAAGGAAAATATAATCCACATGTTTCTGATTCATTTATACTTTACTCATCAATTTCTTGTTGTGTAAGACTCACTTAAAACCCAAGAAAGCTTTGGAGATGATTTTATAAGACTTAAGAAGCCTTTTTTCTTTAGGAAAAAAGGATGCTGCATTCTTTGGTACAATTTGGTTTTTTAATGTAAGCGCATGACTCTGAATATTCATATTTTAGATCATAATATCTTTCTTCTGTCTTAATAGTTGCACAGTCTAAATATTTCAATGGAAAAAAAAAACCACAGGAACAAATGTCATCATCCTAATTTTCAGCATTACTATCTATTACATATTGTAAGCCATTGATCACAGAGGAAGAAATTCACTATTTTGGTTCAAAATACTACAACTCTCCTCCTTATACTGATAATCTTGTTTCCACCTCCATGCCTTCCTACATGATACCCAAAGCATCTGAGATTTTCTCTCTTCTCCAAGGCAATAGTTCCTCCTCTCCTTCAAAATCTAGGGGAGGAAGAACCCTCAATTCCTCCAGGAAATCTTGTTAGGATAATTGCACTCTTATTATTATTCATTAGATTGTAAACTTTGAGGATCAGGACTATCTTTTTGTCTCTTTTAGTATCCTCAATACTTAACACAATGCCTAGCATATAAGCTCTTAATAGATGTTAATTGAGTGATTATCACCACTACTGTATACTAGTTGCAAAGCAGTCTTACAAACTATTCACACTGTTTGAATTTTTACTTGTAAGTGTGCTAACTTCCACCACTTTTGACACCTCATTGTGATTTGAGGATTGAGTAGGTTCCTAAAGAATTCCTAAATCCAGCATGGCTCTGTCAGCTTCTACCAAGATTGAAAAAAAAGGCCTTGAGTACAACTGGTCCAGTGATGAAAAGGGCTCATCACCAGAAAGATATCCAATAGGATTCAGAGATGTCAAACTTGGCCAACAGCTGCAAATGGCCTGCAAAATTCCTCAATGCAGCCCAAACAAAATTAAAATACAATTGGAAAATGTTTAACAAAATAAATAAAAATGCAACACAACATAGACAATGTTGATTTGTGGTTTTCTCATTCATTATGGGACCCTCCAGAGTCTATTTCTATTTGAGTTTGACAACAATGCAATAAATGATTAATTCAAGAAGACCATCTAATAAGACATGGAAGGGTCAATTAGTGCCAGTGAAGGGAGTCCCCTATAAAATAACAGACCTTGGAAGTATTAAAGAAATATGTAGGAGATATTTTTGGTAACACATGCAGGTTTGGTTTATAATTTTTCTTAAGTCACTAATTGTGTGCTCTGTTGCCCCCAAAGCAGTTTCCAAAATCTTTGAAGGCAATGGCTTTGACTTCTCTGTCTTTCATAACTGCCTAAAATGGCTTAGTGCGAGAGAGTGGAGGAGAGTGGAGGAGAGAGTAAGGGACATTCAGGAAGTGCTATTGACTGATTAATTCTCCTGTACTGTTGTTAATTATATGGCTTGTGCTACTAGATTTCTTCATCCAAATGATGAGATAAAATCTTACCTCTAACAGCTCCTGATTTGTTTCTTCCTGAGTCTAACTAAGTGGCACATGAGTTAGAGCTCCATGGTGTCTGGTATATAAGTAAGTGCTACATAAATGTTAGTTAATATTGTTATTATCTTTATTAGTTATCAGGTTTATTATGTTAGCAGTAGTAAGAAACTTTTTAGTGTTCATAAGAGTCACTGTGATGATGTGTAGGCTTTGGGAGCCCCCTTGAGCTCTCCTTGAATCTTCCCAAGGGAAAACATTTGCCTAAGGTTATGGACCTTAAGTTGTGCCTCAGCCCAAGTCTTTATCCCTCCTTTGTTCCATTAGTTTCCCACCCTTGAACTGTCCTGGCCCACCATTGTCTATGGTCTCCAGGTAGCCTCCAGCAACTTCCCACCTTTAATCACTCATTACTGGAGTCTGACCTCATCTTGACTCCTGAAGACCCTCCCTAAACTTATTACTGGAGTCTGACCTCATCTGACTCCTCCTGAAGACCCTCCCCAAACTCCTCCTCTAGACCACCCCTAGATTCCTCCCACTACTTTTCTGTATAAAGAATCCCATCTTCCCTCCATGTGGTGTGAGAGCACCACAGAATGCCCTAGCACAGACTTATTCTGGACTGCTTGCCCAATGCAAACCTTACAGATACCTAGGCCCCTTGAGAGTCTACCCCATATGCTGAACTTTCAATAAACTTTACTTTTCATTGGCTGAGAAGACTTGAGTCAAATTCTTTCAGCAGGACCTGACATGTTGATACTTTGGGATCTCAGGCACCCCTAATCTTTGTGGGAAACCTCTTTGACTGGTATATAAGCAGGGCCTAAGTATCATTTCATCATTGGAATAAAGAGGTAGGATGGTGAAGGAGGAATTGTTATTTATCAGATAATGAGCTCTGGCAGTCTGGAGGAAAAGAGAAGTCAGGGTGAGGAATCCTGGGGAGGACAACTGAATTTTGTAAACAGAGATTAAACAGGAGCACGTGATTGTTGAGATAAGGGAAACTCAAATTATAAGACAAATATGAAGATAAAGGCATAAAGATAAGGCCTTTAAAGTAGTCATATTCCACATAGTGAGCAATTAAATGGACTGTTAGTGCAATTTATACTACATTCTATGTAGTATAACAATAATAGTCATGAATAAAGATAATAATAGCTAATATTTCTATAATAATTTAAAGTTTACAAGGCTCTTTCCATATATCATCTCATTTAATCCACACAGTGAGATAAGTGTTATTTCCCCCAATTTATAGATAAGAAAATTGACTTGGAGAGAGGTTAAATACCTTGCCCCAGGTCACACAACTAGCAACTGACTGAAGCATTCATTCTAACTGGTTTTTCCCACTCCAAATCCAACCAAGAACCTAATGAGCCACCTAGCTGCTTCAAGTAAAAGCTGAGGGACTTTTTTTTTCCTTCTGTATTTTTAGTGTCCAGCATAATACCTGGCACATAGTTGATACTCAAATGTTATTTCCTGAATTAAAGTATTGAATAAGAATTTTTAAGTCATTTCTGGATATTTTTCATAGGCACCTGATATTGGGAGTACAACAGGGAAGATACAGGAGTGGATATTAAACAATATAATCAAAATTAATTACTGTCTACAATCACTTCCTCCCTTCTCATTCATCAGTCCTTTGAAATTTGTCTCCTTATCTCAATGGGAGCTGCTCTCTGTAAAGTTACCATTGAGCTCTTAAATATCCAGATCTGAGGGTCTTTCATAGTCCTAATGTTTTTTAAACATATTTACTGTTTTGACACTGCTGACAATGCTCTCCTCTTAGACATTTTCTCCTCGCTAGATTTCCCTGACGCTATTCAGTCTGGTTTGCCTCTTTACCTGTGTGACTACTTCCCAGTTTCCTTGTGTGAGTTGTTCCTTGATTATTTTATGCACATTATTTTTTTTAAATAATTGACTCTCACTAAACAGATTGCAGTTATCCAAGAGAGTAAGTCCAACACACTCATCAGCCTGAATAAGCACTTGGAGATCACACACCCTTCTTATTACAGACAAAGAACTTAAGCCCCAGAAAGGTGAAATTATTTGTCCGAACTCACAATGATGAGGTGCAGGCTCTGGGAGTCCCTTGAGCTCTCCTTGAATCTTTGAAGTGCAGGCTCTGGGAGTCCCTTGAGCTCTCCTTGAATCTGCTCTAGAATCTTAAGTAAGGCATTTGCCTGAGGCCATGGGCCTTAAATGGTGGCTTTGCCCAAGTCTTTAGCCCTCCTTTGTTCCAGCGATTTCCCACCCTTGATCCTCCTGTCCCACTCTTGAACTGGCCTCGGCCACCATTGTCTGTGGTCTCCAGGTAGCCTCCAGTAACTTCCCACTGGAGTCTGACCTCATCTGACTCCTCCTGAAGACCCTCCCCAAACTCCTCCTCTAGACCACCCCTAGATACCTCCCACAATCTTTCCGTATATAAGATCCTCTCTTCCCTCCATGTGGTGTGAGAGTGTCATAGAATGACCTAGCACAGACTTACTGTGTCAGATGATTCTGGCCTACTTGCCCAATGCAAGCCTTACAGATACTTAGGCTCCTTAAGAGTCTACCCAATATGGCGAACTTTTAATAAACTTTACTTTTCTTTGGCTGGGAGAAGACTTGAGTCGAATTTGTTTGGCAAGACCTGGTGTGTTGGTGTTTTGGGGTCTCCAGAGCAACGCTTACCTTCTTTATGGGCAACCACATCAACAGAGCTAGGTAGTAGAAAGAACTAGATTGGAAACCAGGATTCAACTTCCAATCCAAAGACTTTCCTATCATATCATATTTCTCTTCCCTGTTTTATTGCTTTATTCTGCCTCTGTATCCCTCCATCCCTTCCCATAGTATTCATTAAACAGTTAATTAAGAAATAAAACACTATTTACTGTCAGGTCTAATATTACATTTATACACACATATGTATGTATATAAAATAAATGTATATATGAATATTTGCCTTGCTCCCCGAATTGGAGGAGGAGAGAAACAAAGAGACTTGAACAAATTGAATTGATTATTCTCTGTGAAATTCAATGTCAAAATGGAATTTACAATTATTCAACTAATTTTTTTCTTAAAAAACTCTTTCAGAAAGTGCCTAAGAGAGAACAAAGAGCTATTTCATGAGAGCAGGCCTTCTTCCAGCTTTTCCAAGTTTCTGAGACCTTGATGACCTCGTCCTTCTGTACTATATAGCTAACAAAAGCTAGAAAAAGACACCTGGTTCGTGGGCCTGGCTCCAGCAGATAGATGCATCCAGTCAAGGTCCTTAACATAAACAGAACTTTAAATGGAAGACCAACAGATAAGTATTCAAGGGGAGGGAAAAGGAAGATGTCCTTCAACAATAACAATCCAAGGTCTAATTCTATGAGCAACAGTCTCCTATTGTGCTGCTGTCCAACATAACACAGAGATTCAAGGAACTAAGGTTTTGCCATATTGCCCAGTATTCTGAGATTTGAGTCATGACAGACCTGGAAGAGAAAATAATGCAAACACTTTTGAATTGTATAAAAGACAATTAAAAAGATAAATTCACACTATCCTCGTTAAAGGTGTGTGGAAGTTGCCCATAAATAATGCCTGATTAAGCATTAGTCTCCTCTGAAAACTCAATTATTTGTATCCAGGTCAAGGATCTTTGGGTCTGCTCTCTTATTTCTAACTGAGTCATACATCTGTCTCTGTCTCTGTCATTCATACAGTCTTTCTGTCCATTTATTAATTTTCAGTTTTACATACACCACAATTCATGTTTAAGAATGTAATTCTGAGTTAATCTTGTTTTCTCCAGGGAATCTTCCCAGAAGGTTTTCTTTTTTCTTTCTTTCTTTTTTTCTTCCGTCATTTTTTTTAAAGGTTATAAATAATTTTTTTTTTCAAGAAAAGTTGGCTAATCCCCAAATCTCATTGAGCAATAAGTCAGTATTACTTTTGACTAAGAAAGAAATTCAGGTGCAGATGAGTTCTAAGCCTGAAAAGGCTTAGGATCAGAACTAAGAATTTCTTAAAAACTAATTATTTTCAGCTAACTTAAAGCAGAAAATGCTGAAATGAATTACTTCAATCCAAAATGAAATGAGCCAGAATTCTCATAATTAGGCTTTTTTCTTGTTTAATTATGAAAAAAAGCTCTCTTTTTTTAAAACAAATTTGAGGCTGTTTCTATACTTTCAATGGCATTGTAGCAAGGTGGGATGTATATAGACTGAGCAGGCACCAGAAAGTCCCCTCTCACTACACTTACCTCTCCTTAAACCAAGGAAAATTCCTTCTGATGTGGTTAGGATCAGAGGTGCTCAAGACCCCAAAATATCAAAACAGCAGGTCCTGCCAAATGAATTTGACTCAAGTCTTCTCTCAGCCAAAGAAAAACAAAGTTTATTGAAAGTTCGCCATATTGGGTAAACTTTTAAGGAGCCTACATATCTGTAAGGCTTCCATTAGGCAAGTAGGCCAGAATCATCTGACACAGAGTAAGTCTGTGTTAGATCACACTATGGCACTCTCACACAACATGGAGGGAAGATGGGGGGTCTTATATACAGAAAGTTTGTGGGAGGAATTTAGCAGTGATCTAGAGGGAGAGTTTGGGGAGGGTCTTCAGGAGGAGTCAAATGAGGTTAGACTCCAGTAATGATGAGTGATTAAGGATGGGAAGTTGGTGGAGGCTACCTGGAGACAACAGACAATGGTGGGCTAGCCCAGTTCAAGGGTGGGATAGGAGGATCAAGGGTGGAAAATTGCTGGAATGAAGGAGTGCTAAAGACTCGGGCAGAGCCACAACTTAAGGCCCATGGCCTCAGGCAAATGCCTTACTTGGGAAGATTCAAGGAGAGCTCAACAGGGCTCCCAGAGCCTGCACCTCATCACTTCCACTTCACTGTCTAAAATTGTTCACTACTTTATCACTCTGAAATTTCATCATTTAGAATTTCATTTGAAGGATGCATCAGTCCCATGACCTTGAGGTGGCAGCCTCAGCAGAGGTGGCCCTGAACCTCCTTTCACTGCATGTTATAGACCCCTTAATATTGAACATGCCCAGCCAGATGCAGGGCATTGCCCACCAAAGAAAGACTGGCTAAAAAGATTGCACACATAATACCTATGCAACATCTCCTGAGACAGTTTTTCTTGTTCACAGCATCTTTCAAGGAGACAAGAAACTTATGACTTAAGGAAAGCAACATTATATTACTAGAAGTGGAATATAATCTACCTTTTTTACATTATAGGTTCATGCCTTGCAACCTCATTCCCAGCCTAGAAATCTTCTTCCTCCCTCTCCAACACCCAGGGGAAATTCAGAGGTTTAAAGCAGGAATGCATTAAAGAGGAAGAAGAAAACAAGGAACTTAAAACAATTAATGAACTTAATTTTCTCAGGGAAATAAGAACAAAGGTCAACTGATGCAAACCATTAAGCATCTGAAAGTATAGAACAGTTAAAGAAAGAAGGCTCAGAACAGCTGTTTAGGGACATTGATAATCATTAAGAAATAAGGCAAAGAATTGCCATGCAACAGTAAGGATGCAATCAATATTAGATAACATGAGGGGTTTTTTTGTTTGTTCGTTTTTGATCTTGTAACTGCCTTAGTATGAGTGGTATTCAAGAGCATAAGTACAGGGGCAAGCGCTGCAAGGAGTGAGTATGAATGAACACTATGATCTAGAAGGTTGTAGCAGTTGTAGGGTACTAAGCAAATGCATTCAAGCATAGAGACACTGTATGATTGAATTGGTGGATTATAGAGTTTGCTATAAAAGGAAGAAAATGAGATCCAAAGACTGGTAGAAGAGGGAGAGAAGGAAATCCTACAGAGAGCAATGAAGACTAAGGATAGGTTTGCATAGCTTCATGTGGTTTAGGAGGAGTCATATGGAGAAAGAGGTGGTAGATCAAGAAAGAAATATTAATGTGCAGACTTGAGTGTTGATGAAATTGAAGTTATCCACCCAGCACCTCCTGTCATAGAGTGAACATATTTTCATATGTGTGCATATATACATATGCATATATAATATGCACATATATCTGTATCTATATTCTATCTGTCTATCTATATATCAGGTCATAGATATATGCCACAGGAGTCAGGCTGATTTTCTGAGAGTACAGAGTTTTCAAGAGAATATCATCACATCATTGTGTATATTGAAGTCTTCAATAATAAATCATAGGGATAAAAAAAAAAAAGCACCAAGTTGGATTCTGCTAGCCACAGGACAGAGGAAATACTGTTTGATTAGGGAAGGGAAAATACCTTGAGTTCAACCTCTCTGGACCTCATTTTATTCACTTTATAGTGAGGGAGTTGGGCTATATTCTCCCTAAGGACATCTCTAATTCCCAGTCCTATGATTCTAAGAAACTCTGTATTCACAGCATGGTAGAGTTAAAAGATCTTAGTCCTAAGGAGCTGGCTATGATGGGGTGCTTGGGCACTTGTGCTTGGAACCCAATTCCAAGCTCACATTTCTTCCTAACTTCAAAACATTATCTCCGACAGGTTTCTCCCCAGCCCAAGGGCACTATACCTGGCAATTACTCATGAATGGACCCCAGCAAAACAAACTATCTTTCCTCATCACTAGAACAAGTTGACCTCTGAAGAAATTCTCTTGTGAAAACAGGACTGTCTTGTAACCACAACTCTCAAAGCTATCTTGCCACAGATATAACAGATCAAAAACACACCTTCCCCTGGTTTCCAGTAATGAATGATGCCTGTGACCAAGGTTGTAAGTTATCACCTAATCAGCACATCTGCCAGATAATCCACTACTTTTCCTATATAAATTTTAGCATCATTCCTGTTAAGTGGCAAATTCCTTAAGGAGCTCTGCCAACCATATTGGTGTCACAATAAACTTTTGCTACCTTGACTTAAAGAATGCTTGAGTTGGGGGAGAGGATATACAGTGAGATTGTTGTGTTAGGGTGGTAGGTAGGGTAAAGACAGAGAAAGACAAAACAAGAGTCAAGAAAGACAAGAAAGACAAGAAAGACAAGAGAAAATTTGTACTTAAAATCTCATGGAAATGAATGATGTAAACTAAAAATAAACAAAAGTTAATTAAAAAAAGAAAAGAAAGCTTGAGTCTGTGAATTCATTCTAGACAACCCTCTCCCATATTTCAGTTCTTGAGAGGTCCCTGAATCCCAAACTGCATCAGCTAAAGTCAAATCAATAATTTCTTTTTGCTTTTTGGAGGGTGGAAGGCTGGGCAGTTGGGATTAAGTGACTTGCCCAAGATCACATGGCTATGTAAGTGTATCAAGTGTCTGAGGCCGGATTTGAACTCAGGTCCTCCTGACTCCAAGGCCAGTGCTCTATTTACTGCACCACCTAGCCGCCCCTATAAATATTTTTAAAGTGCTTATTCTGTGCTAGACACTATGATAAACAAGGGAATATAGTGTGCTTGATTTGAAGTGTATGGATAGCTCTTAGTAATAGAGACCTGGAACAAGGAAGCAGGTAAATGGACTAAGTCCCATTTTTGGGTAGATTCTATATACACCAGGATTGAAAAGGAGGTATAGCTCTTCACAATTAGTACATAGTTTATTCTTTGATATTTGCATGGCCATGGACCTCATAATCTATTTTATATCCTTCCTCACTTTTTTTTACATGTTTGATGTATTTTTGTTCTTAATAAAATGGTTTGATGATGATGATGATGATCCTCCTTACTATGCCTTTATGATTCAATCTCTCTAGGTCCTGAATTTTCATTTGGTGTCAGTGTGCATCTGTCCTAAGATGGAGGTGATAAAGTTCAACATCCCCATTTTACAGAAGAGAAAACTGATTTCCTGACAGGTAAATAAATGTTAAGTTCACACATCTAACTGGAAACCAGCCTAATATCTAAGCTTTCTGTACTAACTCATTCTGCATTTCAAGAACTTAACAAATTTTTCCTTTTGTTCACTGAGAGGAATGATATATCTTGTGACTAAAGGTATGGTATGGAAGAGCAGAAGATAGGAAAATGCATGAAAGGTAATCAATTCCAGAGGTTGGCAGCAACCATGAGTATCCTAGGCCACACAACACTAAAAAAACTCCAATATGCGAGTCACTGACTTTCTCTTAATTTATTTGCTCATCTGTAAAATGTAGTTAACAACAGCAAGTACATCAAAGGGTGTTTGAGAGGATCAAATGTTGTAAATGTTTGTAAAAGATGAAATGTGATGTATTTTAATTTCTACTTCTTGATGCTTGTTTTATTATCTAAGATCTACTAAGATAAGGTATTAACTTAAACTTACACAATAGTCTCTATTTCCCCCAATCAACAGTCAAAGCTCTTACTTTAATGTGGATCCCTCAGGGTGGAGAGATCGTAGGTACCTATATTAGCTATTCTACAGTACTTTGAAAAAAAAATCTGTCTTTTTCCTCTATGCCCACACCGCTCAGATCACCTCAAGGATATAGCAATTGCCTCTTAGCTGGCTCTGCAGAAAGTGACTGGTGTGAATTATCCTACATCTTGTTTTGTTTTGGGTAGGACAAAGTGAGTCCTACAAAATGAGCAAGCTTGGGTAGTTTGCAATGGACATTTCGGATCTCATTTCATTATCGTTTCCCCAAACCACCCTGTCTTTTGAACTATCCTGTTGCTGTGTAGGGTATCATTATCCTTCCACGAAGCTGAGATCAAAACTTCAATGTAATCCTAGATTCTTCATTTTCACTCATACCACAATTTCAATCAGTTGCCAAATCTTGTTGTTTCTACCTCCATAATATCTCTCACACTTGTTTCATTTCTACTCACATAGCTACTACCCTGGCTCAAGCTCTCATCACCCTCTCCTGTCCCCTATTTGCAGTAGCCTCCTAATTCATCTCTGTGACTTAAATCTTTCATGCTTCTAATTCATTCTCCACACAGCTACCAAAGCGAGTTTCCTAAAGTATGGATCTCACATCCATCTCCACCCCCATAAACTCTGATGACTCTCTATTGATTTTAGGATCAAATATTATTTTATTTTTTCATCTTTTAAAAAGTGCTTACTTTTGTGTGTTAATTACACAATTGTTAGCATAATAGTATATGTGTATGTGTATATATAATAACAAAATATATATTTATTTAAAGTACATGCTTAATTTTTTCCTAATATGGTTGCACAATTTAAAATATTTGAAGATCACTGCTCTAAGGTAATGCAGAATAAATCTAATCCTTTTTTATATGTGAACAATTCATTCACATAAATAATGATAATAGTTATGTTTTCCCCAAACCCCCACAAAAAAAAGTCTTTTCTCTAGGAGAATCATCTGTTGTTTCTATAGATGTTCATTATAACCTTCACCATCCTATTTATTTTCCTCTAGATGAGTTCCAATTGATTATTTTTTTCAATGCTTGCTATGTATAAGACTTTTTACTATGTGTTGAGCAAAGACATTGATTTTAAACTGTGAAATTCATGATTAATCATAAGAATTTAGAATATGCACACATATACCCAGCATCTAGGTGGCTTAGTGGATGAGTGCCAATCCTAGCATCAAGAAAAATTTAGTTCAAATTTGTCTCAGACACTTACTAGCTGTGTGACCCTGAGCAAGTCACTTAACCCTTTGTGCCTGTAAAGTCATGTACAAGCAGCTTTCCAGAGGACTGCTGCTATGAACAGCTTTCATGGTTCTGATTACACAGTATGACAGACTCTCTATTTATTCAGTAACAAATCAGAGCAAAACATTCATAGAGAATCAAAATATAGCATTCACAATGTTACAACTTATCAGAGAAAATCAAAATACAGCATTCACCATGTCACAACTCAACAACTTATCACTAAAATGGTCACATAGTTTTCACCAAAGTAGTCACATAGTTTTCAACAAAGTACAGTCATTTAGTAACTCAGTCATTCAATGGTTCTCTTTTAAACAAGGTTCATTCATTTAATATATCACAAAATCCTTAATTCAATCACAAAGTTCAAGAGTCAAAGTTCTCCACCCCTAGGTCACAGTAAATCATAATCTCAGTCAGTACACAGTATCCAAGTAAAGTCTTCTTTCAGCTTGACTCGAGGCCATGGTCCCAGCTTCAACTGTCATCTGGGTTCAAAGGCAGGCAGCTCCCAGTTCCTTGTCTAGCTTTTCGTCCAGTTCCTGTTCCATATTGAAGTTCACAGTGTCCAGTTCACCTCAAGCTCTTCACAGTTCCTGTTTCTGGGAAGATACAGCTTGACAGAGCCACAATAATATTCATACACATTGATGGCACCATCATCAATTCACTATCTGCCTGTGAAATCAACTCAGACCCACCAACAAGGTCTGAGAAGTCAGCACAAATCATCAACATAGAAATCAACACAGACCCACAAACAAGGTCCATCAGCACCAATCATCAGTGAAGTCCCAGTACCTCCAAAATCTTCCTCCAGGGCTTCGATAAACATACAAGCAGAAAATCCTGATCTTTCAGGGCTTTCAGTAAGGTTTCAGGGCTTCTGTACAAAGTATCAAAAACAAACATCAACACAGACAAAGCAGACAAACAGAGTGCGGGGATATCACAAGTTTTCTCTTTCTTGACTGCCATCACAAGAGTCCTTTTCTCAGTTCTGTGTCTCCAGCCTGGGCCTTTCCTTATATATAGTCATTAGCCCCTCCCCAGGAGTTCACAAGTTCTAGGGTTCACAAGTTGTGGGGTTCACACATTCTGTTTCTTTCTTTTCTTTTTTTTTTTAGCTATTGCAAATATTTTAAAAAGTGTTCTCTGCAAGGCATTTAAAATACCAGTTTATGAAGATAAACTCCATTGGAGAGAGAGAAGACAGAACACAGGTAGCCACAAAGCTGATGAATTTTTTTGATTTGGGGCAGAATCTGAGAGTCTACTGTTTTCTGATCAGCCTTGTGCTGTTCTGTAATCTCATATTTCTCTTTTTCTTTGTCAAAAATCTCTCCTTCTTGGTGTCTAGGTTTACAAAGCCTCTTCTTCTTGAAGTAAGCATCAGTAACATGATTTGGAATTTTTACACCTGAAAACCCTGATAGAGGTGGGCAATGACAAATTTTTGATGGGTCCTTCTCAGAGGAACATGGTTGATGGTCAGCGGTCTTGTCAGCAGTAGTAAGCCACTAGCCAGCTGCCTCAGGAAAACCACTTGCTTACCCCTATGGTGGCCAGTGAGCATGATCAGAACAGGGCCCGGGGTGATGCTAGCTCAAAGTCTCCTCACATGCCGGCTGAAGGCCTTTTTGCCTTGACTTAGCAGCTTTCTAGGCACATCCTCAGTAGGGTAATACCTAGGCATTTTGCAAATCTACCACTCAAGTTCCTCCATTGTTATAACCACCAAAAGGCTTTGAGATAGTAGCAGGCACTTTTTCTTTCTTCTTCCTTTCGATCTGGGTTTTTGGGGCAGTGAATTTCCACTTGAATGTGGCTCTCCGGGAACACACTGCAGACATGGAGTATCTACCAATCCTGGTCAGGACTGGGTTCCAACTGCAATGCTTTCAAGGCTTTTTGACCTTTTCAGCTACGTCTTCCTTTTTGTTCTCTCTCTTTTTTTTTTTTTTCCTTTTTGACCTTCTCTTCCTTGGGTGGCTTTTTGTCTGCCATTTTGAGAGACAGGAAAGAGCACATGTCCTGTTTCTTAACAGACTTGATACAAGGTTCAAAAGCAACTTGAACTGAAACAAGGTGTTAATTCAATAGCTGAAACAAGGTGTGAACTTCTGTGCTTGCCATTACAGTGCCTCAATTTCTTCATCTGTAAAATGAACTGGAGAAGGAAATGGCAAAACACTCCAATATCTGCCAAAAAAACCCCAAATGAGATCGCCAAGTATTGGATATGACTGAAATGACATATATATATAATATATACACACACACATACATACACATGTGTACTATTACATATATACACACATACATACATGTGTGTACTATTGCATATATACACACATACATACATACACATGTGTACTATTACATATATACACACACATACATACACGTGTGTACTATTACATATATACACACATACATACATGTGTGTACTATTGCATATATACACACATACATACATACACATGTGTACTATTACATATATACACACACATACATACACGTGTGTACTATTACATATATACACACATACATACATGTGTGTACTATTGCATATATACATACATACATACACATGTGTACTATTACATATATATACACACACGTACATACATACATGTGTGTGCTATTACTAACATTTGCCCTGGATACTTTACTTCTAGTCATTCAGACATTACATTAATTCTTTTTCATTCATAAGTGTTATTAGCTTGTATTGGGCTTGTGGTCAACTAACACCCTCAAGTCTTTTTTTTTTGCATGTTGTTATTTAGTTATTTTAGTTGTGTCTGACTCTTCATAACCCCAATTGGGGGTTTTCTTGGCAAAGATGCTGGAGTGGTTGGGCATTTCCTTCCCCATCTCATTTTACAGATGAGGAACTTAGACAAACAAGGTCAGGTGACTTGCCCAAGGTCACATGGCTAGTGTCTCAGGACATATTTGAAGTCAGGAAGAGGAATCTTCCTATCTTCAGGCTCAGCGCTATATCAACTGTATCAACAAGTTACCCCTCTTTTACACATAAATTGCATAAAATCTGATTTTCCCAATCCTGAATTTGTGAAATTGATTTTTCAAACCTAAATGCAGGACTTTACCTTATCTCTGTTAACAATTTTATCTCTTTGTTTTGGATCAATTCTCTAGCCTGTGGATAGCTTTTAAAATTTTTATTCTTTCTGCCATCCTATTAGATATGGATGCCTAATAAGTCAAGGTAGACATTCTAGAATAAAAATATAAGCTGATAGCCTCAGTTTATTCAATTCCATAAAACTCAAATCCATTCAACTCAAATATTTATTAAATTATTTTAATAAGTACAAGGCACTGTGTGTATATATATATATATACACATACATATATATGTGTGTGTATATATGGATGTATAGATATATACATATATATATATAATACAGGTCTACTCTCAAAGAATTTACAATTTAACTCTGGGGGTGAGGGAAAGAAGGAAATGAGCATTTATTAAGCACCTAAAACATACTGAGAATTCTGCTAAGCACCTTACAAATATTATCTCTTTTCATCCTCCTTATAACCCTAGGAGGTAGGTGCTATTCTTATCCTTGAGGAAACTGGGACAGATAGAGGTTAAGGGACTTGACTAGGGTCATACAGTTAGAAAGCGTCCAGTCAGATTTGAACTCATGTCTTCCTAATACCTAATATGTTCCTTAGGATGGAAACAGAAAAGAAGATAAATATATAATTATATGAGAGAGTGAGGTGTGAATGAAGCAATGGTCTAGGCAAAATGCCATCAGACATTGGAGGTGCAGAGATCATTCAGAAATATTGCTGGGAGCTGGTTATAGAATTATGTTGTTTTTAGAGCGCACTCTATAAGGTCGAAATCAGGCTGAAGTGAGTGGAAGCGTGGTATGATGGAAAAAAAAAAAACTGTCCATGAAGTCAAAGAACTTGCACTTTATTCCCAGCTTTGTTACTACTCATGTGATCTTGAACACATAACTTCACCTTTGTAAGCCTCAGCTTCTTTGTATGTGAAATGAAAGAGTTCAGCCAGATGATTTTTAAGAGCCCTCCAGAATCCCAACTCCATGATCTATCACCAAGATGGATGATGGACTTTAGAAGGAGGGAGTTTCTGTGCTTAAATTTCTGAGGGTACTGATAACAGCCACAAGATCCTTTGCAAATGCTCTTAGGGATATTTGTTTGCATTCCTGTGATACATGGCAGTCATCCATATCCTGATTAATGGAGAATCTCCTTTGTGGTGGGACCAGTTAGATAATTGGAACATTTTATATGTCCCTCGGTTTCTGACCACAGATCTTAGTAGCCTTGTAATTAGGGTGGAAAATTAAGGTTTTGCCCTTAAGGTGCAAACATTTAGGCTGTATGTATCCATGTAGGGGACTTTCTTTAGTTGTTCTGTTTACAGAATTCCAGCCAACTATCCACTTATTTTCAAAGTCATCTTCAAGCCTCACACTATGCAGCATACTTATCCACAATTCCTTACCTGGACCTTCAGCCTCAATTATCAGTCATCAATCAGGTAGCATTATTCAATGACACTTATTCTATTTTCAAACACTGTGTTAGGTGCTGAGGATACAAAGGCAAAAATGAAATTGCATCTGCCCTCAAGGACTTTACATTATTTAAAGGGAGACAACATACACATATACACACATACACAAACCCATATGCAACATTTGTCACACATACGTATATTGTAATATTTGTTTTATGTCTGTTGGGTTTGTCAATTTTGTTCCCTTTGAGGAGCAATGATGCAGTCCTTAGAATTGGTTTGGTCTAGAGGGCTTGGATTTAACATATTGGCATGGTCTCTTTGTCTCCCAAAGTGTGAAAAATCTAACCTATATGGTATTGTTGTGCCAGTGGTTTATTAGATAAAGACAGACAGACAGACAGACATATAGGTAGATAGATAGATAGATAGATAGATAGATAGATAGATAGATAGATAGATAGATAGAGTGAAATAATTCTCTTTAGGCATTCCTCTAAGACTATAATTTGTAGAGAAGGTAATACTCTGAATTGGTAGAGAAAATTTCTTAGTAGCAGTCCTTATACTGATGAGATCAAAGGTCCAGTTTTTTAAAATAAATTGTATAAAAGTAAAAAAAACATATACATAATAATAATAACAACTAATAGCATTTATATAGTTTTAAATTTTACAAAGTGCTTTAGAAACATGTCATTTTATTTCTAAAACAATCTTAGGAGGTAAGTGCTGTTATCATTCCTACTTTACAGATAAGAAAACTGTGGCTGCAAGTGTTTAAATTACTTTCCCAGTAAATGTCTGGGGCTGGACTTGAGCTCAGGTCTTCTTGATTTCAGGTCCAGGTCTGTATCCACTGTTTAATGATTTTGGGTAAATCATTTAAACTTGATGATCATAAGTTTCATCGTTAGTAAAATGGGTGTCATTATTCCTGCCCTGGCTATCTCGGATGATAATTGTGAGAATCAAATGAGATAATGTATGTAAACCACAATGTTAATCATAAAACTCTACATAAATATCCAATTTTTAAATTATCACAATGATGATTCTTATGCTATTTTCATTGGTCATTTTTTTGATGTTCTTTGATTTCTTAAAGTAGACCTAGAGAAAGGTGGTTTCATGTGTACAGTTGCATAGATATACACACACATATATATACATATACATACACACACATATATACACACACATATATATACATATACATACATACACATATATACATATATATATATATATGATTTCCTCAGAATCAAACATTTGTTAGGTAGTACCTAAATGTGCATTATAAATGCACTATAAATAAATATTTGTTGACTCACCAAATATATTATTTAGAGAAAATTATACTCAACCAAAAAATAAAACGACATAATATAAGAAATCAGTCCAGAAAGAGTTGTAAAGTCATTCAAAAAAGACACAATTTGTGGAGAAAAATAGATCAAGGACTGTACTAGGCTGTGCAGTAGATAGAGCGCTGGGCCTTAAGTCAGAAATACCTGAGTTCAAATTTGACCTCAGTCACTCTCTAGCTGTCACTTAACCTTGTTTGCCTCAGTTTCCTCATCTGTAAAATGAGCTGGAGAAGGAGATAGAAAAACAATCTAGTATCATTGCCAAGAAACCCCAAATGGGGATCATAAAGAGTTGGACACTAGTGAAATGAGTGAACAACACAAGGTGCCATGTTCTCAAGAGGAAGTGTTACGACTGAGATATTTCTTACATCGAGGAATTTACAACTAACTTTTCACATTTGCTTATTGTTACAGTTTATTTCAAGGTAAGTTTATTTCCAGCCTGTGATTAGCTAATTTTCACCTCTTTATGCCTAACATTCTTCATAGGGAATTGTTTCTTACTAAGGAAATAGGACCATGGAACAAAACTATAGAAAACTCAATTACTAGCCAAGTGAAAGTAAGTGGAAATCCTAATTTTTCCCTATTATTTGTAGCACTAACTCCTTGGAGCACCTTGCACTGTTTCAACAGATGTGTTCTGTCCATCAGGGATTAGTGTACTATTTTGTCTAACTTGTCCTAATATACCAGTCTTTGGAAATATTTCCTTTTTGTTTTCACGTGATCCCATTTATAATGAAGATCATTTGTCATTTGTACAAAAAATGTGTATCTTTTTTGAGACTGGTCTTCATGGATCCACATGGTTTTCTTCCTTTTCTTATTCTGTTACATCTCTTTCTAGAATAACAGATCTCTTTGGAACCATCAACTTTGTTGCCTGAGTTCAAGTTTTTGTTTTTTCCCCTCTGAATGTAGATAAACTTGCTTTATACAACTCTCCAAATTATTTCATTGCGAAGAAATGGTCATTTAATACCTTAAAATATATTTCAAAGCTACTTAGTAAACATCCCGAATACTTTGTATTTTCCATCTCTTCACCTCCAAACCCCATGACTCATGTTGTGTGAGTAATAGTAGTAGCAGCAGCAGCAGCAGCAGCAGTAGTAGT